>JBBGZY010000099.1:4015000-4364428 GCA_037952925.1 Lithobates clamitans | reverse complement strand
GGGGAAATTATCCGATCTCCTGGAGCAATGGGCAGAAAGTCGAGGGAGGGCAAGATGCCTTGGAGGACCGAAGCAACGTCAGACGTCACTTCTGCCTAACGGCCGTAAAAATGCCCTTTTTTTTTAGGTAAATTTTTATATTTAGGTAAAATTTCCTTTTTTTTTTCCCCCCCTTTTTTTGACCCCAGAGCTCGCATTAAAGAGGCCCTGTCCTGCTTATTTCTATTACAAGGGATGTTTACATTCCTTGTAATAGGAATAAAAGTGATCAAAAAAATAAGAAAATTGAAAGGGACAGTTTTAAGATTAAAAAAAGTCTTATTTATTTTGCTTTTTAAGCGTCCCGTCCCTCTGAGCTCGTGCGCAGAAGTGAACGCATATGCAAGTAACGCCCCCATATGTAAACAGTGTTCAAACCACACATGTGAGGTATTGCCCCGATAGAGCAAGACCAATATTTCTAGCACTAGACCTCCTCTGTAACTCTAAAACAGGTAACATGTAAAAATCTAGAAAGGTAAAAATAAATATTGCGCTTACACTAATCGGCATAAGCTGCGACTAAAAAGTAGTAAACCAAAATCATATAAAAATCAAAAAGTCGCGCTAGAAACTGAGGGTGACAACAAGAGGTGTCCAAAAAGTCTCATGCAAATATGAGAATAAGTGGTGGTCACTAAGTGAATATATTATGATAAAAAAATTGTGCTAGTCAATGTAATTATGCACTGTAAAAATAAACAAATACAACTGAAAATGACAATTAATTAATGGGACACAGATATTAATTACTATGTCCGGAAAGAATAATCAATATTAAGTGACACAATCACTGACAGATGAGTAACTCAAATATCAGAAAGAGTGATAATGTGACAAATCTATGGAAACTAAACCATAATTTATATAAAGAAACAATATAAAACTAAAGAAAAATAAACTCAAAGAAAGTCCATAACTCAAACGAAAACAGTAATGATTAAAGTCCATCCATGCTGGATAACATGCATGAAACAAAATTTGTCTCCAAGTGCTCTGTGAATATTGGAACATAAACTTGCTGTAGTGACAATAGGGTGTGTAGATAGACCTCCACCTCTTGATAAAAATGCTGCCTCTTACCGGATAGAATTGGTCTCTTAATTACAGGAGACCTAAAGGGCGGATGGCTGCAACCCCAGCCAGGGATCTTTAAAACAGGCGCTTAGCGTCCGAATCCAGGGACTCTCTCCAACTCACATCAGTATAAATGGAAATATCCCCATGTAAAAAACAAAGTGCTCCACATAGTATAAAATCCAACGTTTTATTGAGTGTAAAAATAAAGGTTGCACTTACAAAACCATTGTAGTTAGAAAGCGTATAAGCAAAAGCCGGCCGGCTCCAAGGTAACCCGTGTCTTCCGGGTATGTGAATAGCGGTGTCGTCGGGACGTAGCTCCTCCTCCCTACGCCGTTTCGTCACAACAGTGACCACGTCCCGCTATTCACATACCCGGAAGACACGGGTTACCTTGGAGACGGCCGGCTTTTGCTTATACGCTTTCTAACTACAATGGTTTTGTAAGTGCAACCTTTATTTTTACACTCAATAAAACGTTGGATTTTAAACTATGTGGAGCACTTTGTTTTTTACATGGGGATATTTCCATTTATGCTGATGTGAGTTGGAGAGAGTCCCTGGATTCGGACGCTAAGCGCCTGTTTTAAAGATCCCTGGCTGGGGTTGCAGCCATCCGCCCTTTAGGTCTCCTGTAATTAAGAGACCAATTCTATCCGGTAAGAGGCAGCATTTTTATCAAGAGGTGGAGGTCTATCTACACACCCTATTGTCACTACAGCAAGTTTATGTTCCAATATTCACAGAGCACTTGGAGACAAATTTTGTTTCATGCATGTTATCCAGCATGGATGGACTTTAATCATTACTGTTTTTGTTTGAGTTATGGACTTTCTTTGGGTTTATTTTTCTTCAGTTTTATATTGTTTCTTTATATAAATTATGGTTTAGTTTCCATAGATTTGTCACATTATCACTCTTTCTGATATTTGAGTTACTCATCTGTCAGTGATTGTGTCACTTAATATTGATTATTCTTTCCGGACATAGTAATTAATATCTGTGTCCCATTAATTAATTGTTATTTTCAGTTGTATTTGTTTATTTTTACAGTGCATAATTACATTGACTAGCACAATTTTTTTATCATAATATATTCACTTAGTGACCACCACTCATTCTCATATTTGCATGAGACTTTTTGGACACCTCTTGTTGTCACCCTCAGTTTCTAGCGCGACTTTTTGATTTTTATATTAACATGTAAAAATGTTTAAAGCGTCGCCTATGGAGATTTATAAGTACCGTAGTTTGTCGCCATTCCACGAGCGTGCGCAATTTTAAAGCATGGCATGTTAGGTATCAATTTACGTGGCGTAACATCGTCTTTCACATTATAAAAAATTGGGCTAGCTTTACTGTTTTCTTATTTTTCAATTGAAAAAAGTGTTCGATGTGTCTGTTATAATGTCGCAGTCTCGATAAAAAAAAATCGCAGATCGCCGCCATTACTAGTAGAAAAAAAATAATAATAAAAATGCCATAAATCTATCCCCAATTTTGTAGATGCTATAACTTTTGCGCAAACCAATCAATATACGCTTTTTGTGATTTTTATTACCAAAAATATGTAGAAGAATACATATTGGCCTAAACTGAGGAAAAAGTTAGCCTTTTTAAAAAAATTGGGGCTATTTATTACAGCAAAAAGTTTCAAAATTGTCGCTCTTTTTTTATTTGTAGCGCAAAAAAATAACAACCGCAGAGGTGATCAAATACTACCAAATGAAAGCTCTATTTCTCGGAAAAAAAAGGATGCCAATTTTGTTTGGGTACAGCGTCGCACGACCGCGCAATTGTCAGTTAAACCGACGCAGTGCAGTATCGCAAAAAATGGCCTGGTCATTGAGCAGCCAAATCTTCTGGGGTTGAAGTGGTTAAAGGAATAGTTCACCTTTACCACAAAAACTACCTATGCAGATAAGAGGCATCTGTAGATAAAAACAAACTGTGCAGCTCTGACTAAAGTTAAATAAAGCCTTTGCTATAGGTGTAGGCCATTTAAATACCTTATAATGCTGACTAGAATACTCCCAGGATGTTGCTAAGTACTGTCAGGACTTTGCTAAGCGAGGCCTACTTGTCAATGCTCACCTCCTCCATCACAGGAGCGTGCTTTTTCTCTGATACAAACCCCCATCACATACTCTTTCTCTCCCCTCATGGAGTAGCTCTGAGCTCACTCTGGTGGAGGTGCACAGTGACGACTAGGCCTCACTTAGCAACATCCTGAGAGTATTCTAGTCAGGCTTTATAAGGTATGTAAATGGCCTACATGCACCTATAGCAAGGATATTATTTATCTCTAGTCAGAGCTACACTGTTTTATACTACAAACATCCCTTACCTGCATAGGCAGGTTTTTTGTAAAGGTGAACTATCCTTTTAAGTGGTTAAGCTGATTTCTGTTGTATGTTTAGGGGCCGTGGCCGCATTAGCGCTAAGGCGACTATTGTATTAGCGGCCCTTTACCGCTGTTTAGCGGTGCTTTTGCGCTGCTTTTCAGCTGCTAGTGGGGTACTTTTAACTCTAAAAAAGGGTTAAAAACTCCCGTTTTGCAGTGCTTTCAAAGCGCTTTAAGGCCCCTTTCACACTGGGGCAGGGGCGACGTCGGCGGTAAAACGCCGCTATTGTTAGCGGCGCTTTACTGTCAGTATTCGGCCGATAGCGGGGAGGTTTTACCCCCGCTAGCAGCCGAGAAAGGGTTAAAGACCACCGCAAGGCGCCTCTGCAGAGGCACTTTGCCGGCGGTATTGCCGCGCTGTCCCATTGATACACACCGCTCCTTCACCGCTCCAAAGATGCTGCTAGCAGGACTTTTTTTTACCGTCCTGCCAGCGCATCGCTCCAATGTGAAAGCCCTCGGGGCTTTCACATTGGAGACAAAGCAGCAGCACTTTCAGGTCGGTTTGCAGGCACTATTTTCAGCGCAATAGCGCCTGCAAACCGCCCCAGTGTGAAAGGGCCTTAAGGTGCTTTGAAAGCGCTGCCCATTCATTCCAATGGGTAGGGGCATTATGGGAGCACTGTATACAACGCTCCCAAACCGCGCCAAAGATGCTGCTTGCAGGACTTTTCCAAACGTCTTGTAAGCGCACCGCCCGGGTGTGAAAGCACCCATTGTAATGAATGGAAGGCAGTTTTCAGGCGCTTTACAGGAGCTACTTCTAGTCCTAAAATGCCTGAAAACTGCCTCAGTGTCTTTTAAAGCTCAATAATGTACATTGCTGTTACCTGGACTGCCTTGGTTTGATCTCAGCTCAGAATTCTACAAAGTATCTCTGCTTGATATGTGGCCAAAAATAAAAAGAGAAAAACTTGGCAAAAAGCTCAGAAGAAAGCAGGAAAAAGCAACATATTTCATAAAAGATGTGGGAGAGGTTGCACAAATGAATTGATTAATGGAATGCTCCAGTCAGATAAGGAACACCACTTTCAACTATGACCATTGCGTGTCTTATAAATCATTTTCATCTTAGGGCAGCCAGTACAAGTACAGTACATGCCAGTACAAGATTCCATCAGTGTCCTTATGCAATATGACTGCTTTATCCTGCACAGGAAGACTTCATTTTTAATTCTGAAATCGTTTTTTTAGGATCTTCTGCATTAGGAGGCTTCTGAAATAAGCTTACTAGTCATGCCCTACCTAAAAACTTGTCTCTGGCCAGAGCCTATGCATGAAATGTAACAATCTGGGACCTGTAGATTGGAGATACTGTAGATAGAATTTCCATTACCCCTCTAATTTTAGCAGATCAAATTAGACACAGTGCAGCCTGATATCAAACATATTTAAGTCTATTTAATGTATTTTTAAACTATTTAAATAACTATTTTGCTTTAATATATTAAATATATTAAAGTGGTATTAAACCCAAAACCAAAAAATGATCATTAGATGTAGTGCCTGCATTAGGTTTCTTTTCTTAGGCTTTTTTCCTCTGGTTTCACCTGCTGATCTGGACAGTAGCACACATCCTGTATTAGAATGCCTCCACTCTGGATGAAGGAGCACAGGGGCACCTTTGGACAGTAGTATTGTCAGCATGGGGGGAGGGTACAGTTTTATGCCCTAACCTCCCTGGCGGTATGATTATTTCAGTTTTTGATGGTGAAAGCGGTACAATTTTTTTGCATGGAAATTTGGCGTTTTATATTGTAGGCCTGTAATTCTTAGGAATAACTCACTTAAATCTGTCCAAACAAGAGTCTAGTAGACATCCCGGGTATGATAAAGTTTGAAAAACGAAATCATAAATGATAATATAATGAATAACTATAAATAATTATAACAAATAATAATATAATAATAATAAAAATTATTCAATAATGTAATCAAATCAAAAACACTGAAATTTGCTCAGTTGCAGAATTGTCGCTGTCGTTACTTTTCAGTGTTTGATGACGGATTTACCCACAAATCATTATCGCTCAATTCTGCAAGTGATTCTAATTTATTATCACTGTTTTCTAGCTGGTCTAAAACCACTTTTGATGTAAAGGGACGGTTTTGGTTGCTATGGACAATCTCCAGTTTCCAGGCAGAAAGAACAGTATTTATGATATAAAACTGCATGCAGGGCACTGGACAGACCACTAGGGACAAAAGGGATGTGACATAAATTGATACAGTAATGTAATCTGTAAGATTACAGTGTGCTGTATATGTATTGTGTGTTTTACTTTTTGAATTTGGCGTCGTTCTCCATCCCCATGCGTCGCAAGGCTCGCAGGGAGCGGAGCTCGGCTCCGTGAATTGATCGAGCGGAGGACGGCTCGCTCACACTGCGGAGAGACATCGCAGGATCCTGGGGACAAGGTAAGTAACATGTACCTGGATCCTGCGATGCAATCCCGAGTGTGGCTCGGGGTTACCGCTTTTGGTGCTGAAAATCCACCCCGAGCCACACTCGGGAATACCGCCAGGGAGGTTAACAGATTTAGACACACTAAAAAATTAAAGCATAACTTCAGCTAACACCTTATAAACGGATACAGCAACAGTTTGCTACCTTTTAGGATACAGGTTATTTAAAAGGTTGAGCTGGCATGTGTAGGGCATGAGAGTGTCTCAGTCCCAATGAATGTAAATTTAAAGAAAGAAATGCCCAAGGGACTTTACCAGACACAAACCAAATAAATAAAACGCACAAAATGTATTATTTAAACGTTAAAAAAAAGAGGATTTTTACACACATTCAAAAATTCTTCTATTACACATATTTACAAACATATGTACATGAATATCCATGATTGCATAAATCAAGATATAGCTGGAAATCCAAGATGTAGATAATTATGTATTAGATCTCTATGCGTTTTGTGAGACAAGACTCGCTTCCTCAGGAGGAATAATCTCTATGCGTTTTGTGAGACAAGACTCGCTTCCTCAGGAGGAATACATATAGATGTCTGAAATTACAGAAATTAGGTTGTGCAGATTATACAACCATGGATATTCACGTGTTTGTAATTATATATAATAAAATAATTTTTAAATGTGTTACTTTCAAAATACTTATTGGAGGTTTTACATAAGTAAAAGAACAAACAATAGTACCAACGTACCATTTTCATCAATACAAATAAGCACACCAAAAAGATGCGTAACAGAATGACACCCACAATCCCAATCATAAACTAAAGAAGTCAACAAGCTGGCTTGCTGGGTATTGATCTTTTTCCTAGTGCACCAACCAGATACTGTAGGTACAGACACGTTAGAGACCACCTATCTGTCAATAAGCCCTATTGACAAAGGTCAGGACCAACATAATCCTGGATAGTCAGGCATACAGAAATAAAGAAAAGCAACAAAGAAGAAGAAGGGAAAGGAAAGGAAAGAAAGAGGGGGAGAATGAGACGAAGGTCCGATCCAGGGTCAAAATAGGTAAACCAAACCATAACCCAAAAAATAATTTAAATAAATAATCTAGCATACAAGAGAGACATGCATATATGTAGCTTACGGCTCCCGAGCCCGTTCAAATTTTTTGACCATGTCTTTCAAGATGCTAATATTTTCATGTAACATAATCCAGGTGACATTTTGCCTAGCCTGCGCCAAGGATTCAGTAAGTTGTTTCCAGGATTTAGCAAGAGTCATCTTAGCTCCCAGTAAAATGAAAAATATCAGGCGTAGCAAACAGTTAGATATACCGGATACTAGGTCGTTAAGAAGCACTATGTAGGGAGTCTGAGGTACAGACTGTCCAGTAACCCTACAAATCAGCACAAAGACGCAGTTCCAAAAAACACGTATCCTAGGACATTCCCACCAGATATGGCACATTGTCCCTGGCATCCCCCTGAAGCATAAGGGGGACACCAAAGGGTACATTTTGGCTAGCCGTGTTGGGACTAGGTACCAGTGAGTAAGCACCTTTAAATTTGCTTCCACCATGGCTACAGTCAGGATACCAGAGAATGACCGTAGGAAACACTTGTGCCATACCTCCAATTCCCTTTCCTCTGCCAGATTTGCATTCCATTTCACCATATAGGGTAACTTGGGAGGAAAGCCTAGCAATAGCCCATAAGTAAGGGAGATGCCCCCTCGCTAATCTACATCTTGAGTGCACCATTTTTTATAAGGGGTTACCTGGTAATGGTCTGGTGCAACTGGCTAAAGTGACTATAAGAAGCGCGATATTTGAAAAAAAAAATGGAAACGCTCTGATTGACGCCTTTCTAGAACCTCCACACAGTGACGTAGTGTAAAGGGTCCCCTATGTGTAATAATATGCCCAATTTTGTACAGCTCCTTATCTAGCCACCACTTAAAGGACTTAATGTTCAAACCCAGGGGGAAATCTGGATTGTTAAAGATATGCTCTAACGGACGAAAATGAGACACCAAATCGCTATGAACACGGAGCCTATCCCACATAGTGAGAGAGGGTAGGTGCCAAGATAGGGGGCCATTGTTTAGGAGAGCTCCACAGAAGATAGTCCAGTGTATATATGAGTAGCTATCCATTCCATAAATACCCAGTTTGGTTTGGCGTATCTTGAGTATACCACCGAGAGTTGAGTCAAATGAGCCGCCTGATAGTAATGAAATAGGTCAAGCAATCCCAGCCCTCCCTGACTTTTCAGGTAAAATAGAATTTAGAAAAACTGTGCCCTTTATTGCCCCAGTTATAGTGAATCATTTTTGCCTGAAAACGATCCAGTACAGCTCTAGGAACAGGGATAGAGACCTAAAGAAATTGAGTATTCTAAGCAATAACGTCATTTTGACCATCTGAACTCTACCAAATCATGATAAATTATGTAAGGACCACTGTTGGAGGTCTGTCTCCAGTTTATGTAATGGGGGGAGGTAGTTAAATTTGTATAAGGAGTCTAAATTGGGCATCAGCTGTATCCCCAAGTAGGGAAAATAGGTAGGGCTCCAAATGAAAGGGAAGTGATCCTTAAGGTGATCAACCAAGGCTGGTAGAACCAAGACATTCAGTGCCATAGACTTGGACATATTAACTTCCAACCCTGGCACCTTGCCAAAGTCTCGAAGCAGACAGAGAACCTTGGGCGTCGAGGTCAGAGGAGTGGTTAAGAGCAGCGTCTCACAGTTGGGTTTGAGTTTATGTGCCTTACAAAGGGATTGTAACTCAGGGTCTAGTTTCTTCAGATCTAACCGGTGCTCCCGCTTAATCTGGGTCAATATTTGGATAATTTTCCCCCGTATGGTGGCTTTATGGGACGCCCATAATGTAGAGGGATTGACATCCTAAGTGTCATTGCGTTGAAAGTATTCACACAAAGCATGGTCAATTTCAGTGCACCTAATCAGGTCACAAAGTAGGGATTCATTCAGCCGCCATAGAAAGAGCCCACCTGACCTTGAGGCAGAGAGAGAACCAGACAGACCATGGAGTGGTCAGCCCAGGCCAACTCCCTTATGTGCGTTCTATGTATAAGTGGAACCCCCACTAGAGATAAAAATATGGTCAATTCTGGCAAATGTGGTGTGCAGACCGGAGTGTTGTGTATAATCTCTACTCGTGGGGTGAGTTTCTCTCCAAATGCCAACCAGACCAAGGGCATAAAGAATTTTAGAAAATTTTAAGCTCACCTTAGGGGGCCATTTAAGCTGAGTGGTGGCCAGCCTAGATCTGTCCAGCCCCAGGTCCAAGGCGAGATTGGAGTTCCCCCCCGAAGATCTCAAAATCCTCTTTTCTAAATGTTTAAATAATACATTTTGTACGTTTTATATCTTTGGCTTGTGTCTTGTAAAGTTCCTTGGGCATTTCATTTTTTGTACTTATAATATATAATATGCAATATGATAAATGTTTGCTTTTGGGCTTAACACCACTTTAATGTAATACAGTTGATTTACTAAAGGCAAATAAACTTTGCACTTTGAAAAGTTCAGTTGCCCTCTGCAAGTGCAGTTGCTTCAGAGCTTAGCAAATGAGGTAAGGCTTCACTTTACAAAGAATACCCAATCACATGCAAAAAAAAAAAAATGCATTTTTGTTTGTACATGATTGGATGATGGAAGTCAGCAGAGCTTTTGCTCATTTACTTAGCTCTGGTGCAACTGCACTTTGCATAGTGCACAGTCTATTTGCCTTTAGTAAATCAACCCCAAAGTGTTTCATTTCCAGGTCATGTAACCTGAAGCCAATATGTAGGTCACGTGACAAGAAGCAGCTCTGTATTGTGGACTTGTGGTTATTCAGGTCTTATTTTACTTGGGTAAACATATATGTGTTAAACAGAAGTTTTAACATTTACCCTAAAGCTGAACACTGGGCATTCTCTCATAAATTGTTAAAATGCCCCCTTCCTTTCCCAGCTGATAAAGATAAAATGCTTGTTTTGTCTAGGTCCTTCTCTCATAAGTACCAGAATATGGATAGTCACTCCTACGTCAATCATATACAATGCAAGACTAGCAGTGCTTGCTGATCCTGGATTAAAAATGATGGCATTGGTGAGGGCCAGCAACTAGTTGAAGACCAACAAAACAAGAAGAGTGGCTTTGGGGGACCAGTCATCACAACTAGAACCAATGGGGGTGAAGACCATAGCACCCTGGATTAAGGTAATACTTTGTTTTACATATTCACCTAGAAAAAAACATTAAATCCTCAACTGTGGGGCCATTCTAATAATTTAGCAAATACCCAGAGGTAGGTACCCTTTAAATTATAGATAGAAACTTTAATAGGTCCATTGTTTATTTACGGCTCAGCAAAATTTGTGATTGTGCTACGAATCTTATTAACTTCTTCAAAAAAGTGTTTTTTGGAGATGACTATTCCTGTGTGATTTAATACTCTCAATCTGCTCTATAAGACTCACTATTCATTGGAATTACTGGAAGTTAGTGGCCTTCTGCCAAATAAATATAGAAGTTTGTGCTTGGCAGTGTGTCTGCTAATTACCGCTATGAAATATTTATACAGGCATTTACAAACAAAACACTAATTTAATCAATTTTTTTTTAAATCTGCAACTTAGCAAAACAGGACATGTAACAACTGCTGAGAAAAAGAATTTTAAAGAAGAAAGAAAATAAAACAAATTCTGGTTTATTTCCGTTTCAGCTGTAGTTTCCACAAATTATGTCCTCTTATATATTTTTTTTTTCATAATTTGTCAAACTTATTGAGGGAAACTGTTTAATAAATGCTCTGTTTTTCCTTAATGCTGTCTTTGGAATTCTCCCAATGCAGTTCCGGACTCCAAAAACAAGAATTACACATTCATTTTACACTGGCAGAAAATAACCGTTTTACAGGTGTAATTACTGCAACATCTTAATAAGACAAGTAGTTTGAACGAAAATTAGACAATTTTGAAATCCAGGATGTTTTGGAGAGAATGTTTTTGAACGTTGGAACATTTTGAAGAATTCTGATTTTTAATGTAGTAGGGGGAGAGGGGGAAAATTTGGGACTTTAAATGAAACACACGGACTATATGCGTCTCCATCCCTGATACAATGTATTTAGACATGTGCACACTGAAATATTTTGTTTCGGAATTTCGTTTTCGTCCGAAAAATAAATTTATTTAGTTACTCCCGAAATTTGTTTTTATTTATTTCGTTTTTCGTTAACAATTGCATTCGTCCGAAAATCCAAATTAAGGTCGAATCTGTCATTGAAGGCTTATGTTGTCTGTCGAATGTTCAAAGAAGATTCGACGGAGCAGCTAAACTGTACGATGCCGTATAGTTTACCTGCTCCGTCGAATCTTCTTAGAACTTTCAACAGACACCATAAGCCAAAGTACGTGTGTACTTAGTTCTAGCTATTTTACTGCTCCTCCTCTTTGGTTACAATCAGCCAATAACATTCATCATCATCATTTTTATTCATCTTTTCTCCCCTACGTCAAATCTTTTCTCCCCTACGTCGAATCTTTCTCCCCTACGTCGAATCTTTTCTCTCTATGTAGAATAATCTTGGACTAATAGAGTTTAGGTTAGGCACATTCGACCACAGGTTTGATGGACACAGATTGTTATTGTCATCATCATGTCGAATCTCCTATCTATATCGAACTGTTGTAGCAACGAAAACTAAAATAAAGCATTTGTTTATGTCGGATCTTTCGTTTTTCGGATTCTGCACTTTCGTTATCGTTTGTTAAAACGATAACGAAAATACCTGAAATTCGGATGAAAATGCATTCAGACGAAAACAAATGCACATGTCTAATGTATATAAAGCAGAACAGTTGGAACTTTATATGAGGTAAGAACAGTGAGGCTAAGAAAAGAGTAATTTGGAAAATGTATAAATATTTATTATCAAAGCAACACATAATGTGCCATATACATATACATGAATTTACATATAGTGTGTTGTCAATCATGCTTGAGAATAAGAATTCCTAACATAATAGCACAATATATTAAGTGGTGTGGGCAAATATCCCCCAAGATATACCGTCGCTTGAAAGAGAAGGTGGTATAATAACATGAGAATAGTTGAAAGACTTAAAAACATCCATATGGAAACAAGATGCATCCTGTAATGCCCGACATGTTTAGTTGATCAACCACTTCCTCAGGGGTGGGTGCATTCATTTCTATGAAAAAGTATAAAGGTAAAGCCAATATAGTCTAATGAATAACAATAAATTGGGAAGAAAAAAAATGTATTAGAAAAAATAATAATACTCATAATACAGTGGGGTAAAAAAGTATTTAGTCAGCCACCAATTGTGCAAGTTCTCCCACTTAAAAAGATGAGAGAGGCCTGTAATTGTCATCATAAGTGTACCTCAACTATGAGAGACAAAATGTGGAAACAAATCCAGACAATCACATTGTCTGATTGTTGAAAGAATTTATTTGCAAATTATGGTGGAAAAAAAGTATTTGGTCAATATCAAAAGTTCATCTCAATACTTTGTTATATATCCTTTGTTGGCAATGACAGAGATCAAACGTTTTCTGTAGGTCTTCACAAGGTTGTCACACACTGTTGCTGGTATGTTGGCTCATTCCTCCATGCAGATCTCCTCTAGAGCAGTGATGTTTTGGGGCTGTCGCTGGGCAACACGGACTTTCAACTCCCTCCCTCCGTTTTCTATGGGGTTGAGATCTGGAGCCTGGCTAGGCCACTCCAGGACCTTAAAATGTTTCTTACGAATGTCATGCTGATAGACCCAGCCACGTTTCATCTTCAATGCCCTTGCTGATGGGAGGCGGTTTGCACTCAAAACCTCACGATACATTGCCCCATTCATTCTTTCATGTACACGGATCAGTCGTCCTGTTCCCTTTGCAGAGAAAAAGCCCCAAAGCATGATATTGCCACCCCCATGCTTCACAGTAGGTGTGATGTTCTTTGGTTGCAACTCAACATTCTCTCTCCTCCAAACACAACGAGTTGTGTTTCTACCAAACAGTTCTACTTTGGTTTCATCTGACCATATGACATTCTCCCAATCCTCTTCTGGATCATCCAAATGCTCTTTAGCAAACCTCAGCCTGTACTAACTATTTAACATTTAATATTTAACATTTTTGCAATTTTTTCGCTTATATCGCAAAAAAATAAAAAACCCAGCAGTGATTAAATACCACCAAAAGAAAGCTCTAATTGTGAGAAAAAAATGATAAAAATTTTGTTTGGATACAGTGCAGCATGACAGAGTAATTGTCATTCAAAATGTGAGAGCACTGAAAGCTGAAAATTGGTCTGGGCGGGAAGGTGTTTAAGTGCCCTGTATTGAAGTGGTTAATGATTCTAACAAGCAGGGCCCTCTGATTCCCCCTGTATTGAATTGTATTGTAACTGTACTGTCTGCCCTCATGTTGTAAAGTGCTGCACAAACTTTTCCCGCTATATAATAATAATTATTGTGCAGCAATAAAAATGAAAAATTCCTTTAAATATAGTGCCTGGAGGGTCCCCTTAGTCTGCCTGTAAAGTGGCACATCTGTAGCATGCATAGAACATGCCGCAGCAAAATAACATTTCTAAAGAAGGAAAAAATGTGTCAAATCACTTTTAAATTGACTGGCGGTTGCAATTGCCGCCACCCGCCTATTGAAAAAAAAATAAAGAAAAAACTCCTCTTTAGGACCTAATTCACACAGCCTTCAGCTTATAAATGCTAATCACAAGCACATCATTGGAAGCAACAATTTACATATCATTGACAAAGATTTCTGCAAGTATTGAACAGTTTTTTCAAGCGCTCCATTTACAATCAGACTTGAAGGTTGAAGTTGAAGCTTGTTGATGCCTGAAGCTGAGCTGTGCTTCTAAAGTGTATGTATAGGCAAAACTTTTTTTTTTAGTTCGTACAAATAGTACGTGTGAGTGATTGGAGAGCAGCACCCGATGTCCAAAAAAAGTCTCACTTGATGGTTTTTATTTATTGAAGATAAAAGTATACAAGCTGAGCGCTCCTCTCCAATCACCAAAGTGTTCCCTGCTGTAACGCCCCTTTTGTCGTTATTAGAAACTCCCAACGGAGTCTATCACCTACCACCTACGATTACAACACAACCCATTGGAAGCAACTCTCCACACAGTTATCTGCCAGTCCAGCTCTGTCTTCCATCCAAACTTAGTACAAATAGAGGGGTGAATTTCCTCAACAGGGACACAGACAGCAAAAAAAAACAAACTTACAGAGGGTCTAACCATTTGCCACTCTTCAACAAAACGTAAAAAAAATGTTTTGCTTAGTTGTACACTTTAACGCCCCCCCCCCAAAAAAAAAATTCTCAAAGCTATGTAAATACTTGCTACAGGGTGAATCTTGTATGAATTGCGACTAAAAGGCAACCCTTATGCCGCGTACACACGGTCGGACTTTTCGTCTACAAAAGTCCGACGGACGCCGCCGGACAAAGTCCCGCGGAAAGTCCGACCGTGTGTGGTCTCCATCGGACTTCCGACGGACCGTTTCGGTCGGATTTTTGCGGAAATCCGACGTACTTTAGATTTGAAGCCTGCTTCAAATCTTTACGTCGTACCTCCGCCGGACTCAGTTCCTGACGGAAAGCCCGTTCGTCTGTATGCTAGTCCGAAGGACCAGATACGACGGAGGGGCAGGTTACTGCATCTCGCACTCGCTGCAATAGGAAAAACAAATCTTCCTATTGCGGCGAGCGCGGGGCATACCAGGCCCTTAGGTCTGGTATGGATTATAAAGGGGAACCCCTACGCCGAAAAAACGGCGTGGGGTCCCCCTAAAATCCATACCAGACCCCGATCCGAGCACGCAGCCTGGCCGGTCAGGAAAGGGGGTGGGGACGAGCGAGCGCCCCCCCCCCCTCCTGAGCCGTACCAGGCCGCATGCCCTCAACATGGGGGGTGGGTGCTTTGGGGGAGGGGGGCGCCCTGCGCCCCCCCCCCAAAGCACCTTGTCCCCATGTTGATGAGGACAAGGGCCTCTTCCCGACAACCCTGGCCGTTGGTTGTCGGGGTCTGCGGGCGGGGGCTTATCGGAATCTGGGAGCCCCCTTTAATAAGGGGGCCCCCAGATCCCGGCCCCCCACCCTATGTAAATGAGTATGGGGTACATGGTACCCCTACCCATTTACCTAGGTAAAAAGTGTCAGTAATAAAACACAACACAGGTTTTTAAAATAATTTATTAAACAGCTCCGGGGGGGGGGGTCTTCTTCCGTCTTCGGGGGTCCCTCCGGTTCATCTTCTCCCGGCGTCCGGTTGGTTCTTCTCCGCTCTCCGGCCTCTTCTCCCGGTGTCGCAGGTCTTCGGCCGGCCCCTCCGCTGTCTTCATGTAGCTCTATTGCGAGCGGAGGTCCGGACTTCTTGGCTTCTTGGCTTCTTGGCTTCTCTTCTCTTCTCTTCCCCCAGATGTTGACACGACGCTCTCTCCGGCTGGACTGGTCTCTGAGGGCTGCGTTGTGACTTATATAGGCGGAGACCCCGCCCCCATATGATGTCACAGTCCCTGGGCATGCTGGGACTGTGACGTTTTAGGGGGCGTGGTCGACCACGCCCCCTAAAACGTCACAGTCCCAGCATGCCCAGGGACTGTGACATCATATGGGGGCGGGGTCTCCGCCTATATAAGTCACAACGCAGCCCTCAGAGACCAGTCCAGCCGGAGAGAGCGTCGTGTCAACATCTGGGGGAAGAGAAGAGAAGAGAAGCCAAGAAGCCAAGAAGCCAAGAAGTCCGGACCTCCGCTCGCAATAGAGCTACATGAAGACAGCGGAGGGGCCGGCCGAAGACCTGCGACACCGGGAGAAGAGGCCGGAGAGCGGAGAAGAACCAACCGGACGCCGGGAGAAGATGAACCGGAGGGACCCCCGAAGACGGAAGAAGACCCCCCCCCCGGAGCTGTTTAATAAATTATTTTAAAAACCTGTGTTGTGTTTTATTACTGACACTTTTTACCTAGGTAAATGGGTAGGGGTACCATGTACCCCATACTCATTTACATAGGGTGGGGGGCCGGGATCTGGGGGCCCCCTTATTAAAGGGGGCTCCCAGATTCCGATAAGCCCCCGCCCGCAGACCCCGACAACCAACGGCCAGGGTTGTCGGGAAGAGGCCCTTGTCCTCATCAACATGGGGACAAGGTGCTTTGGGGGGGGGGCGCAGGGCGCCCCCCTCCCCCAAAGCACCCACCCCCCATGTTGAGGGCATGCGGCCTGGTACGGCTCAGGAGGGGGGGGGGGCGCTCGCTCGTCCCCACCCCCTTTCCTGACCGGCCAGGCTGCGTGCTCGGATCGGGGTCTGGTATGGATTTTAGGGGGACCCCACGCCGTTTTTTCGGCGTAGGGGTTCCCCTTTATAATCCATACCAGACCTAAGGGCCTGCGACGGGGCTCGCAAGGTTTCAATCTCGCCAAAAAAAGCGGCGAGATTGAATTCCTTTTCTAGTCCCGTCGTACCAAAGTCACGTTCAAAATGAACGGACTTGTCCGTGTGTGGGAAAGTCCGTTCATTCTGAAAGTCCGTCGGGAAGACCGGATTCCGGAAAGTCCGGCCGTGTGTAGGCAAGTCCGGCCGTTCAGAAAGTCCGGCGGTAGTCCGCCGGAAGTCTGGCGGCAAGTACGTCGGACCCAGCTTTCTAGAAAGTCCGACCGTGTGTACGCGGCATTAGTCTCAGCCTGAAACTAAAGTAAGGTTATATATACACATGGTAAATGATATCTATTGTTTTGAATATTTTATTATACTTAGCATAATGTACTTACAGTACACTACATTTATGTATGCGTTGTGTTGTGTATGTGTGTGTACACAGTATGTGTGGTTTCTTCCTAATATCTATATCTTTTTCTCTCTGGAAAGAATTGCTTAATTATTGAATAGGCGTTAGCTGATTGATAAGCTGAATCGAAAAATGATTGTGTTTGTTATTATTCAAAACCATTTAAAGTTCATTACACCCTTAATTACCACCCAAAACCACCTTCTCCATTAATCCCAATGCAATTAGAAAAATATTGAAATTTCACCAAAATCTTCAGATGCATTAACTTTTCTACAAAAGGAAAACTCAAATTTCTGCTTCCTATGCAGCATAATATGAATTACATAACTACAGCTAATTTTAGATTAACCGCTTGCCGACCAGCGCACGACGATGTACGTCGGCACAATGGCACGGCTGCGCAAATGGGCGTACCTGTACGTCCCCTTTAAGATGCAGCATTGTGGGCACGTGCACTCGCTGCATACTCCGTGAGTGTGCCCATGAGTCCTGCGGACTTGATGTCCGCCTGGGGTTCGCGATCGTGAAATGGAGCAGCAGAACAGGGAAATGCCTATGTAAACAAGGCATTTCCCTGTTCTGCCTAGCAACATGACAGGGATCTACAGCTCCCTGTCATCGGGAGCAGTGATCTCTGTCATGTTCTAGTGAGCCCACCACCCCCACAGTTAGAATCACTCCCTAGGACACACTTAACCCCTTGATCGCCCCTAGTGTTTAACTCCTTCCCTGACAGTGTAATTTACACAGTAATTAGTGCATTTTTATAGCACCGATTGCTGTATAAATGTCATTGGTCCCAAAATAGTATCAAAAGTGTCCGATTTGTCTGCCGCAATGTCGCAGTCACGATAAAAATCGCAGATCGCTGTCATTACTAATTAAAAAAAATAATAATAAAAATGCCATAAATCTATGTGTTCTATTTTTTTTCTGGAACTTGAATGCACTGGAACTGACCACAGTGGTGTGAACTATGCCATTGAAAGCCATATACCCCTACTATCCATGCATCTTTGATACAGAAAAGAATGCACTGGACTAAAGAGATTCTGTCTACAAATATAAAGTACCTATAATGTATAAAACAGGTACCTAGAGGTGTCTAAACTATACCTACAGCATCTTCATAAAAGATGGAGGTATGACCAAGTGCTTGTCTGTACTGATAGTGCTGAAACTTGCTTACTCATTCTTGCCTCCTGTACACTTCTTGGCCAGTGAGGCAGCCCATGATAATGATGGGCCAATAAGAATGTTAGGAGACATGCAACAAGCTCTTCCAATACTGAAAATGTCAGGCCCCATTCACACCTGAGCGATTTTTTTGCTTGAAGCTTGGAGCTCAAAAACGCTGGAGGAGAAAAAATCTATTATTCTCTATGGAGATGGTTCACATCTCCACTCCAAATCGCCTGAAGTCAAACACCTGAAGCTCAAACAAGTTCTGGAGCTTTTTTTGTTGCTCGCACGTTTTTGTTGCGTTTTTATTCCCATAGAAATAAATAGAAATGCGTAATTTGCGTGTTTGTGCGCGAATTGGTGCGGTTTTTTTTTGTGTGCAAATTTACACAACTTGCTGCTCAAATTTAAAATATTTCAAAATAAAATAACAATAATGTATGAATAAATAAATGTAAACTAAATACACAAATTACTAAAAATAATCATAAATAAATATAATAAATTAATAATATGTAATAATACATATATAAATGATAATTAACCCCTAACCTTAAAAAAAATGAAATAAATGATCATAATAATAATAATAATAATAATAATAATAACAATAATAATAAAAAAATAAACACCAAAACCCCAAAAAATACATTATTGTTAATAATAATAATAATAATTATTATTTATGTATTTTTTTGTGTTAGGGTGTTTAGTTATTTATTATTTTTTTATTTTATTTTTTTTAGAGGGTTAGGGGTTAAGGTAAGGGGTTAATTATTTATTTAATATTACTTAGTATTTATTTAATTTATTTATTATTTATTTGATTATTTTTATTTATTTGTGTATTTATTTTACATTTATTTATTATTATTATAATTATTATTATCAGTAGTAGTAGTAGTAGTAGTAGTAGTAGTAGTAGTAGTAGTAGTAGTAGTAGCAGTAGTATAAACACCCAAACCCTAATAAAAAAAATGTCAGGAAGCTAGTTTAGCTAATACAAATTCTTACACAGCTAATGCAAACTCTTCTGCAGATAAAGCTAATTCTTTTGCAGCTACTGCAAATTCTTCTGCAGCTACTGTTTATTCCCATATAGCTAATGCTCGTGCACGTGTACCAGCAAACAGACAAGCTCAGACTAATATCCAGTGTGAACTGACACACAGGCACCTCCTGACCACCCTGTTATCTTACCGTGTATGACCCCGGCTCACCTCATCTCTGACTGCGGAAGTCACCTACTAGTAAGCTACTATCACCTGTGCTTCTTTGAGCCTTGTACCTCTGTCGCCACATTCTGGGGTACTCGGATCACAGCTGCAAGGGAAGCCCTCTCGTCGACTCAGCCTCCAACCAAGATACATGACACCCTAACCCCTAATCCTTACCTTAACCCCAACTTCTAATCATTACCCCTTACCCTTAATGAAAAAATAATAATAAATGAATAATAATCATAATAAAATAAATAAAAGCTAAGAGCCCTTTCACACTGGGGCGGTTTGCAGGCGCTATTGCGCTAATAATAGCGCCTGCAAACCGACCCGAAAGTGCCGCTGCTTTCATTCCAGTGTGAAAGCCCCGAGGGCTTTCACACTGGAGCGTTGCGCTGGCAGGACGGTAAAAAAAGTCCTGCCAGCAGCATCTTCGGAGCGGTGAAGGAGCGGTGTGTATACCGCTCCTTTACCGCTCCTGCCCATTGAAATCAATGGGACGGCGCGGCAATACCGCCGGCAAAGCGCCTCTGCAGAGGCGCTTTGCGGTGGTATTTAACCCTTTCTCGGCCGCTAGCGGGGGGTAAAACCGCCCCGCTAGCGGCCGCATACCGACGGAAAAACGCCGCTAATAATATCGCTCCAGTGTGAAAGGGCTCTAAGGGAAAAGCTAAAAAAAGCTGAAATACCTAGAAGCAAAAGATGCAACAAATGATAGTTTTTTTTCTATTGGCTAAAAAAAAACCCACCAAAGCTCAAAAACACTACATAAAAATGCATCAAAATTGCACATGGAAACGGGTGAAAAAATGCTCAAAGACACTACACTCAGGTGGGAATACAGCCTCAGAGTTTGCCTATCAAAGCATCTGGGGATTTGGCTGGTACTAGGCTTTTAATGACTCATTTAATAAAAAGTCTTCTCGAGGCCTTTTATTTGATAGGCTGTCAGGATTGTATCTGTGTCTTTGCCCCAGTTAGGGAAATGTTACCATTTATATCGCCAGGCAACTGGGAAATAAAAAAATAAAAAATCTTCCTATGAAAATGACAGGCGGCAATAAATACCTGACAAGTTCTAACCCTTGCCCATGCTAACATAAACTTAAAAACTAGCTCTAGCTCTAGTTTTTAGCACTAGCACCCAGGTCTGTGTCAGTGTTTCTTACAGTCGAATGTCCACAGTGGGGGTATGCATAGACATACACAGGTGGTCATTATGCTATTAACTACTAGCATATTTTAGGATTATAGGAGGAAAACCACATACACATGAGTAGCCTACGAAAAATCATAGCTCCCAACTGTCCCTAATTTTGAGGGATTGTCCCTGATTTGGAGAAATGTCCCTCTGTCCCTCATTCCTCCTCATTTGTCCCTCATTTTGGTCTGATCTATATAGATGTATATAAAATGCACTTTTTATCTATCAAAAAGTGTTTTCCAGTACTAAACCTGTCATCTGATTTCTAAATTGGTGCATTTGTAAATTACAAAAGCCAATATAAAGGAATAGTGGTAAAAAAAAAAACACTTGTGGGTTTAACCAATCTTGTTTTTTTGTACAATTGTCCTTTGAGGGGGTGTGACAAGGGGTGTGTCCTATGCCTGCATACTTTTGCTGATAGGTGTCCCTCATTCTCATCTCAAAAAAGTTGTGAGGGATGGAAAAATGCAGGTTCAGGTCTACACTGCTTTGAGTCTACAGTGCTCACTCTTGAATATATATAGAGTTGAACGCGTCCATCATAAGAGCTGTGGTGTTTCGGAAATTGAGATTCTTTTTCACCCATGTTCTCAAACACTCCACCCTGCAGCTTGCTTGTCTCTTTATTGACAGCTAAGTGAAAAGTGGTCCTGCAAATGAGCTCGATGTTTATTGCCTGTAAGGATGGATGGACATCCAAAATGATGAATAGCTCATTAATGTTAGTGTTTGCCAAGGCGTGATGATAGAAATTATGGGAAAGTATTGGCTGAACTTTCTACAGCCTTAAAAGTCTTCCAAGGACTAGCAGGGCTGGGACTTGTACTGTTTATCTGTGACAACTATTCCCAGTATTGTTCAGTTTCAAAATGAAGTTCAACTGGTGCTCACAAATATGTCTGCTCCATTAAATGCTTGTTACTGGACATTCTGAAAATAATTCATATATAGTAGTTGATCTAAATTTACATAAAAAAAAAAGTCAGGAGACGGGCCAAAGTTAGAATCCTTACACTGGTTGCCATATGCTTAACATTGGGGTTGAGGTGCTCAATCACATATTTGTTTCAAGACTGTGTAAAAGCGTTCAAGCCTTGAAATGGTTAAAATAAAAAGAAACAATTACCTATATTTTAATTGTTGAATCCTCCATATAATATATTTCTTACTTACATTCCCTAACAAATCACAATGTAAATAAATTTTTTAAAGTTTTTCAAAGCTGGCTTTATCCCATTTCCCTGCAGTTAGTACAGTTGGTAGGCATGAACTTCCTCCTGGCCGACAATGCCTTAGCATCATGGATGACGTTGGGTTGACGGCACAGCTCCTGGGATTTAGTGGCCTTTTTGGACCATCAGACACAAAGACTAGCTGAAGCTTTGTAGTCATATGACCAGAACTCAATATTGAACCCTATGGACTAAGATTGGGATGCCATTAAAGATCATGTGCATGTAAAGGCAGGTGTCTCAATACTTTTGGTAATATAGTATATATATATATATATATATACACAGTCAGGTTCATAAATGTTGGGACATTGACACAATTCTAATCTTTTTGTCTCTATACACCACCACAATGGATTTGAAATTAAACTAACAAGATGTGCTTTAACTGCAGACTTTCAGCTTTAATTTGAGGGTATTTACATCCAAATCAGGTGAACAGTGTAGGAATTACAACAGTTTGTATATGTGCCTCCCACTTTTTAAGGGACCAAAAGTAATGGGACAATTGGCTGCTCAGCTGTTCCATTGCCAGGTGTGTTTTTCCCTCATTATCCCATTTAAAAGGTCCAGAGTTCATTTCAAGTGTGCTATTTGCATTTGGAATCTGTTGCTGTCAACTCTCAATATGAGATCCAAAGAGCTGTCACTATCAGTGAAGCAAGCCATCATTAGGCTTAAAAAAAAAAAAAAACTATCAGAAAGATAGCAAAAACATTAGGTGTAGTCAAATCAACTGTTTGGAACATCCTTAAAAAGAAAGAACGCACCGGTGAGCTCAGCAACACCAAAAGACCCGGAAGACCACGGAAAACAATTGTGGTGGATGACCGAAGAAATCTTTCCCTGGTGAAGAGACACCTTTCACAAAAGTTGGCCAGATCAAGAACACTCTCGAGCAGGTAGGTATATGTGTGTCAAAGTCAACAATCAAAAGAAGACTTCACCAGAGTGAATGCAGAGGGTTCACCACAAGATGTAAACCAGCCTCAAAAACAGGAAGGCCGGAGTTTGCCAAACAACTTCTAAAAAAGCCTTCACAGTTCTGGAACAACATCCTATGGACAGATGAGACCAAGATCAACTTGCACCAGAGTGATTGGAAGAGAAGAGTATGGAGAAGGAAAGGAACTGCTCATGATCCAAAGCATACCACCTCATCAGTGAAGCATGGTGGTGATAGTGTCATGGCGTGGGCATGTATGGCTGCCAAAGGAACTGGTTCTCTTGTATTTATTGATGTGACTGCTGACAAAAGCAGCAGGATGAATTCTGAAGTGTTTCGGGCAATATTATCTGCTCATATTCAGCAAAATGCTTCAGAACTCATTGGACGGCACTTCACAGTGCAGATGGACAATGACCCGAAGCATACTGTGAAAGTAACCAAAGAGTTTTTTAAGGGAAAGAAGTGGAATGTTATGCAATGGTCAAGTCAATCACCTGACCTGAATCCGATTGAGCATGCATTTCACTTGCTGAAGACAAAACTGAAGGGAAAATGCCCCAAGAACAAGCAGGAACTGAAGACAGTTGCAGTAGAGGCCTGGCAGAGCATCACCAGGGATGAAACCCAGCGTCTGGTGATGTCTATGCGTTCCAGACTTCAGGCTGTATTTGACTGCAAAGGATTTGCAACCAAGTATTAAAAAGTGAAAGTTTGATTAATGATTGTTAATCTGGCCCATTACTTTTGGTCCCTTAAAAAGTGGGAGGCACATATACAAACTGTTTTAAGTCCTACACCGTTCACCTGATTTGGATGTAAAAACCTTTGAAAAGCTGAAAGCCTGCAGTTAAAGCACATCCTGTTTGGTTCATTTCAAATCCATTGTGGTGGTGTATAGAGCCGAAAAGATTAGAATTGTGTTGATGTCCCAATATTTATGGACCTGACTGTATACATTTTTATATATATATATATATATATATATATATATATATATATATATATATATATATATACTGTATATATATATTATAATTTTTTAAATCATATTTAAATGAAGGCATTTTATAGATATAAACATCATCATAGAGTACAGAAAAAAATGTGGTCTAGCGCACTTATATATTTATACAATATAATTTTGTGTGTGCCAGAGTAAGAATATAGTGAGTGAACATATAAATAAAAAAATAATCCATGACATATCACCTCCAGGAATTCCGTAGACCACATGTCCAGAAATATTGTAGACTATACAGTCACCTTAGTGAACCACAGAATTGCAGCTAGTGTTTCTACAGGTCAGAGAGTCACTTTCGGGAATTCCATGCACCACACAGAGTAACCACCAACGTTTTCACATATCACAAAAACACTACCATTGGTTCTACAAAGATAAAGAGTAACCTACAGTGTTTTCACAGAATATGAATGAATTATCTCCGGCGTTTTCATATGTACCATGAGGAGTCACCTCTAGAAAATCTTTAGACCACCTGGAGTTTGCCTTCATTGTTTCCATGAACCACAAAGAATGACCTTTGTTGTTTTTCCTAGACCACAAACTGCAAACATCTATTTTATTTATTTTTTTTTTTTTTCAAATTCTTTATTTAGTGAAAGGACACAAGACAAGCAAAGCGAAATGTAACATCTCGAGAACATACATGCACAAGAAAACATACAGTGGTATAAACGTAGCCCCTTGTCATATTCAGCTCAACAGTAAATGGAAAACTGCTATCCTGACATTAGGGCTGTATCTGATCATGACCTCAGTCGGAACATGAATGCAACCCACTTTTAAGCTGCACTAGGACTGTCGGAGAGTTCCGCAAGTCTTGCTCCTAATTTTCTGGTTTAATAAAAAGGTAGGACTGCATAGGTCGCGGGGCACTAATAGTTACCCCTTACAACCACCGCAGCCCCACTGAGAACAGAGAATGGGGGATGGAGGAAGAGAGAGAGAGGGAGGAAGGGGGAAAACGTAAAGGGGGGGACGGGGGTGGAAGGGGGATAAAATAAAGGGAAGTACGGGGAGGGGAGGGTGTGGGACCATCGTAGCGCACCGAGGCAGCACGCGCGCTCCTCCGCGAGTCGGAAAACAGGGTGGCGAAACCAGTCGACCTTAATAGGGTAGTATATTGCATAGCATAGTAGAACTATATCAGTTCCCCAAAAGTGTCTGGCCCTCGTCTGAAAAGAAGAAAACGTTCCAAATGGACCATTTCTTGGTGAAGCGCTCATTCTGGTGTCGGGCTGAGAGAATTAGGTCCTCCATTGTTTTGATTTCTTCTACTTTCCTAACCCATAAACTGATAGGAGGGGGTTGTGTAGATTTCCAGTACAAGGGGATGCAGGCTTTTGCTGCGTCAAGCAAATGGGGTATCAGCGATCGTTTGTATGTTTTCTGAGATTTGTCAGTTGCATGTAACAGAAACCAAGCTGGGTCTGCCTGAATTGGGTATTCAGTGAACTTCTGCAACGTCTGCTGAATGGTTTTCCAAAACCCTTCCAACAGGGGGCAAGACCAGAAGATGTGGAGAATCGTTCCACATTCTCTCTGACATCTCCAGCACTGGTTCATGACATCGGGAAATATTTTTTGTAGCTTTGCCGGAGTGTTGTACCATCTAGTAACTATTTTATAGTTAGTCTCTTGCGTTTTCGAGCAGATTGAAGATTTGAAAGTGAATTGGAGGATATTTTGTTTTTGTCGTGTGGAAAACGTGCAGTGTAGGTCCCTTTCCCATTTGTCCAGGCAACTAAGGCGATGACCATCTAATGGGGTAATTAGCAGCTGATATGTGGCTGACAGCATATGGGACACAGCACCCTCTTCTGTGCAGAAAGTCTCTAAGGTGGTCAAGTTTTGGTCAGGGCTATTTGGAAGAGGTAGTGTTTTAAGAAAGTGACTGAGCTGATGGGCTCTCCAGAAATCTAGGTGGAAGGGGCCGTTTAAATCTGTGAGTTCTAACCGCGTCGGCCATCTACCATTGATCTTAAAGTGGGAGGCTTGGAAGCGGCCCGCTGCTCTCATTGCCCGGAAGACAGGGTCTGTGTAACCGGGGACAAACTCTGGGTTTCCCAGTATCGGATGTAAAGAAGACCTCAATGATACCAGGTTTGTGTGCTTAAAAAGAGTAGCGCATATTTGTGTGGTAGTGCCTATTAGTGGGTGGTTTTTTACGTCTCTTGGTAGGGAATTGTGACACCAAGGAGCTCTGTTTAGTGGTATCTCGCATTGAGTCTGTTCTAGGGTGGTCCATAATTTCGTGGATCGGTGTCGGTTCCAGTCAACCAGTCTTGTTAGGTGGATTGCTTGGTGATATTTACGAAGGTCTGGTACTGCCAGACCCCCATATTGCTTAGGTAACATAATCTGTCGTCTGTTCAGTCTAGGTCTTTTATGGGCCCAGATGAAGTCAAAGAATACCGCCCTGACTTGGTCAAAGTAGCTAGAGGGAATCTGGATCGGGAGTGCTTGGAGGAGATAGAGGAATTTAGGCAGGATGCACATCTTAATAATGTTGCATCTCCCGAACCACGAATGAAGACCCGTTTGCCATTTGGTAAGGAGAGCTCTAACTTTGGTCAACAGGGGGGGGGAATTCAAAGGGAAGAGTTGTGAGAGTTTGGTTGGGATATATGTACCCAGATATTTCAAAGCAGAGGTAGTCCATCTAAATTTGAAACTGGATTGGAGGACTGTGAGATGTTGAGTGGGGATTCCTATGCTCATAGCTTCAGACTTACTGAAGTTAATCTTCAGGTTTGAAAGATCACCATATGTTTTAAATTCTCTGAGGAGGTTGGGAAGAGAAATCAAAGGGTTGGTGAGAGAGAACAACATATCATCCGCATATGCGGCTATCTTCTGTTGTGAGTCTCCCATGTCCACCCTAGAGATGTCCGGATTGGCTCTCACGGTACGCAGAAAAGGTTCCAACGACAGGGCGAAGAGGAGTGGGGACAGAGGACATCCCTGGCGTGTTCCATTCTTGATTGCAAAGGGATCTGACAATATCCCATTGGCTCGGACACGTGCCGAAGGAGTCCCATACAACGATTTAATCCAGCCTATCATGTTACCACCCAGGCCTATGTGTCTCAGGGTAGCCAACATAAACTGCCAGTTCACCCTGTCGAAGGCCTTCTCCGCGTCCGTGCTTAGAAAAATACTGGGAATCTTCTCCTTGTTTACCACATGTAAGAGATTAAGTACTTTAGTGGTGTTGTCCCTAGCCTCTCTGGTTGGGACAAAACCCACTTGGTCTAAGTGAATTAGGGAGGGGAGGTGGGATTGAATTCTGGTGGATATTATTTTGGTGAAGATTTTCAGATCCGTATTTAGTAGGGAAATTGGTCTGTAACTCCCACACAGGGATGAGTCTTTACCTTCCTTAGGGATCACTGTAATGTGTGCTGTCAGAGAATCTCGGGGGAAATTGCTATCGGGGCCTATGTAATTGAAGAATTTATGCATGAATTGCACAAGGGAGGGGAGTAACGTTTTAAAGTATTGTGCGGTAAGTCCGTCCGGTCCTGGGGCTTTCCCTAATTTAGACGCCTTAACTGCTAATTGTATCTCTTCTGTGGAGATTGGTTCGTCAAGTAGCTCCCTAATGTCATCTGAGAGTCTGGGCATGCCCGAGTTAGTGAGATATTCTTCAATTCGGGAGAGCTGGGGAGCTGGAGTTTGCAGATTATAGAGGGATGCATAAAACTCCCTGAATTCGCCGACTATGTTGCGGGGGAGTGAGGTCTTCTGGCCTGTAGAGGTTCTGATATGTGGTATGTAATTAGCTAAGACTTGTTCTCTTAGTGACCTGGCCAGGAGTTTGCCACATTTGTTACCCGACTCATATGAGATCCGGCGACAAATCTGAATCGCGGCTTTAGCTCTAAATTGCATAAGATCCGTAATTTTGTTTCGAAGTGTTAGAATTTCGGCCTCTAGGGATGGACTTTGGGCATGTTTGTGTCGGGCTTCAGCAAGGTTCAGTTGTGTCAGAAGCGAAGCCAGCTGCTCCGAACGTTGTTTCTTTATGCGTGAACCATGCTTGATAAGGACACCCCGGATTACAGCCTTATGGGCTTCCCAGACAATGCCGGGGTTACTTTCAGGGGTATCATTAGTTTGGAAATAGAAGTCCAGCTCCCCAACTACATCCCGAAGTACCTCCTTGTCCTGTAGGAGGCTTTCATTTAATCTCCAAGTACTTGTTCTAGATGTAAAATGGTCAGTCAGGGCATAGGTCAGTAAAATAGGGGCATGGTCAGACCATGTAATAGAGCCAATGGAGGTCTCCCTAATGGCGTGTAGTTGGGAGTGGGGGATCAGGAAGTAATCTATTCTCGAGTATTGTTTGTGTGTTGTTGAGTAAAAGGTATAGTCCCTTTCAGTGGGATGAGTGAGTCTCCAGGCATCAATTAGCTGAGCTTTATGTAGGGTACGCGCAATACGTTTCCCCACACAAGGAGCAAGTGAGGAATGTCCCACTGAAGTGTCCTCTGATGGGATCAATGGGACATTGAAATCACCTCCCAGTATTGTCTGACCTTTGGCAAATTCTAGCAGGGTATTAGTCACTTTGGAGATAAATTGTTCCTGCCCATTGTTTGGGGCATAAACGTTGACAAGGGTCACCGCTACTCCCCCAATTGTTCCTCTAAGGAACAAATAGCGTCCCTCTGGGTCAGCCCTCATGTCCTCTAGGATCCAGGGGACTGAGCGGGAGATAAGAATGGAAACCCCTCGTGATTTGCTAATCGGATTGGTAGAGTGATATACCTTCGGAAAGTATTTGTTTTGCAGCAAAGGAAAATTGCTTTCCTTAAAATGTGTTTCCTGAATGAATGCCAGATCAGATTTTAGTCGGTGTAAGTCTTGAAATAGCATACGTCTTTTTTCTGGGACGTTTAGGCCTCTCGCATTAAGCGAGAGCACGCGTACCGCCTCCATGGCCCGCGACCCGCTGGACAAGGGAGGGGGGAGTGGGGGGGGGAGATGGAAGGGAGGGGAGGGAGGAAGAGGAAGGGGGGGTGGAGGGTGGAGAGTTAGTAGGTAGAAGGAGTGGGGTGGGAAGGTTTATAGCAGAGAGAAGAAGGGAAAAGAGAATAGCAGACAGGAATATGTGTATGGTACCCCGAGAAGGGTGTTGTAGTACTAAAATAGAAAACTAAGACGCTCACCAGAGATATTCTGGTTATCGAGCGCAGACCTAGGTGGGGTTGTAGAAAGCAATGACCAGTGAGATACTCACTGACCGTTCCCCCGACCCGCATTGTAGTATATCATATAAAGAAAGAAAAAAATGTGTTGACGGTGAATATGGAGAAATGTACCAGTCAAATCGAGGAGGGAGATTTAAGTTATGTTTAAGCTATGGCAGAGTAACATGAACCTAGCATCTACTCGTGCTAAGAGGGAATCGTTAACCTGAGTTCCTACACATCTTAATTAAAGAGCAGTTAAAACACAAAAGAAAAATAAAAGAAGAATAATAACAGCAACCAAACTAAACTATGGATCCCGTCCACCCCCCAATTGTGGTAGGTGCGATCCGGCAGTGTCCATCTGCCACCGGTTGCTCACTATTGGTTCTATTAGAGTGTAGCAAGAGTGACATCCCCCCAATATTTGTGGGGATACCAGGGTGACAAAGGTGGAGACCGCCAGGCCACTTGTTAAGTAAAAAAAAAGGTATGCAGCATCCGGGCTACTCTCAGCCCACCACTTATGATGTTTAACTCATCCTCTCAGAATGCATGTCTCCCATTGCGTTCCGCACCCATAGAGCGGAGGCGTCCCTCCCCTCCCCCCAGGACAAGTGTCCCGGCAAGAGGGGGGGGCACCCCACCCCAACAGACATCTTTTATATACTATCACATTTTTCTTCCGTCAGGGCCGGGGACACACATAAAAACACTCATTTATCATTACTATATAAGATCTATGGTTCCCACCCGGTGCCGCAATACAGAATAATCTTGACAAATGTGGTAGGGAGGCAAGGGGGGGTCTGTCCGGCAGAGCCCTTGAAGTCACTTCTGCGGGAGGGGCTCAAGTTCATATCCTCTCAAGGATCTGGAATGCCCGTTAGGGAGCATAAAGGCAAGCCACCTGGACTCCAGACTCCTTAACCCTCTTCAAGGGCAGTTATTATGACGCTCCAGAGTGGCAGGGTGACCTCTGAAGTTCAAAGTTCCACGAGGGGTGTAAACAACAAGACATTATGCCCTTCCTGAGGTACCTGTGAAAGCAATATGTCCACCATATCTGGACGAGCATACCTCAAAGTTCCGGTACAGGTCCAGCTTGTCTCCAGGTCTCCAACTCCGCGGTCACTGCTCACTCGTAAAGTGCCGTTGCTTGTTGCTGGGCTGAACATGTACACTGCGGTAAGGCATAGTCAGGGGGCGGGAGATGTCTGCTTCCGAGCGAGACCATTGACCACCCTGATGTGGTGATATGAGGGGAGAGTGCCTCCATGCCGCATGAGGTGGGGGGCAACAGAATCCAACAGCCAAAACTAATAAACTCAGATGTGTATGGAAAACAATATGGAATAGCTCACCGAGGCATGACTCATGATTCCCTGGAGCCGTCAGCAGAAGGGGAGCGCGCCCTTCTTCTGTTTCGTTGTCGACGAGGTGGTTGAGGATGTTGTGAGGCAGAGGATCCTGGACGGCTTGAGGTACGTGGTAGGATGGTCAGCCAATTCTGGACCTGTATGGGCTCTACTCCCAGGAAGGCAAAGAAAGCTGGTAAGTCCGCGGGTGTACGCAGCGAGAAAGCGGCATTCATTTTGCGAAAACTGACCGCTAGAGGGTATCCCCAACGATATGTGCAGTCCTGTCTCCTGGACAAGTCCAGAAGGGGTCTTAACATGGCCCTTCTTTGCAGAGTGGCTCTGGAGAGATCCGGGAGAACCTTGATTATGGCGCCATCGAATTCCACAGTCCCTTGTTCCCAGGCTCTGCGCAGGATAAGTTCCTTTTGGTTGTAATGATGTATCCTACACAGTACATCCCTTGGTCTGGCAGGATCGGTCGATTTAGGTCCCAGAGTTCTGTGTACCCGGTCTATTTCCACGGACGGTGGAGTAGAAGGACCCAGAATGAGCTGAAAAATGGCTGTCACAGTGGCTGCCAGGTCCTCTGAGCCGGTTGCCTCCGGGATACCCCGTAGCCGGAGGTTGTTGCGTCGGCTACGGTCCTCGAGGTCTTCTAAGTGCAATTGTAGGTCGATCGCCGTGGCATCCTGGGATTCCCGAGATCGCTTCAGCTCCTCTATTCTGTGCGTTAAGGATGAGATCGTGGCCTCTCCGGAGTCTACTCTGTCTGTGAGGGCATGCAGATCTGATCTCACCTCCTGGATGTCTCTACTATGCGCTTCTTCAATACGGAGGATGAGGCCTTCAATGTCCGCCTTGGTCGGTAGGGATTGCAGGATGGTTCGGATATCGTCCGGAATGTCCCTTGGTGTAGGGGAGACGTCAGCCATGATAGCGGGGTCGGCAATAAGGGTTTCTGAGATTGTGTCAGTATTATTCGGCGGTATAGTAGAGCTCAGTGAGTTCAGTGTACTATCCACTGTTAGGCCGCAGACACGTGGGGCTGCTATAATGGCGCCCGGCGACACTCCCTGTGAGCCTCGGAAGTATCGTTGAATACCACTGCTCGGGACAGAGGAACGGATACCTCCAGCTGACGATCTTGTCCGGTAGCGTCTGGGAGTTATCATTCCTCTCTGACATGTACAGGTCACCGTCAATTCAGCGGGATATAGTGGGGTGGTCAGGAGCTCTCTTCAGATGCGTCCTCACTCGGCCATTGCTAAGCCACGCCCCCGCAAACATCTATTTTATAGACCATGTTTCCACAGACTATGGAAAGTCATCTCTAGAATTCCTTGGAACAATTGACCATCCAGCAATTCTATAGACCACAAAGAGTAACCTCCATTAAGAGATATTGAGGTGAATAGTCCATGAAGTCACCTCAGGAGCTCCATATCCAACAAAAAGTCCCCTCTATAATTTCACAGACCACTAATAATCCTCTCTAGGAATTCACTGTGATACCAATTGTAATTCCATTTTCAAAACAGTTCTCTTTTTACAGACCCCTACACATATGACTCTTATTCAATGAAACACCTAGTTATTTCCAGTGGACTGCGCCAGGGAAACTAACCTGCTTCCAGAAAGCTAAAAGCCGAGCATCTTACGAGAAATGTTATTAGAACAATTTATTAGTGTGGGCATATTTACTGTGCCAGCAAGAAAAATACAAACCAGTTACCTGCCATACATTCACCCATGCTTTCTGTGTTTTGTTTGTACATTGTGTTTCCATTACTGGAACTGATCATGAGGAAAGGTCAATACTGGAAGTCCAAACCTATTAATATTGTGAGAATGGACAACTGAGAGACAACACTTTTGAATTCGGAAGAAAAAATGCCAAGTAAAACCTAAGTAAATCATCATCTGTCATCATACATATTCTACAAACAGATTGCCTAACAAAGTTGTCCATCTGGACAAGTACTTACTTTGATTTGTTAAAAGTCAGGTTTAAAAATAAATGACAAAAAGGAAAATTGAATTTTTAACCTTTCTTTGGCCACCACCACCATACAACCTTTCTTAGTGTAAGGTACCTAAAGGTAGCATTTTGCCCACTGACAAAGCTCTGGCTTTTAGCAAGATACTTTTTCCTTTTTTCTCGTCTTTCACGTGGTGCACTGAGGTCATCATACAGCATTTCAGTGTAATATTACGTGTGGTCATTTACACCGATCAGGAAAGAGGAGGAAAGCATATCTAGAGATCAGAATCTGCTCCACATTAGGTACAGTATATCATCAAATAATGTGGATTTGAGCTTAAAATTTTACATCTTATAGGGCACATCAAGAATTGCTAATTGTGTCTAATGCCGCGTACACATGATCGGAATTTCCATCAGAAAAAACTTGGATGGTTTTTCTGACGGAATTCCTCTCAAGCTTGCCTTGCATGCACACGGTCACACAAAAGTTCTCTGAACTTTCGACCGTCAAGAACGTGGTGACTTACCACACTAAGACCAGCCGAGAAAATGAAGTTCAATGCTTCTGAGCATGCGTTGAATTGTTTCAGAGCTCGCATTGTTTTTTACGTGTCCGAATTTCGTACAGACGATCGCATTTTCGGATAGGAACTTTTCCCGACCGAAAAATAGAGAACCTGCTCTCGATCTTTTGCTGGCTGGAATTCCGCAAGCAAAAGACCGATGGAGCATACACATGGTCGCATTTTCCGTCAAAAAGCTCTCATCGGAGTTTTGCTGGCAGGATTTCCGATCGTGTGTACACGGCATAAGTCATATCCTGAAATGTTTACCATTTGTCTTGAATTCCCCCTGAAAATTGCAGTGCACTTCCTGAGTCCTGACTGGGCACATCTCTTTCGTAGCCTCAAAGCTGTAAATTTGCAGTATGACATCATCTAAGGCTCTGACTGCTAGTCTCACAAGGTTTGGGGTGAGATTTGGTAATGTCACTACGATGCTGCTTCCTAGAAAGGAATATATACAGGGGGTCCCCTAGTTACAAACATCCAACTTACAAACGACTCCTACTTACAAACGGAGGGAAACAAGAGGAAGTGAGAGGAAATCTACCCCTAGGAAGGGCAATTCAGTCCTGTAAGAGCTATAATGGGGGAAAGGTACCTCCACTGATGCTTTATCACCAAGGCTTGTTTCCACAACAACTCAAAATTTTCAAAATCCAATTGTCATTGGGACAGAAAGTGAGATGAAATCTTCTGAACAGGGGCACACACAGCAAAACAAATGTTACAGGGGTGTTAACCCTTCCCTATGCTGTCCAAAAAGCTTAAAAATAGTTTTTTTGGCTGGAGCTACACTTAAAAAATGTACCTGTTCCGACTTACAAACAGATTCAACTTAAGAACAAACCTACAAACCCGATCTTGTTTGTAACCCAGGGACCGCCTGTACCTGAAAACTGGCACTGTGTGTATCTTCCTTCTTCTGCTTTGTGAATTATGTGGATCAGTGTTTCTCCACCTGTTCTGATACTTCTGGAATATTCTCCCACATGTTATTAGATCACCAGTCATCATGAGCTAGCTCTGACATGACCAAAATGGTATCCTTCACACTGGTACACAAAGATGAACAAGGCATAGTAAGTCGGTTATGGGGAATGTTCATCTGTAGGTGGCTCACATGCCATACTAATAATTATTATATTACAGGATTTATATAGCACCAACAATTTGCGCAGCGCTTTTCAAAATGAATGCAGACATTACAGTTACAATACAAATGGGTACAAGAGGAATCAAAGGGCCCTATAATAAAAAAATTGTCACACAAGATTCACATAACTTTCACCCCAGATTCATTAATTTTTACAGTTGTATCTGGTTAAATAAATTTGTCAATACTGAGTAAAAGTTATGTGAATCTTGTGTGAACTATTTATAAATTGACCATTAAGTGTTTTTTTTTTTTTGTATTTGTGTTTTTCCCTCATTTGTTTATTCCATGAGTATTTGTGTACTACTGACTATTTTATTTTTTATTCGCTTTCATTCACTGTTTTTTTCTTTATTTATTAAAAAAAAAATAGAACATGAGTTGTTATTTTTTGGCACAAAAACAAGACCACAATATCTGAAAGGAGATACCATAACCTTTAGGAACCATGTAAAGTCCTTTGCACCCATAAAACCACCTCAAAATATGTAAACTCTAACACCGAGTTACTTTTTTTCTCCCTTTGGTCTGTTAAATATACAATTGGAAGTGTTTTATTATATCTGTTTAATAAATGCAAAAAAAAAAAAAAACTCCAAATCCAGTACTGTGCACTCAGCAGCCTTATAGAAATCAACCTTATCAAACCTACACAGATTACTGATTTCAATTACAGAACACCTCCCCCCTACAGTATGTTATTGAGATAGGGATGTGTTCTGTACTCACATTACCTGTCATAGGGCGACAACGATGTTCTTCGTTAGACACGGTACTGTAAGTGAGCATTGTCCCCTTAGGATAGGTGTGGTACTGGCAGGATCACTAGGTGAAAATAAGAAAAAATGTATGAAAAAAGAAAGCTGATGCAGCCACCTCATTTAAGGGCTAATAAGCTGCAAAATTTTACAATCTTGTTCTTGGGTTTAGATACACTTTAATTTCACTTACCCAACTGACTACAATGGGATTAAACCAAAATGGTGAAATTTTGCTGATATCCTGATTTTTGATAAAATCTTTGGCAATTAAGGGTGGGCTCAGACATATTCGGATCCTAGTCTGAACATACCTGAGTTATCCCACCAGGAAGCTGTCATTGTGCACCCCCAATAATAAGTTGTCAAGGCAAATTACAGAGTTGGGGCTGCAGTACACTACACTATATTTGCAAATGTGTGAGACTAAACCCCTTGTCTTTAACGTGAACTGTTTGACAGGGTCAATTCGGTTTTGTTGCAGGCTGGCTGGTAAGTGAGCTGGGAATTTTTGTTTGTTTTTGATGTGCGTTGCCCCTCCCTCTGCTCCTTGCTGCAAAGGCCAGTTATAGGTTGGGGTGGTTGCTATTTGTTTGTATAGTTGGTGAATTGGTGCGAGGACGCACGGGATACCTTCAGCTGCCATTCTTCCCTTGCTGGGTGTCCTGTGTGTCCCTTTACCTTTAAAGAGGGGTGGGCTTCCTCCAGGTCACACCTGTCCTTAATCTATCCACTGCTATATGTGCTCCAATTTATAGAGTTAGGACTTCAGTATACTTGGGTGCCTTGACATGGCCACTGCAGCTTACACATATATTTGCAAATGTGTGTGACTAAACCCCTTCTGTTTTGTTTTCGGTCAATTCAGTTTGTTGGAGGCTGACTGGTAAGTGAGCTGGGAATTTTTGTCTGTTTTTGATAGAATCCAAATGCACCTGATCGCTGGGAAATGAGAACCCCCAATTTTGCTCATCTCTCTTGTTAAATTACTTGTATGTACATCTCTTTTGCAGAGGGAAATTATATCACAGAGTAATTATAACACCTGGAAAAACTGTGTGATCATAACAAAGGCAGAATCTCCCAAGGCTGGTCAATATTCTAGCAATTTAATTTAAAAAGTTGACGTAGACCTGGCTAAGTTGGTTATGGAGATAGAGCACGCATGCATCCATTCCAGTGGTTAGGCCTGTATGGGACTCCGTCAGTGTTTATTTGCATGTGACAAGAAGCAGAGCTGAGAAGTGGATTATGCTGTGCAGGACCGTGGAACACAACCTGAAGGAACTTCCCTGCAGAAGCTTCTCTTTCATGTTCAAGTAGTAGCTGCTTCCGACAAAACCACATTCAAATCAAATAGGATTATGGGACCCCTGTGTGGCAATCACAGCAGGCCCACCCCATACATTATGCCTTAATTGTCTGCTGAGTGAAAGCCCTTCAAAGCCAAGGCGAAACAAGTGATCTGTTTCAGAACTATACTTTGCTTCAGACATAATTCAATTAATGCCACATCCTGCTTCCCATCTGATTCCGCTCCTGTCTTTCTTGTGGGAAGCAGGTTAAATCCAACAGAAGAAAGCAGGGCAAAGTGATGCATCTGGCCTTGTTGTGTGTGCAGGTTCTTGCTGTGAGACAGTGTGAGTAGTGTTCAGATGAGAAACAGGCTTGCATTATTCCACGCAGCCTTCTCTGGGCCTCAGAGCTTCTTCCAGTCCTCCAGATGTGACTGACATCAGCGGTTCTGTCTATCCGGTGGTTGCATGTTGAAAGCAAATAGGCGCTGATCACAATAGAGTTTTTTCATAAGATAACAAGGTCCAATGCATTGTAGTATATGTATTCTTCCCTTTGCCAGTGCCAAAACAAAAACACAAATGTTGGCTCATGTTTTTTTCATACCAGGGATACTTTTTACTCTGATTAGCTGATTACAACTTGCAGTTCCTAGGAGATGTGGAGTGGTCAATGCTTCAGCTTTTGATGCTCTACCCTTGTGAAGAAATGGATAAAGACTCTATGCATTGATAGAGTCGGAGAGGGATCATGCAGGGACATTTAGGGGTTCTGCAGGATTTAGACCTGTCTTTAGGGCTGAGAAGTTTGCACTAAAAGCTACGAGAGGCAAACAGCCATGGCCAAGCCCTAAAATAGCATTGAGGAGGTCAGCTACTCAAGGCTTAATTTTATTGAACTGAAACAGACCTTGTCCATCCAACTCCATAATGGATGATCAAATCTACTAATAAATACCATTCTAAACTGGATGAAAGTGGGGGTTTGGCCTACTTCCTTTAAACGTTTTACTTTTTTCTCTACAGCTTGGCATGGAAAGGTTCTGGCAGCACAAACATACCTGGCAGCTTGCCAGGAACACCCCAATGTGTTGTTACTTGGGGGGAGGGGGGGAAGATGCCAGGCCTCAGGGGGAAACTCTTACTGATAAGATTCCTTTTTGACAATGGATAATCAATGCAAATTATGCTATACTATGTAGCACCCTCCTAGATAGGCTGCCAGTAAGGGTGGACAAATTTAGTTCTGTCGGAGAGACAAGAAGACAAGCAGCTCAATCTAAGAGTAGCAGTAAGAACTTTAATGGCTGCAATGATAAACAACTTACAATATATAGAAGGTAGGTATGCTCGTCAAATGGATTAATCCCCCCTGTGAGCGGCCGGATAGCCGGCCTTCCTCGTATGGGAGACCAGGAGGCGTCCTCGGTAGCGTGGGCCACTGCGGACATTAAAGTTCTTACTGCTCCTCTTAGATAGTGCTGTTTGTTTTCTTGTCTCCCCTGCAGAGTCACTTCTAGCTCCTCCACAGCGGCCGCCATTAAGTCTACATATTGGACTTTTTTTTCTCAGTGACATTACTATCGTTTTTGCTTTACTTTTGCCACAAGGACTTGTTTGGGCCTGATAGCCTTCAGTGCGCCAGATCTTCTCCCCCTTGAATTTTAGTTCTGTAATCAGCAGAGCAGCATGCAATTGCTTTAGGTGTCTCTGGGCTCTGCACGTTTAATTGCTTCCCCCTGTCTTCTTGAGTTAAATGAGCAGCCTGAATATTTATGTAGCTCCAGCCAATACCCGGGGGGGGGGGTGCCCAGATGGTGGTTGGGAGGTGCATAAATAGTTTGGGGCCTCAGAGAGCGGTGTTCTTCTCCAGGAGGAGAGGTGGGCTGAGTTGTGGCTCTATGTGTCTTATGGACACATAGAGCAGGGCTTGGGAGTGAGCAAGCAGCTTGCTATTGTGAGCACTAGTCAAGGGGAATGAGCCAGGAGTGCCGGTGGGGGACCCGAGAAGAAAAGGTTTAGGGCTGCTCTATGCAAAACCACTGCACAGAACAGTTAAATATACCATGTTTGTTATTTTTTTGTTTTTTAGCTGAACCTGTAGTACCACTTTAACGCTGTGAGTGGTGTTATGGAACAGTCCCGGCCGCAGTGTACACCGGCAATGCATATTTCCCTGGGGATATAATTGTTTTCTTTTACACTTAGCTTTGCTTATATACTCCTCCAGAAGTACCCCAGTCTAATTAATTTCCATTTGAATCTTTTTCAGGTTCCTTTAGCAGCTTGACAGAAATTGAGGAGAATGTCATAGCGGCTGACACAAAAATGTCCTGCCTCTGGCCAATTTCTATCCAGCTCTCTTTATAAATGAAGAAACTACAGATGCTACCCAAAAGTATCATTAGCCAATGCTTTAAATGCCTTTATAAATTTCCTACATAAACAAGAAACTTTGAATTTTTTTTTTCACTCGGATGCAGTTCTACCCAATTTTTGTTGTGTAGTTGTTGTTTACATAGACGTGTGGTACTTGCATTTGTGTTGCATTGTGTGTTAAGTGGGGGTGCTTCAAAATTTTTTAAGCTTATTTTTTTTATTTAATTATAATATATAATTATTATATTATTATAACATTTTTCTGTATTCCTAAAAATGTTTATTCATTGCTTTATTACATTTTAATTTAAATATTTTAAATAGTTTTCCCTTAACTTTATTGCTATTACAAGGGAGACTCCTTGGAGATAGCATTGGGGAGGTGGCAGGTACTTCTTATTAGTGACATCAAGGGTCTTTTAGACCCCTAATGTATCCCCTGCCCTGATCCAGCCAGTTGAGCAACAGGACAGTTGTAGTGCAGATGATACAGTAGTGTAAAATTAGCCAGCAGCGTGACAATTTTAACCACTTGACCTCCGGAAGATTTATGCTCCTTTATGACCAGGTCATTTTTTTGCGATATGGCACTGCAACGCTGTACGCAAATAAAATGTTTGTCCTTTTTTTTTACGACAAATAGAGCTTTATTTTGGTGTTATTTGATCACCTTGATGTTTTTCATTTTTTGCTCTATAAACAAAAAAATACCGATTTATTTTTTTTTAATTTTGAAAAAAAACTATATTTTTTACTTTCTGCTATAGAACATATCCAATAAAAAAATGTAAAAAATAAAATTTCCTCAAAAATATAGGCCAATATATATTCTGCTATATATTTTCGGTAAAAAAAATCCCAATAAGCATATATCGATTGGTTTGCGCAAAAGTTATAGTATTTACAAACTATGTGATCATTTTTATTATTTATTAATTTTTTTACTAGTAATGGTGGCGATCAGAGACTTATAGCAGGACTGCAATGTTGCGGGGGACAGTCGGACACTAACTGACACTTTTGACACTTTTTAAAGGACCTGTGACACTAATACAGTAATCAGTGCTAAAAATATTCACTGTCACTGTACTAATGACACTGTCTGGGAAGGGGTTAAACATTAGCGGTGATCAAAGGGTCAACTGTGTGCCTGGCTAGTGTGTGTGTGTACTGTGGGAGGTGCTTTTACTAGGGGAAGGCATGGATCCATACACACAGGTTCCATGCCTTTCCTACTGACAGAACGTCCATCTGCCTTGTTTACATAGGCAGATCACTGTTCTGCCTTTTTACTGGATGATGGGAGGGTGCCAGCGGACATTGAGTCATAATCACAGCAGGAGCAGGTCGCTGGCGGTGCTTATTGGGCACCCCAGACCCGGAAATGTTGGATCCCCTACTAGGTATGGGATCCGGTGCAGCAGTGCCACCTTGTTGCTATAAAAGTAAGTTATACAGGCGGCCAATGGGTAATGAGCAAGGCTAGGTTCAAATTTTACTAGATACAAAGAGCACAGGCTGGGGGTTTACTACAATAATTAAGATACATCAGAGGATAAAACAGTGTAAAATTGGCCAGCAGCAGGACAGTTTTAAGCAGAGATAATAGGCCCAACTTTTGCTTAAAGTGGCTGTAAAGTCAGAAGGTTTTTTATCCTAATGCATTCTATGGGTTGATTTACTAAAACTGAAGAGTGGAAAATATGGTAAGCCCTGCATAGAAACCAATCAGCTTTCAGTTTTTTTGGTGAAAGTTTAACCAGTTCCGCCCAGCCTATAGCAAAATGACGGTCGGCTGGGACTTTTGTCGATCCGGGTGGACGTCATATGATGTCCTCTTAGATTGCGCCTCCCACGTGCCCGTGGGTCCGCATCAGACACAGCTGATGACTGATCTGTGTACCAACCCACTGTCGGTACCATATGACCCCTGTAACCAATCACAGCAGATCACATGACAGTTGTAAACAATGGATGACTTCTTTTTATGCCATCCAGTGTTTACAATTGTGTTGTTAGCTGTGATTGGTCACAGTGATCACATGGTATAGACTGGGCCAATCACAGCCCATCTGTGCCATGTGATTAGCTAGGGCCAATCACAGCTAATCACAACAAAACAAACTGAATGAATCAATTTCATTCAGTAAAATGCTTGCTTATAGCAATTAATTGCTATAAGCAATCATAATGTGTAAAAAAAAAAAAATACCAATCACTTCTTCAGGGTAATGTTATTATGGCAACATTGTACTGCTCTGGTCACGGTGTATTCAATAAATTGTAAAAAAAATTCAAATAAAATTTAAAAATTATAAAAATTAAAACAAATATATTCTTCCTTTATTTATTTTTTTTCGTACTGTCACCAGTCAGTGTCCCTGATCACCACCACACCAGTTATATGATGATGCTGTACTGCACTGGTGACAGTATGTAAAAAAAAAAAAAAAAAGTTTTTCTTTTCATTTTATTTTCCAAAAAATTATGACAAAAACTTCACAAAGCTTGCCATCTCTCTTACTAAATACCTTGGACTGTCTACTTTTCAAAAAGGAGTCATTTGGTGGGTATCTGTACTGTCCTGACATTTTTTGAGCCTCAAGAAATGAGATAGGCCCTCTGTACATCAATGATCGATTTTCAGATACTGTACTGTATATACCATATTTTGTTGACTCTAACTTTGCTACAGACTAAATAATATACACTGATTTGGGTTTTTTTCACCAAAGAAATGTAGCATAATACATTTTGTTCTAAATTCATGAAGAACAATTATTTATTTGCAAAATTTTATAACAGCAACAACAGAATGACAGCTGAAAATTGGCCTGGGCAGGAAGATGGTAAAAGTATCCTGTATTGAAGTGGTTAATTGAACAAGCTAAAGTTAGAGGCTGATTGGCTACCATCCAAAGCTGCACCAGTTTTAGTAAATCAACCCATTTGGCTGCTCTGTGCCCTATATCTTTGTAAACCCAATTATTATTATAATACAGAATTTATATAGCACCAACAGTTTGTGCAGCGCTTTACAACATGTGGGCAGACAGTACTGTTACAATGCACTTCAATTCAATACAGGAGGACTCAGAGGGCCCTGCTCGTTGAAGCTTACAATCTAGGATTATTGGCTCTTCTAAGCCTACTGGCTATAGTTCAAAGGCCGTGCAGTGCATTATGGTTTTACAGAAATTCTGTCGGATGAGTCTGCACAAAAATTGACCAGGACTGTGAATCTTGTACCCACAGGATTCATCTCAAATCCATGGTAGCGGCAAATCAAACCTCATCCAGTAATAAATGCAAGACTTAGAGATTAGATCAAAGGGTTTGTAAATACTAAACAAATTGGTTTGTACATGCTAGTTATAAAGGAAAAGAAAAATGTCCATCCACTAAGATTTGCCAGAAACTCAGCAGGTTAAATGTCTTGATTTAATTAGGGGCTTTCATAATAACACGTATCTGTTACAGTGCGATGGGGAATATGTTTGAGATAAATCAAAGAGATACTGGAACGAGCACTTAAGAATGTACTAATGCAGACATAAATTACAGGAAAACACATGCACCAATAACTGTTCCAGGAACCTGAAATAACATTTCAAACAGGGTCAGAAGATTGTTAGACTTTGTACCCATGGAAAAAGCTATAAAGTCTTTTACCCAGACACACTTAGGGGTGGGTTATCAGATGCAAATCTGGCTGAGGCCAGGCACACGGTTGCTTTTAGAAGAGCTAAGCCACGGTATTTTATAATACAAAAATGATTGCTGCTATGAACTATGAATAATAATTAAAAAAAATAAATAAAAAAAAAAATATATATATATATATATATATATATATATATATATATATATATATATATATATATACACATAGTGCTGTGAAAAAGTATTTGAGTATTTGCCCCTTTCCTGATTTTTTATGCATATTTCTCACACTTAAATTATTCATTATCATAGTCACGGAACCTCCCACACTCCGCTTGAGTGCTTCCGTTATATACCACTGCCTCCCAGTCTGTATACAGATATCCCAACCTCTGAGCACAAACAAGGCGACACTTGCTTGTTGCTACCATAAATTGTTTTATTTAGAATCAAAATTAAAAGACTTTATATGCCGTTGGAACCTCCTCTAACAATACAACTGTAACCTAATTAACATAATTAACATGAGCTAATTAACTAAAAAATTTACCCAGACCAGATGACAGACTTGTGGGCACAGAGCTTCACACAGTAGTATAAACACAATAGCTGGAGATAATTACAATTAACAATACAAACAACAATCTCCCCCCTCCTCAGCCTATTCATCAACAGTTCGGCTCCTAGCCAGTCCTGGAGGCTAATAGGATCAGCTCACTCAATTAACAGGTTGAGTTCAGAATCAACCAAACCAATAATAGTCTCTACATACATCCTGGGAGATATTGTGGACACATATTACTGTCCCATTTTAAGTAGTCCAAGATATATTTTCTCACTCACCCTGTGCCAGGATGGCACAGGGTGACTTAGACATAAGATGTATTCTGAGTTCCACGGGCCCTCCCGTCACAATCATTAAACAAATTTTAATATTAAACCAAGATAACCTGAGTAAATCCAAGATTATTATTATTATTATACAGTATTTATATAGCGCCAACAGTTTACGCAGCGCTTTACAATATAAAGGGAGACAATACAGTAATAATACAATAAAATACAAGAGGATGAGAAGAAGAGCTTACAATCTAATAGGGTGGGGAAGGTGGAACAAAAGGTTGTAACTGTTGGGAATGAGCTGATGGAAGTGGTAGGAGATTAGTTAGAGACGTTATAGGCTTTCCTGAAGAGATGAGTTTTCAGGGATCGCCTGAAGGTAGCAAGAGTAGGGGATAGCTGGATAGGTGGAGGTAGCGAGTTCCAGAGGATGGGAGAGGCTCTGGAGAAATCCTGGAGACGAGCATGAGAGGAGGAGACGAGAGAGCTTGAGAGTAGGAGGTCTTTAGAAGAGCAGAGAGGACGATTTGGGTCATATTTGGAGACAAGATTGGTGATGTAGCTCAGAGTTGTGAATGGCTTTGTATGTTGTGATTAGTATTTTGAATTTAACTCACTGGCTGATTGGGAGCCAGTGTAGGGATTGGAGGAGAGGGTTGGCAGACACTGAGTGGTTGGTAAGGTGTATAAGTCTGGCAGCAGCATTCATGATAGATTGAAGAGGGGATAGCCTATGGAGAGGCAGGCCAATGAGAAGCGAGTTGCAATAGTCAAGGCGAGAGATAACAAGGGAGTGAATGAGGAGCTTGATGGTTTCATTTGTTAAAAAGTGGCAAATTTTAGAGATGTTACGGAGGTGAATTCTACAAACTTTTGACAACGATTGGATTTGAGGCTGAAATGACAAGTCAGAGTCTAGGATTACACCTAATACCCTGGCGTGAGGGGAGGGATTGATAGTTGCTTTGTTGATTTTGATGGAAAAGTCATGGAGGGGGCACGGGCGGGGGGAATATTAATAGCTCAGTTTTAAAGAGATTTAGTTTAAGGAAGTGGTGCGACATCCATGCTGATATGTCAGTTAGTAAGTTAATAATGCGAGAGGAGACTAAAGGAGTGAGTTGAGGAGTAGACAGATAGATTTGGGTGTCATCGGCGTATAAGTGGTACTGGAAGCCGTGGGCGGTTATCAAGTGACCAAGGGGGGAGGTGTAGTTAGAGAAGAGTAGGGGTCCAAAAACAGAGCCTTGTGGGACCCCGACAGAAAGGGGCAATGAAGAGGAGGAGACAGAGTTGTAGGTGACACTGAAGGAGCGCTGTGATAGATAGGCAGAGAACCAGGATAGAGCAGAATCTTGGAGGCCAAGGGAATGTAGTTTATTGAGAAGGAGCGGGTGGTCAACAGTATCTAAAGCCGCAGAGAGGTCAAGTAGTAGGAGTATGGAGTACTGGTTGTTGGTTTTAGCAGTTAGTAAATTGTTAGTGAGTTTTAGTAAGGCAGTTTCCGTGGAGTGCTGCGAGCGAAAGCCAAACTGTAAGGGGTCAAGAAGGTTATTTCTTTGTAGAAGTTTAGAGGTGAATGGGAGCAATGAGATGGATGTTAAGTTGTTCAGGTTGATGGGGTCAAGTGAGGGCTTTTTAAGTATGGGAGTAAGCTGCGCATGTTTTAGAGGGGAGGGGAAGGTGCCACTAGAGAGGGAGAGATTGAAGATGTGAGTGAGGGAGCATAGGATAGAAGAAGAGGGTGACCGTAGTATTTGTGAGGGAACAGGATCCAAGGGACAATTGGTTAGGTGGGCATCTGAGAAAAGTTTTGTAACCTCTTCAGTAGTAACCAATTCAAAAAAGGAGAGTGTTGAATGTGCTGTTAGGCAAAGTTTGTTGGGTGGGGAAGATGTACGCACAGTGGAGGTGTCCTCACAAATTGCAACAATCTTATCTTTGAAGTGATTGGCAATCTCTTGGGCAGTGAGTGAGTTAGTGGATGGAGGGGATGAAGCAGAGAGTTAAAGGTTGAGAAGAGCCGATGGGGACTGGATGACAAGGTATTAATAAAAGAGACAAAGTAGGCTTGTTTGGCAGCATGGAGGCAGGAATTGTATTTTAGAAGGGCGTATTTATATAGGGTGAAGGCATTTGGTTTTACGCCACAGTCATTCAAGAGCACGGCAATATCTCTTGAGATTTCTAGTGTTGTCAGTTTGACAGGGTTGTAACGGTCGGGGCCTGATTCTGCGTGTGGTTAGAGGAGCAAGTGCATCTAGTGATGATGAGAGTGAACTGTTGTAGACAGAGGTGGCCAGGTCAGGACAGGACAGGGGAGAGATTATGTCATATAGGTGGTCAGTAGCAGAATAGACAAGAGAAGGATTAAAGTGACAAAGGTTTCTACAAGTAATTGTTTGCTGCTTGGAGGGATGGGTCTTTGGAGGCAAGGATACAGTGAAACTAATGAGGTTGTGATCAGAGAGAGGAAAGGGGGTGTTGTTGAGGTTACCAGGGTTGCAGAGATGGGAGAATACAAGGTCAAGGGTATTACTATTGGAGTGAGTGGAAGTATGTGTTCATTGGGTTAGGTCAAAAGATGAGGTTAAGTCCAGAAGTTTAGCTGTAGTTGGGCTGTTAACATTGACAGGAATGTTGAAGTCACCAAGAATGATCATGGGTATTTCAGAGGAGAGAAAGTAGGGTAGCCAGGCAGCAAAGTCATCAAGAAAGCGCGATACCAGTCCAGGAGACCTATAAATTGCTGCAATCCTCAGAGAAATGGGAGAAAACAGATGAATACAATGCATCTTGAAAGAAGAGAGGGATAGAGAGGGAGGGACAGGAAGGACTTGGAAGGGGCTTTGTGGGGATAGAAGGAATCCAACTCCGCCTCCTTTCTGTCTGTTGGGTCTGGGGGAAAGAGTCCAATGGAGACCACCATGGGAGAGGGCAGCAGGAGAAGCTGAGTCAAAATTTTGAAGCCAGGTTTCTGTTATGGTGAGTATGTTAAAGCCATGAGAGATGAAGAGGTCATGTACAGATGTTAGCTTGTTACAGATGGAGCGGACGTTCCAAAGGGCGCATGAGATTGGTGGGCTGCTTTGAGGAAGCAGGGGGATAGAAATTAAACTGAGTGGATTGCAGTGGTTGCCAGAGGAGGAGGGGTATTGGATATGTGGCTTGCAGTTGGAAAATGTCGGACCAGGATTAGGAGAAATGTCACCTGAGACTAGGAGAAGGAGAAGGGCGAGGAAGGCAAGATGGGAGTGGGATGTGCATGAGTGCACGTGTCTAGTGGCCCTGGTGTTTATGTCAGCATGTCTGTGCAGCAAATGCAGGAGATGATGGGTGCAGTAGTAGGGAGAGGGTAGGAGTGAGGGTGATATGTGCATGCAACAGGGAAGAAAGGAGGGGTAGAGTAAAGATAGTTTGAGGATAGAAGACACCAATGTGAGAAGGAAAAGAATAAGGAGCATGTTAGTGGATAGAGAGTGGGAATCTGACTTTATATAAAATAAATGTCAAATGCTGGTTTGTTTTTCGTCTTGCAGAGTGGAGCAGAGTTCTTGATGTACCTTTATTCAACTTTAGTTATCCTGCTTTCGTTAAACTGCAGCGGTGAAACTGCGCATCACTCGTGACAGAGCCACCCAGGAAAGAGTCATGATGTCTGCGCCTTGCCCCTGTCTGCGCCACCCCATAAGCTGCTTTAAATTTGTAGGGAGACTGAGCAGGCATGCGTTTCTCAATTGGTCATTATAGGGTTTGATTTGAGACACCTGTATATGGGAGAGGAGATGGTCAATACCAGACCAGCTACAGACACAGGCTAGGGTCGTAAAGCTAATTACCTCTCTTGATCACTCAAGCCAAATGGGGTTGAGAATCAATCACCAGTAATATTTCTATTGCAGTGTGGTTGTTATAGAGCTAGTATTAAATATAGAAGTTTAAAGATATGGCAGCAGAAGACATTTACCAAAAATGTTACAGCAATGTCAGTTCAGTAGAGTGTACAGATGGATAGAAGACGGTTTTTAAATTATTATTTCATTTATTAGGGGAAAAAAGCTGTTCAAACCTGCCTGACCCTATGTGAAAAAGTAATTGCTCCCTCCCATGCTGAATCATGAATTAACTATGATTAACCACATTTTTTTTGGAAACCTGAGTTAAATTTCATTTGCCACACCCAGGCCTGATTACTGCCAGATCTGTTGGATCAAGAAATCACATAAATAGAAGCTGTCCGACAAAGTTAGGTAAGCATGCTAACAGATCACAAAAAAAACACATCATGCCACAATCTAAAAAAATTCAAGAACAGATTAGAAACAAAGTAATGTACATGTATCGGTCTAGGAAGGGTTTCAAAGCCATTTCTAAGGCTTTGGAACTCCAGTGAACCATGGGCAGAGCCATTATCCACAAATGGAGATAAGTTGGAACAATGGTGAACCTTCCCAGGAGTGGCCGGCCTACAGAAATTACTCCAAGAGCATGACGACAACTCATCCAGGGGGTCATAAAAACCCCAGAACAACATCAAAAGAACTGCAGGCCTCACGTAATATCAGTGTTCATGATTCAACAATAAAAAAGAGACTGGGAAAAAATGGCATACATGGGAGAGTTCCAAGGCCAAAGCCACTGCTGACCAAAAAGAACACAAAGGCTCATCTCACATTTACCAAAAATATCTTGATTATCCCCAAGACTTTTAGGCAAATATTCTGTGGACTGATCAGACAAAAATGTTACTTATTAGAAGGTGTGCTTCCCGTTACATCTGGCATAAAACGAATACAGCATTTCATAACAAGAAAATCATACCAACAGTCAGACATGGTGGTAGCGAGATGGTCTGGGGCTGCTTTGCAGCTTCAGGACCTGGACGACTTACCATAATTTATGGAACCATGAACTCTGAGCTCTACCAGAAAATCTTAATGGAGACTGTCCGGTCATCAGTTTGTGACCTCAAGCTCAAGTGCACTTGGGTTATGCAGCAGGACAATGATCCAAAACACAACAGCAAGTCCACCTCCAATTGGTTCAAACAAAGCATAATTTAGGTTTTGGAGTGGCCTAGTCAAAGCCCAGACTTAAATCCAATTGAGATGCTGTATCATGACCTTACACAGGCCGTTCATGCTGGAAAACCCTCCAATTTGGCTGAATTAAAACAATTCTGCAAAGAATAGTGGGCCAAAATTGCTCCACAGCCATGTGAAAGACTCATTGCCAGCTATTGCAAATGCTTGATTGCAGTTGTTGCCACCAAGGGTGGCACAACCAGTTAATAGGTTTAGGGAGCAATTACTTTTTCACATAAAGCCAGGCAGGTTTGGACAGCTTTTTTGCCTTAATAAATGAAACCATCATTAAAAAAAATGCATTTTCTATTTACTCGGGTTATCTTTGTGTAATAATAAAATGTGTTTGATGATCTGAGTCATTTAAGAGTGACAAATATGCCAAAAAAAAAAAATCAGAAAGGAGGGGGCAAATATTTTTTCACAGCATTGTGTGTATATGTGTATATATATATATATATATATATATATATATATATATATATATACTTATAGTATCTCACAAAAGTGAGTACACCCCTCACATTTTTTAAATATTTTATCTTTTCATGTGACAACAGTAAAGAAATTACACTTTACTACAATGTAAAGTAGTGAGTGTACAGCTTGTATAACACTGTAAATTTGCTGTCCCCTCAAAATAACTCAACACGCAGCCATTTATGTCTAAACTGCTGGCAACAAAAGTGAATACACCCCTAAGTGAAAATGTCCAAATTGGGCCCAATTAGCCATTTTCCCTCCCCGGGGTCATGTGACTTGTTAGTGTTACAAGGTCTCAGGTGTGAATGGGGAGCAGGTGTGTTAAATTTGGTGTTATCGCTCTCACTCTCTCATACTGATCACTGGAAGTTTAACATGGCACCTCATGGCAAAGAACTCTCTGATGATCTGAAAAAAAAAAATTGTTGCTCTACAAAAAGATGGCCTAGGTTATAGGAAGATTGCCAAGACCCTGAAACTGAGCTGCAGCACGGTGGCCAAGACCATATAGCGGTTTAACAGGACAGGTTCCACTCACAACAGGCCTTGCCATGGTCGACCAAAGAAGTTGAGTGCACATGCTCAGCGTCTTATCCAGAGGTTGTCTTTGGGAAATAGATGTATGAGTGCTGCCAGCATTGCTTCAGAGGTTTAGGGGTGGGGGGGTCAGCCTGTCAGTGCTCAGACCATACACTGCATCAGATTGGTCTGCATGGCTGTCATCCCAGAAGGAAGCCTCTTCTAAAGATGATGCACAAGAAAGCCCGCAAACAGTTTGCTGGAGACAAGCAGACTAAGGACATGGCTTACTGGAACCATGTCCTGTGGTCAGATGAGACCAAGATACATTTATTTGGTTCAGATGGTGTCAAGCATGTGTGGTGGCAACCAGGTGAGAAGTACAAAGACAAGTATGTCTTGCCTACAGTCAAGCATGGTCGTGGGAGTGTCATGATCTGGGGCTGCATGAGTGCTGCTGGCACTGGGGAGCTACAGTTCATTGAGGGAACCATGAATGCCAACATGTACTGTGACATACTGAAGCAGAGCATGAGCCCCTCCCATCGGAGACTGGGCCGCAGGGCAGTATTCCAACATGATAATGACCCCAAACAAACCTTCAAGATGACCACTACTTGCTAAAGAAGCTAAGGGTAAAGGTGATGGACTGGCCAAGCATGTCTCCAGACCTAAACACTATTGAGCATCTGTGGGGCATCCCTAATCGGAATGTGGAGGAGCGCAAGGTCTCCAACATCCACCAGCTACGTGATGTCATCATGGAGGAGTGGAGTAGGACTCTAGTGGCAATCTGTGAAGCTCTGGTGAATTACATGCCCAAGAGGGTTAAGGCAGTGCTGGAAAATAATGGTGGCCACACTAAATATTGACACTTTGGGCCCAATTTGGACATTCAGTTAGGGGTGTACTCACTTTTGTTACCAGCGGTTTAGACATTATTGGCTGTGTGTTGAGTTATTTTGAGGGCACAGCAAATTTACACTGTTATACAAGCTTTACACTCACTACTTTACATTGTAGCAAAGTGTCATTTCTTCAGTGTTGTCACATAAAAAGATATAATAAAATATTTACAAAAATTTGAGGGGTGTACTCACTTATGTGAGATTCTGTGTGTGTGTGTGTATATATATATATATATATACACACAATATTAATAGTTTACCTTCATCAATTAATCCAAATCAAATTGATATTTGGTATGACCACCCTTTGCCTTCAAAACAGCATCAATTCTTCTAGGTACACAAAACTGCTTTTTGCTACATGCAGATATTTAAAATTTTGTCTTATCACTTCAGAGAACCTGCTGTCATTTTTCTGCACCCCTGTTACTATGTTTTCTCTCATAGTTGAGTCACTTAGCCTTGTTTTTAGACGTTGGAGGTATGGCTTTTTGGCAGCAATTCTTCCATGATGACCACTTCTGGTCAGACTTCTCTAGACAGTAGATGAGTGTACCTGGGTTCCACTAGTTTCCGCCAGTACTGTGCTGATGACACTGCTGGACATTTTTCAGCCTCAAAGGGAAGTAAGCATGATGTGTCTTTCAATTGCTGCATTCCATACACCTGACTCAAATGTATGTATGTATTTTTTCATTTATATTTTGTCCAAAAATGTTGCAGAACATTACAATGGATTATTTAAACCTGTTCAAGTCTTTAAAGTGTAACAAATTTTTATTTATTTATTTTTCAGATTATTTTATTTAGTGAGGTTTTCTCTCATTTCATGTTGCATCTCTGGAAGAGGAAGTAAAGGGAAATCCCTCAAGAGACACAAGGACAGAAAAACCCTTCCGTGCTCTATTCAAAGCTAAAAAGATTTTTGGCTTTACATAGATTTTCAAGGGAACCTACCACCAGAGAAACAGTTGCAGCCTTTTTGAAAAATACTGTTTTTTCTGCTTTCATAATGACTCTCAATACTTTGAGTCATTTATCTGGAATGGGTAGGCAGATCAGGAGTTCTGATATTTCTTTCCTCTGTTCCACTGTTTCCACTGTTTTGGGTCAGTGGCTCACAAACAATTAGAGCAAGTAGGCTAGCATAACAGTAAGAGAATTAGCATTTTTAGAAGGAAGTCAGCAATGGCAGCCCCCTGTTTTTCTAATTATATATTACTGGTCATCTAATATCCCTTTAACAGTCATACAGACACAAATAAATAAAGCATTGGAAATTAGTAATAAGGCCCTGGCACCCACCCCTCTGGGTGATCTCAAGGTCCTGTGGGTCATCTAAAGCAATGCCCCAGTGGTAGCAGCCTTCCCCTTAATGTCACTATGTAGTATTTTACATGACTAAAAATTGAAGATTACATTATTTAGTCCTTACCATAATAATTATGGAAAGGAAATATGTATACAACCATTATGTTTGTTACATATTTTGAAGATGGAACAGTTCTTGGCAATAACCAATCTTGAATTATCTACACACACTCTTGTGGACGAGGCCAGTTGATTGGTACCCAAGATGGAGTAAAGGCACACAGAGACCAAGTGAATTGAAACCATTATTTGGTTGATTAGAAGTAAAAAATAACATGTGAAGAACAACGGAAAGGTTCTTACTTAGCAGTCCCAACTAATATGGCATAGGAGTCTTTATACCACAGGTGACTTGGGTGTAACAGTTTTCAGCATCGTTGGCGTTACTTTAACACAGTCCCAGCACTTAAGATGTTACCTTGATCATACTTGCGTTACTGGAAGAGCATCTGAGTGGAGGGGCTAGCTGGAAAGCAGAGCAGCAGTACAAGTGAATTTAGTAGACCATTAAAAAGTTCCTTGTCCCAGCACTCTTTAAAGTCCCCAGATAGGAGAGCGCATGCGCGGCCGGCCGGAGCAGATGTGCTTCTGAATTGCTCCGCACACCCCTCCGCAGACACAGCTTGAATTAGTGGCTCCACACCTCACCCACTGGTTTTAACTACCCGATCCTCCTGGGGTGAGGATCGGGAGCATAACGGATGCCACATCAGCCGCGGATTAAGCCCCAGAGCGGCCCCCACTATTCTTCATGGGCTACAAGCAGGGAATCCAAGATGGCGACCGGCTATACAACACGAGGGACGCCATCACCCAGAGAGGAGAAGCCGCCCTCACAGAAGAGGATCACTAAGCCCCCAGCGCAGAGCAATCTCCCGAACAGCCCTTCGATACCCTCCTCAGTTTCAGGTGAGCACACATGCCTGCAATGCTCACCCCCTAGCCCCCCTCACAGACTGCAGCCATATCACCCAGCCAGGACTCTCATACATCCTCTGTCCTGGATAGAGCGATGGCAGATCTCTTTTGCAGCCAGCCCAGCAGCCAAGAACCAGATCAGGATACTGCTACTCATTTCCCCACTATTACATCAGCTCAGCCACAGTATTCAGGTGACCCAATACTTTTGGCCCGCTTTGCTGATTTATTACAAAGAGAATTGACTAAAGCTACTGACAAATTAGCTTTGGACATAAAGCAGGATTTCCAAGAACTGGGGAATCGGTTAGAAAGCACTGAATCAAAAGTAGATGATACGGTTCACAGAGTGTCCCAAAATTCAAACATGATAACCGATTTACAAGATCGCCTTGAGGAAGCATATTCAAAAATCGTTGATCTCGAAAATCGCGCCAGGCGCTATAATTTTGGTATCCGGGGCATTCCAGAAAATATAAAAGATATCACTTCCATCACCTACTCACTGATGCAGGCAGCTGTACCTGATATTGATGGCATTCACATGGAAATCGATCGCATCCATAGGGCTCTAATACCTCCAAAACCCAATGGTCCCCCTAGGGATGTTATTGTTAAACTGCACTTTTTCCAGATCAAGGAAGCAGTAATGCGTTATGCTAGAGAAAACCCAGATCTGGAGATAGATGGTCTCAAGATTCAAATATTTGCCGATATATCGACGATCGTTTAAACCCTTACTGTCACCACTGATCCAACGCAACATTCGCTATAGATGGTACTAACCCTTTAAAATCCAATTTTCCTTCAACAACAAGTCCTATTCTTTTTCTACATTCGCTGAAGGTGAAACGATCTTATTGAAATTGGGCTTCATCTCTCATAGCCCCTCATCGCAGAACCGACATGGATCCGACGACCCTCCTCCTCCACTCTCCCCACTATGGTCAGCAAACCCGAAGAGGCCAGCGAAGACATCAGCTTCTTCTTCTCACGCACCCTGAGAACCTGTCTCATCTTACTGGACGAACGTTTTGGTTAAGGCGGTGGTTTCTCAGTAGTCCCATTGCGGGACATTAACCGCTGCTTTTGTCTTTTTTTTTGCCTTTTTTTGCCCTTTTTTGTTTTTGATAGTTTTGAAATACCATATACCTGTTGTTTAATGGTTCTAGTCGACCCTGAAGTGGTTGGTTAACTACGGTTCACATATTTTCTTTTTCAAGTTGGACTTCTGTTATTATTGCTCATCCCACTAGGTTTGATACCACAACTAATCCATTCTGTGGCTTTATCATGTTTTGTAGGTTGAGATGTGGGACCAAAACAGTATTTAAATGTGCCTTTGCTGCTGGGGGGTGTCTATGCGCTCTCCCCATTTGAAGGACTCTTCCCATCACTTGCTTTTGGTGAAGACTCCTCCACACTCTGAGCTTCGGCTCCGAGATATTTGAATTGTTTTTTTATTTGTCTACATGATTTTTTACATTGCTATACTGTCTTGCTCAGTGCTGGGAGTCTCCTGGCCTGACTACCCTTTTGTTTTTTTTGTTTTTTCTTTTTCTCTCTTTCTCTGTTCTCGTCTTAACCTTTTCTACCACTGTTCTTTCTTGAGGGTCACTTGGAGGTTCTTCTGGTGCTTCCGGGTCCGGAGGTTTGCAGATCGATGGGTGAGTCTGTTTATCAAAGTTCAATTGACTGTTTCCTATGTCTAATATAATGTCTACTTCCCAGAATATCCGCCTATTATCTCATAATGTTCAGGGTTTCGTGTCCCCTGCCAAACGGATTAAGGCCTTTGCACACTATTGCTCCTTGGGGGCAGACATTGTCGCCCTCCAGGAGACATACTTTCCCTCCCTATTTACCCCTAGATATCTCCATAAAGACTATCCTCTTTGTTACTATGCCAATGCGTCGGAAAAGAAAAGGGGAGTGGCCCTCTGTTTCTCTCGACGTGTACCATTTATTGAAACCAAAGTTATTAGAGATAAAGATGGCCGTTATGTTCTTGTCAAAGGTTATCTGGGGGAATCACTGATTACCTTCCTAATTTATTACACTCCCAATACCAATCAAACCATATTTTTTCATTCCCTCCTACGGTCCATTGCTTCCGAGTTTGAAGGCGCAGTGATTCTGGCGGGTGACTCTAATCTAGCCTTGGACCTTCTTAAAGATAAATCACACGCCGTGGGGCTTCGTCCCCCTCCTAAACAGAGTCATAAATTTGCACAATTACTCTATCACTATGACTTAGTGAATGTTTGAAGGGAAGCCAATCCTACAGCTAGGGATTACTCTCATTAATCGAGAGCACATGGACATTACTCCCGGATTGACCACGTGTTTTTCCTCTCGGGGCTGCTACCTAAATTCAAATCTGCCAAGATACTATCTACCCCTTGGTCAGATAACGATCCAATTTTGGTTCAGATCTCAGACCTCACCAGTAGGACAACAAGCCCTCATTGGCGGCTGAATGAATCTCTCCTCGGTGACGAATCTCACTGTCTTGAGATTTCTACTCATTTACAAACTTACTTTGATATTAACAAACTGGGGGACACATCCCCTGCTATTAATTGGGATGCACACAAAGCTTCTGTCCGGGGAGCCTTTATTCAATTATTCTCCAGACTCAAAAAAGCTCACATTGAATTGATCTCTGCCAAGACCAGGGAATATGAAACCGTAACTAAACAGCACAAACACTCTCCATCTCCTAACTTATTTACTAAAATAGAACAATCTCGCTTAGAAATTAATCTATGCCTCACTACTAGGGCAGAGAAACAATTAAGGTGGATAAATTACAAATTTTTCACCTGGAGGGACCGTCCGGGTTCTTTATTAGCATATAAGCTTACTCCTAGACACTCTCACCGAGCACTCCCCAAAATAAGAATATCAGAAGGTCATCTTTCCCAGGACCCCCAAAAAATTCTTCGGGAATTCCATGATTTTTGTGCTGACCTATATAGTAATCCTCAGGACGTGGACCCTCCATCTGTTAGGGAATTCTTGGGGAACCTCCCTCTCATACCCATTACGGATGATCATAAAGACCTTATGGACCAACCTTTTACGTGCGAGGAGATTTGTGCTGCTATTAAATCACTGTCACTCCACAAATCTCCTGGTCCAGATGGTCTTCCTAATCTATAGTATAAAAATTTTTCTGCACAATTGGTTCCACACATGGTTCTTTACTTTAACTCCTTGTGGGATGGAGGTACGGTCCCGTTGGATGAAAATAAAGCGTATATCAGTGTTATCCCTAAACCCAACAGGAACTCTACTGACGTTCGTAATTAACCGTCTTATTTCATTAATAAATTGCGATTTAAAGATCCTTACGAAAGTCTTGGCTTCTCGCCTTAACATTTTTTTAGAACACTACATTCATAAAGACCAATCTAGATTTATAACAGGGTGTCAGACCCTAGATCAAATTCGTAGATCCATAACTCTAATCTCAGCAGTAAGATCTAATTGGGATGCTCCACATGCCCGGGAACTCTTGCTCCTTTCATTGGACCTTAACAAGGCCTTTGATAGCCTAAATTGGGACTACCTTTTTATTACCCTTGAGACCCTAGGATTTGGTTCTACGTTTATTTCCATACTAAAAACGTTATATTACTCCCCAATAGCCCAAGTTTCTATTAGAGGTCATAAATCACCATTATTCCCTGTCCAGTGAGGTACGAGACAGGGATGCCCATTCTCTCCTCTACTATTTGCATTATCAATAGAACCCCTAGCTATGGCAATCCGTTCCCACCCTGATATTCATGGTATTCGTTGTGGCCAACAGGAACACAAATGTGCATTGTTTGCTGATGATGTTCTCATGTATATCACCAATCCCCAAGTAACTTTACCCAACCTGCTATCCCTACTAGATAATTTTTCATGACTCTCCGGCTTATGTCTGAATTCCCAAAAAACGGTTGCATTTAACGTATCACTACCCCCTGCTGAAGTACAGGCTCTTCAAAATAAATATAGCTTTAAATGGAATCCCCGTTCTCTTCCGTACCTAGGAATTCAATTGACTTCATCTATAGACACTATATATAAGGCAAATTATCCCCCATTATTTAAAAGACTTAAGGAGGATCTTCGTTGTTGGGCAGATTATTCCCTCTCATGGCTTGGCAGAGTCAATTCAATAAAAATGACACTACTACCTAGACTCCTTTACTATTTTAGAACTTTACCGGTGGCGGTCCCGAGGGGAGACATACAGCATCTACAGGCTGAGGTTTTGCGGTTCATATGGAGTAATACAAGACCTCAGATACAAAAGCGAAGACTTTATACACCAAAATCAGGGGGCTTGGTCTCCCCAATTTGCAGGCATATTATCAATCGGCTCAAATAGCCCAATTAGCCTACACCACAGCTAAAGGCAGAGTCCCTCTTTGGGTCTCCATGGAGGCACTTGCCTGTCATCCGTTGGCTATAGGATCATTAATGTGGCTTCCTAACCATCGATGCCCAACTATGCTATGTCCCACCTTATCACATTCCCTGGCAATATGGGATAGGACACGCAACCGCAGTCCTTTATCGTCCCCTCATACACCACTGGCTCCCATTTTCTGCAATCCAGAGTTTTCACCTGGTTTGACCCCGCAAGTGTTTCAGTGGTGGCTCAGTAAAGGGCTGCTGAAAATTGGAGACTTCCTGAACGGGGATCAATTGCACACAATACAATATTTTAAAGATAAGTTTCTAATGCCCTCTAGTGAAATATTTCGGTATAATCAAATTGCATCATTTGATCTAAACTTAACCAAGTAGTGGGCCCCCCTTATGCTTACAACGTTTAAATTAACTTGTCAGGCCAGAGGCTTTCAGAGGGGTCGGATTTCTGCGATATATACTTCCCTCACTGAACCAGATTCAAAACTTGCTTATATGGTCCAATGGGAAAGAGATTTGAATCTAACTTTTGACCTCATCGAATGGCAAGATCTTGCTTATCAGTTATCCAAAATCTCCATTAATACTGCTCTGATAGAGGCTAACTACAAAACGCTCCTAAGTTGGTACCTGGTACCCACTAGAGCAGCTAAGATGCATCCTTCCACTTCCCCAAACTGTTTCCGACATTGTGGTCGGTTGGGGACGATGCACCAAATTTGGTGACAGTGCCCCTCGTAACCAGATTTTGGATTCGAATTTTCAATTTAATCAATTCAGTGACAGGGGTAAACATTTGTAGATCTCCTGAAGCCACCCTCTTTTATAAATTGCCTGATGAAATACCCAAACAATCAGTAAAATTGATTAAATATATATTACTGGCTGCAAGAATTACGATTGCAAGACATTGGAAACAGTCAATAATCCCTCTTGACCAGGTTAAGAATAAACTTAATTGGATTATGATCAATGATAAACTCACTCACATTCTCTGTAATAAAGTCAAGAAATTTAATAAGATATGGGACCCATGGATTGACTATATTTCAACTCCATAGCGAATTGCAAGACTACCCTCTCCCTCCCCATTTCACTCTCTTTCATTTCTTCCTTTCTTTCCTTCTCTTTTCTCTTTCTTTTTTTTTCATTTCTGGAAACTTTGATACAATACAGACGATTTCTTATGAGACCTTCTATGACCATGAGACTTGGAACTGTCCCAGAGACCATGTTCGGGACCTCCCAGGACTCTGGGTCAATTCCATTCCCTCACATAGGGGTTGCCCAGCTCATGATTGAGAGGTTATGGTTAAATCCCACAGATTTTTGATGTTTGTCGCACTTTTTATGCCTTGTTACCAAAATAGGTGGCGAATAAGTAATATGAATCTACCTTAATTGTTTCTGTATTGGAACATATTGCTTTGATAGTTTGATATTAATCTGCCTATGTGACTGGCTATTTTGTACTTTGTTATTTTTTCAATAAAAACATTGAAATATAAAGTCCCCAGATAATGGAGGAAACAGTGGTAACCCTGCTCTGTCCCCCACCAGGAACCTCTCTTCCAATCTGACAGCTGCTCCCCTGATGATACCTAAGGAGGCTTCAGAGGAACAAAGCCACTCTCAACCTCCATTCTCTCTGTACAGTGGTCAGCCAAACAGCTACACATACAGAGAGGAGGGTAAACTGCATCTGTCTACACTATTGGAACTGAGTCACTCACCAGTAAGCCCATAACATGGCAAGCTAGCAAACTATATAACGTGGGAAAATTGTCTTCGTGTAAATAATCTGATGAATAAAATATTAATAATATGTGTAGTTTGTGGTTATACATGTACATGAAGAAGCCATTTTTTTCATCACAAGGAATGCAACATTAAAATAATAAATTTCCCCCAAATTTCCATTAAAATCTGAAAAAAGTAATTATGTTACTGAAATCCATTGGAGTCACAAATTAAGGGCGTTTTAGGGTTTCACAGGGTTTTAAATAGCTCCTGAGGGTTATGGGAGCTTCCTATCATCTATCCTTGACCGGAATTTGTCAAAAAAGGACACTTATTATTAAAAAAAAAAAAACCTCACAGAAAGTAAAAAAACAAACAAAAAAAACATAAATTAAAAAATGTAAAGAGATAGTTCACATATCTTGATCAAATACACAAAAGATGAAAAAATAAAATACAATTTCCTTAAATATACTCCCCAAAAATAGAAAGAAAATCAAGCCGCGGGTTGTTTTTCTGTTTTTTTTTAAACACTGAGCTGCTCATTGTCAATGAGACTGAAAGACAGGGAAATCCAAGCTTTTGAGGTATTACAAAAACAGGAGATGAAGGAAAGTTTTCCAGTACAGACACTTGTCCCTGATATTCCACTAACTCTATAAAGATTTACTCTTACCTCCTGTGGAAAGGACAAGAAGTGAGCAGAAAATCCCCTATAGGACACAGATGGCAAAAAACCCTAACAAGGGTTTTAACATTTCCATACTCTAGCCAAAATGAACAATAACGTTTTGGCTTTAGCTATACTTGAAGCCAAAGTTCTTCTTTAATATGGCTTAGTGGTAAATGTTCTTTGCTGTGCTGAGCATTTGGAAAGGAGGGAACAGCGTGGCCAGTAGCTGTGAGAATTTATCGTCTGTTGGACAAGTCATTTCTTGGATTCAAATACCTAAGAAATACACGTGAGGGACCTGGTTTTATTTAGGTTGTGCTATAATGATGAACAGTGTGACATCGGCTTCCATTGGACTCTGTTACTTCACGGCACAAGCGTAGCGCTTTCCAAGCTGCTCTCGGCATCAACAGCCAGGATTATTTCATGAAGTAATGTGGCGAATGATATTCCCAGTCCTCAGCATGGAATGTTTCTGATCAGCAGTTTTCCACAAAATTGAGTTTTCTTGAGAAATTTTTGAAGGGCAAATCCAACCAAACAACTATATGCATTGTTGAAACACACATAAATGAACATACACAAAATTGTTTTATCTATACTCTTAATGTAGATTGGAGTGGAGTTCCAGACTATTTAAATGACCAGCCCCAGCAAAAGACACTCTTGACCAGAGAGTATAAAAATTATAATGCACCTGAGTTTAGCAAAATTAAAGCATTAGCTTCTCAACACTATCAACTAGCACACAGTATCTCAGACTCTCAAATGAAGGAAATCACAAAGGATTTTGCGATATCTAAAAAGAGAGTGGAGGACAGTGAGGTGGAAGTAGGGAAGTCCTTCTGAGCTTAAGCTGCTGAGCTCTGTAACAGACATTTTTTAGAAAAGCAGTTACAGTTAGACTGGTGCACTTGAGAAAAGGAGCCTATAGTGGCAAATAGAATTATGAACCATTTTTATGCTATATGTCCTATTTACATAATAAAAAAATAAAAAAATAATAAGCATGTATTTTTAAACTTGGTCATAATAAATAAAGGAAGAAAAATTATATGTTCACATTTAAGTGAAAGAATATAACAGATTTTAGTTATGGAATATACTCAGGTAGTCAAGATTAGTCACCTGGCTTTCTTCTCACACCTTTTGACTTGCACAATCTGATCAGGGAAATTGTTGCTTTGAAAAGCAAGATCTCTCTTGAATTGAGTGGTGTCCAGTGGCACTAGTAGTGGGAGAGGTAAGTGTTTACTTATCTTCTTCTGCAGGTAGAACTTTATGGGCGTTTTTTTCTGATAGGGTTGTTTTAATCACTGGGCCAATCCATCTAAAAATGTTATTTGAGAAAGACAAGGTGCTGCAATTTTTCCACATTTGGTTTTACAGAAAAAAATAAAGAACAAGTACAGAACAAAATAGAACTAGCTTATAGTTGGTTAAGTGAAAGTGTGGTCCACAATCAACTTAATACAGACAATTTACATTGGACTTGTCAATTGAGTTTGAAAGTAGAGTACAGTACATTCATTAAAGGATTCCCTTCATGGCAATAAAGTAAACTTGGTCCAGTTCCCAATATGGTACCATTCATACATAATGGAAAAACAGATAATAGAAGGTACAGTCCTTCTATCAATTCAGTGAGCCATAATCGCCAAGGAGTCTGTTCATGACTAAGGTAGGAGGTGCAAGTGTAGGGTCGTTGAACCTACGGCGCCATATTTTCTTACATTTTTGTGTTTAAACATTTTTATTGATTTTCAAGAAATAAACAAGATATACCAATGCAGGATAAGAAAAGTATACAGCAGTACAATGTCATATGGAGTAGATCTATAGAGCAGATATGTGACCGAAGATATTTTGCTATGTCCTGGGAGTAATGGAGAATAACAACTTGTAAGCCGAGGACCCAGTAGGTCTAGGGATATAGATCCGCTTCCCCCTCTCCCTGCACCCCATAAGGGATCTAGCTGTGCAGTGGGGGCATGAGCGAACCCTCACCCACCAGCTTATTTTTCTGCGAAAGTCCCCCAGACTGTGGTGTAATCTGCAAAATCTCTATACAGCCACATTTGACCTAATAGTGCCATACTGCCAATGTCACTGCATGGTATCAACTGGGATATGCCCCTCTTTTGACTAGAACAAAATGAGTGTCCATCTGCAGGACACTAATACAAAGGGGTAAAGTCCAAAAATGAGAAGTGAGTATGGGGAAGGAAAGGAGGGTAAGGTAGAAAAAAGAAAAGTTAGAGAAAAAGAGAAAGGGGGTGTACTACCTGTCACTCAGACCTTAAATAGAAATATTACGGTTGAAGCATGCTGGAGGGGTTGCCCACTCCCATATAGTTAGCCCAAGGTTCCCAAGTCTCCCTGAACTGGGCTGAGGTGTCCAAAATGGAGCTCGCCATCTTCTCTTGGGACATAATCCAGGATAATTTGCGTTTAGCCGCTACGATTGAGATCTTAGGAAGCTTCCAGGCTTTAGTTATGGTGAGTTTGGCACCCAGTAATAATAAAAATATTAGTTTTTGAGAGAATTTCGGAATCTTGGGGATCAACCAGTTAAGAAGAGCTGTTGAAGGAGACATGGGAATCGACAGTGCCATGACATTGGATATTATATGGAAAATCTTGTTCCAGAAGCTTCTGATTTTGGGGCATTCCCACCATATGTGCATCATGGTTCTCCTCATTTGACACCCTCGGAAGCATAAAGGGGAAACTGATGGAAACATGGTGGAGGGCCTGAGGGGGGTCATGTACCACCTGGTGATGACCTTCAGACTGGCTTCTGCTAGCGATATATTGAGGATGCCCTTGAATGATCTGGAAAATGCTCTGAGTCAGGATTACAAATCCCAAGATTCCTGCATGTCTGCCTCCCATTCCAGCATATATGGTTATTTCCGGTTATTTAGAGCAAGTGACGAATAGATTATGGAAATCCCTCCCCTCTGCTTCAGGAGTTGTCCGCACCATTGTTCATAGGGGGTGAATTGGGGAGGCTCAGGTTTCGTAGACCAAATTGATTGTAGATAATGTGACAGTTGCTGAAATCTGAACCTCTCTGAATCGGGGAGGTCCAGAGTCTTAATGCAGTGGGGGAGGGAGATAGGAGTGAAATAGTGCCCGATCCAGTACATCCCCTTATCCAGTCACCACCGAAATGTTCTGATGTATATGCCTGGGTGAAATTCCAGGCTATGGAAAATGTGTGCTAAGGGTTTGCATGGTGATATTAAGGATGGGGAATTCCTGAGTTTATGCCATATCGCTAATGCATGTGACAGGGAAGGTGAAAGAATAGGAGGCCTGGCTTTGGGAGAACACCATAGGAGAAAGTACAATGTGAAGGATGGGACTGCCTGCCTCTCCATGTCTACTCAGTCTGGTCTAGCCAATCTAGAATACACCGTGGATAGCTGAGCTAGTCTAGCTGCTTGGTAGTACCAGAAAAGATTAGGGAGGCCCAATCCTCCTTTATTCCTCAGTCTATAGAGGGTTTGCTGCACAAGGCGATGGCCAAATTTACCCCAGATAAATGTAACCACTTTACTTTGGAACGATGAAAGATGGGCCTTTCTAATGCATATTGGGAGTGAGCGAAAAAGATATAGGAGTCTAGGGAGTAGGGTCATTTTGATGGAATTGATCCTGCCCAACCAGGAGAGTTAATGTGGCGACCACTGTTTGAGATCTGATTCTAGTTTATTGTAGATGGGGGATAATTAGCTTAGTATAGTTGTTCAAATTTGGGGGTAAGATTTATTCCGAGATAGTGTATGGAGGACTCGCTCCACGAAAAGTGAAATGAATCCTTCAACTAGGCCACCAGAGACGGCCGGAGAGAGACATTAAGTGCTTGTGACTTGGAGTAGTTAACTTGTAAACCCGAGATCCAGCGAAATCATCCAGGAGTTTACTTATAACTGGCAGAGATGTGGCAGGGGAGGTGCGAAGAGGATGAGATCATCAGCGAATAGGCCGCATTTGTGGGTTTTGGGCCTACATTTGATCCCTGCTATGACTGGGTTGTTGCGAATAGCAATTGCTAGTGATTCAATTGCTGTAGCAAAGATAAGCGTTGATAGAGGGCATCCCTGGGGCTTTCCTCTTGCTATTTTGATGGGATCTGAATATAGCCCTTGTAATTTGATCTTAGCCTCGGGACTAGAATATAGAGATTTAAGGAGTCCTGAAAAATCGAGGGCCGAAGCCCCAATTTTCTATAATGGCAAACAGGTAAGACCAAGAGACAGAGTCGAATGCCTTTTGCAGGTCTAACGACAGCAGCATCCTGGCTTGCTCATGGCCGCCATCCCATCCAGATTGTAAGACAGAAACTGCATCCACTGCTATCCTGATTTGATCAGGGCCTTGTCACCCAGGGATGAACCCTACTTGGTCATTGTGTATATAAGTTCCAATAAAGGACTCTAGGCGATCGGCCATGACTTTAGTCATTATTTTTAGATCATTATTGATCAAGGATATGGGTCTGTAGTTACTAACTTTACCAGGGTCCTTGTCTGGTTTTGGGATGATGGTTATGAATGCGGCATTCTGCTGCGTGTCCAGGGGCTCTCCTTTGGATTTCGAATTGATAAATTTAGACAATTATGGTGCTATGATATGGGCAAAGGCTTTATAGTAGGGAATAGAGAACCCATCTGGACCCGAGGCCGAGTTTTTCTTTAGGTTTTTAATCACCTCTAAGACTTCCTCTGTTGTGACTGGAGCTTCCAGCCTGTCTCTGTGTTCTTCCGATAGGGTGGGCATAGGTTAATTTTCTAGGAATTTCGGGTAGATCAGTGGTTCTTTTTGCCCTTTGTTCGCTATATAAGTCAGCATAGAATTTGTGAAAGGCTTCCATTATGGTGAGGGGGTTTGCGGTGGGTGGTCAGTCAGCTATGTTTATTTTCGGGAAAGTGTATGTGTGGGCGCTAGGGATGAGCCGAACACCCCCCGGTTCGGTTCGCACCAGAACCCGCGAACGGACCGCAAGTTCGCACGAACGTTAGAACCCCATTGACGTCTATGGGACTCGAACGTTCGAAATCAAAAGTGCTCATTTTAAAGGCTAATTTGCATGGTATTGTCCTAAAAAGGGTTTGGGGACCCGGGTCCTACCCCAGGGGACATGTATCAATGCAAAAAAAACTTTTAAAAACGGCCGTTTTTTCGGGAGCAGTGATTTTAATGATGCTTAAAGTAAAAAAAAAAAAGTGAAATATTCCTTTAAATATCGTACCTGGGGGGTGTCTATAGTATGCCTGTAAAGTGACGCGTGTTTCCCATGTTTAGAACAGTCCCTGCACCAAATGTCATTTTTAAAGGAAAAAATCTCATTTAAAACTGCTTGCGGGTTTAATGTCATGTCGGGTCATGGCAATATGGATGAAAATCAGTGAGACAAACGGCATGGGTACCCCCCAGTCCATTACCAGGCCCTTTGGGTCTTGTATGGATATTAAGGGGAACCCCGCACCCAAATTAAAATAAGGAAAGGTCCCTATATACTCTGAACAGCAGTATACAGGCGGTGCAAACAAGACAGGGACTGTAGGTTTGTTGTTAAGTAGAATCTGTTTGTAATTTTGAACATTTTTAATGTGTTTAGCTCCAGCCAAAAAATCTTTTCTAAGCTTTTTGGAAAACATAGGGAAGGGTTATCACCCCTGTGACATTTGTTTTGCGTCTTTCCTCCTCTTCAGAAGATTTCACCTCACTTTTTTGTCCCAATGAAAAATGTTTTTTGAAAATTTGGGTTTTTTTGTGGAACAAGGATTGGAAAGCATCAGTGGAAAGGAAAAATTGTTTTCCCATATTAACTCTTACAGGAGAGAATTTCCCTTCCTTAGGGGTAGATTTCATCTCACTTCCTGTTGTCTCCTTCCGTTTGCAAGTAGGAGTCGTTTGTAAGTTAGATGTTTGAAAGTAGGGTCCTGCCCTATATACTCAGCAGAAATTTGGGCCTTAGGTGTTGCTGTGGCCAAAACACTGTAAGCCCTCACAGGGCCCTGCTGTGAAATATTAGATCAAGAATTGTAATTACATGCCCCTGTTGAACAGGAGCTGAAAAATTAGGCCTTAGGCACTGGTGCTGGTGCCACAACACTGCAACCCCTCACAGACACTCTAGTTGAAACGCAGGAACAAGCCCTGCTGCAAAGTATTGCATCAAAAATTGTAATTACACGCCCCTGTTAGACAGGGGCTGAAAAATTGGGTCTTAGGCACTGGTGCTGGTGCCACAACACTGCAACCCCTCACAGACACTCTAGTTGAAACGCAGGAACAAGCCCTGCTGCAAAGTATTGCATCAAAAATTGTAATTACACGCCCCTGTTAGACAGGGGCAGAAAAATTGGGTCTTAGGCACTGGTGCTGGTGCCACAACACTGCAACCCCTCACAGACACTCTAGTTGGAATGCAGGAACAAGCCCTGCTGCAAAGTATTGCATCAAAAATTGTAATTACACGCCCCTGTTAGACAGGGGCAGAAAAATTGGGTCTTAGGCACTGGTGCTGGTGCCACAACACTGCAACCCCTCACAGACACTCTAGTTGGAATGCAGGAACGAGCCCTGCTGCAAAGTATTACATCAAAAATTGTAATTACACGCCCCTGTTAAACAGGGGCTGAAAAATTGTGCCTTAGGCACTGGTGGTGGCGCCCAGAACCAAAAATGTTCTTACAAGCTATCAGCGTGATGATTGAGGAGGAAGAGGATAATTACTCAGGGATAGTCACTCAGCATCAGCATAGGCAGTCTTTGAAGGGATCTGAGATTTCAAAAAAAATTATTCGGTTACATCTGCATCAGGTGCTTGGTAGCTGGTGGTGATCCAAGACTGATTCATTTTTATGAAGGTCAGCCGATCGACCGAGTCGGTGGACAGACGCACCCTGTGATCGGTTACCACGCCTCCAGCAGCACTGAATGTGCGTTCCGAAAGAACGCTGGATGCAGGACAGGCCAGTAGCTCTATTGCATACTGTGCAAGCTCTGGCCAGTGATCCATCCTCAAGACCCAGTAACCCAGAGGATTTTCGGTGGGAAAGGTGTCCAAGTCTGATCTTGCCCCTAGGTATTCCTGCACCATGTAAAACAGACGCTGGCGATGGTTGCTGGAACCGATCATACCTTGGGGCTGCGGACCAAAAAATTGTCTGAACGCATCGGTCAGACGGCCACCTTCTCCACCGCTCCTTCTTTGACTGACCGAAGCCTCAGCAACACGTTGTCCAGAAACAGGAGTTTGTAACCTCCCAGTCTCTGGGAACGCGTTGCACAGACCTTTCTGCAAGGCCTCCCGAAGATGTTTCATCCTCTGCTCCCTCTGCGATGGCAAGATAAGGTCCGCAACCTTACCCTTGTAACGTGGATCAAGGAGGGTTGCCAGCCAGTATTGGTCCTTCTCCTTGATACCACGAATACGAGGATCCTTACGCAGGCTTTGCAGGATCAGGGAGGCCATGCAGCGTAGGTTTGCTGAGGCATTCGGTCCGGAGTCCTCTGGGTCACTAAGGACAACAACGTCCGCAGCCACCTCCTCCCAGCCACGTACAAGTCCATGTGTTCCTTGGGACTGATCCCTTAAAGACTGCTGATGCTGAGTGCCAGGCTCCACCTCCATACTGACACAATCTTCCTCCTCCTCCTCCTCCTCCTCCTCGTCCTCTTCCTGTGTGATCGGCGGGCACGCAGGAACACTGTCTGGATAAAGGGGGCCTTGAGAGCTAAGGAAGTCCTCCTCTTCCTGCCTCTGTTCTGCCTCAAGTGCCCTGTCCATTATCCCACGCAGCGTGTGCTCCAACAGGTGGACAAGGGGGACAGTGTCACTGATGCATGCACTGTCAGTGCTCACCATCCTCGTGGCCTCCTCGAATGGTGACAGGACAGTGCATGCATCCCTGATCATGGCCCACTGGCGTGGGGAAAAAAAACCAAGGTCCCCTGACCCTGTCCTGGTGCCATAGTCGCACAGGTACTCATTGATGGCCCTCTGCTGCGTGTGCAGCCGCTGCAGCATGGCCAACGTCGAGTTCCACCTGGTGGGCATGTCACAGATTAGGCGGTTCTTGGGCAGGTTAAACTCCTTTTGGAGGTCCGTCAGCCGAGCACTGGCATTATATGACCGGCGGAAATGCACACAGACTTTCCTGGCCTGCCTCAGGACATCCTGTAAGCCCGGGTACCTGCCCAAGAACCGCTGCACCACCAAGTTAAGGACGTGAGCCAAACAGGGCACATGGGTCAGTTGTCCCTGTCGGAGGGCAGAGAGGAGGTTGGTGCCATTGTCGCAAACCACCATTCCTGCCTTAAGTTGGCGTGGCGTCAACCACCTCTGAACCTGCCCCTGCAGAGCTGACAGAACCTCTGCCCCAGTGTGGCTCCTGTCCCCCAAGCACACCAGCTCAAGCACCGCATGGCATCTTTTGGCCTGCGTACTTGCGTAGCCCCTTGAACGCCTACGGAGCACCGCTGGTTCCGAGGAAGAGGCCATGGAGGAAGAAGAAGAGGAGGGGGTGGAGGAGAGAGGTGTGTCACAATCAGCATTTTGGAGGCGTGGTGGCGGAACAACCTCCAACACTACTGCACCTTGTCCTGCATCCTTCCCAGCTGCCAGCAGAGTCACCCAATGCGCCGTGAAACTTAAGTAACGTCCCTGTCCATGCCTGCTGGACCATGAGTCAGCGGTAATATGCACCTTACCGCTGACCGCCCTGTCCAGCGAGGCATGGACATTGCCTTCCACATGCCGGTAGAGAGCCGGAATCGCCTTCCGTGAGAAAAAGTGGCGTTTGGGTACCTGCCACTGAGGAACCGCACATTCCACAAACTCACGGAAGGGGGCAGAGTCTACCAACTGAAAAGGCAGCAGTTGAAGTGCTAGCAATTTTGCCAAGCTAGCATTCAACCGCTGGGCATGTGGATGGCTGGGAGCAAACTTCTTTCGGCGGTGCAGCAGCTGGGGCAGGGAAATTTGCCTGGTACAATCTGACGTCGGTGTACCAAAAGCAGATTGCCCATAAGTACTTGGCTGTGACACACCTAATTCTACACCTTCATTCCTCTCACTGCAGGTCGCAGAGAGGACTGAAGGTCTAGTGGGGTTGGAAATCTCAGCTGATGAGGAGCAAGGAGAGATCGTCTTTGTTCTTTGGTGTGGGTCTTTTAGATACGCTTGCCAACGAACTGCATGGCAGGTCAACATATGTCTGGTCAAGCATGTGGTACCCAAGCGGGAGATGTTTTGGCCACGCGAGATACGCTTGAGACATATATTGCAAATAGCAGCGGTGCGATCTGATGCACTCGTCTCAAAAAAGGCCCACACCAAAGAACTTTTTGAATAACGCGCAGAGACTGCAGCGCCCTGCACATGTGGAGCTTTGGGGTGTGATGCAGTCAATGTGCTGCCCTTAGGCTGGCCCCTGGAGGGCATCCTGCCTAGTTGGTGATGTGCCACCTCCTCCTCCTCCTCCTCCTCCTCCTCCTCCTCCTCCTCCTCTCTCCTATCAGGCACCCACGTTGAGTCAGTGACCTCATCATCCCCTCCCTCCTCATCACTGGAGCAAACCTGGCAGTATGCTGCAGCAGGGGGAGCATGACTGCCAGATTGCTGTCCTTCTTGGGCACCCCCTCTGTCCGTGCTCATGTTACTGCCTTCATTGAGCTCAGTATCATCATCAGAGCCTTCCAAACGCTGGGCATCCTCCTGGAGCATGTACCCAACACTGTGGTCAAACAGTTCGAGGGAATCCTCAGGAGGACATGGTGGGGCTAGGGAAGGAGTCACTGATGACATTGAGCTGAGGGAAGAGGCCGCTGCTTTGCCAGACAAAGCACCCTGGGCATGGGTGAGAGAGGATGAGGAGGATGAGGACGGCTTGGTCATCCACTCGACCAAGTCTTCCGCATGTTGCGGCTCAACACGGCCAGCTGCCGAAAAAAAGGCCAAGCGTGTCCCATGGCCACGTGCTGATGAGGATGCACCGTCTCCACGACCAGCACTAGACACAGAGCCTGCTTGCCCTCTCTTATTGGCTTGTGACTGTCTGCCTCTCCTTCTTGGCCTTCCAGACATACTAATGGCCTGTAGCTGCACTAAGCTGGGATAGAACACCTGTAATTTTCTTCAGGTAGCTTTATATACTGTAACCAGACAAGCCTGCCTGTCAGTAGGAAGATAACAGGAACGGATCTAGCTGAACACTGTGAGCAGGACGTACTGCACTAAATGTATATAGCAGGAACGGATCTAGCTGAACACTGTGAGCAGCACGCACTGCACTGAATGTAAATAGCAGGAACGGATCTAGCTGAACACTGTGAGCAGGACGCACTGTACTGAATGTAAATAGCAGGAACGGATCTAGCTGAACACTGTGAGCAGGACACACTGCACTGAATGTAAATAACAGGAACGGATCTAGCTGAACACTGTGAGCAGGACACACTGTACTAAATGTAAATAGTCTAGCTGCCTGACCGTGGTACTAATAGGATCAAAAAGAACACCTGTAATTTTCTTTAGGTAGCTTTATATACTGTAACCAGACAAGCCTGCCTGTCAGTAGAAAGATAACAGGAACGGATCTAGCTGAACACTGTGAGCAGGACGCACTGCACTGAATGTAAATAGCAGGAACGGATCTAGCTGAACACTGTGAGCAGCACGCACTGCACTGAATGTAAATAGCAGGAACGGATCTAGCTGAACACTGTGAGCAGGACGCACTGCACTGAATGTAAATAGCAGGAACGGATCTAGCTGAACACTGTGAGCAGGACGCACTGCACTGAATGTAAATAACAGGAACGGATCTAGCTGAACACTGTGAGCAGGACACACTGTACTAAATGTAAATAGTCTAGCTGCCTGACCGTGGTACTAATAGGATCAAAAAGAACACCTGTAATTTTCTTCAGGTAGCTTTATATACTGTAACCAGACAAGCCTGCCTGTCAGTAGGAAGATAACAGGAACGGATCTAGCTGAACACTGTGAGCAGGACGCACTGCACTGAATGTAAATAGCAGGAACGGATCTAGCTGAACACTGTGAGCAGGACACACTGTACTAAATGTAAATAGTCTAGCTGCCTGACCGTGGTACTAATAGGATCAAAAAGAACACCTGTAATTTTCTTCAGGTAGCTTTATATACTGTAACCAGACAAGCCTGCCTGTCAGTAGGAAGATAACAGGAACGGATCTAGCTGAACACTGTGAGCAGGACGCACTGCACTGAATGTAAATAGCAGGAACGGATCTAGCTGAACACTGTGAGCAGCACGCACTGCACTGAATGTAAATAGCAGGAACGGATCTAGCTGAACACTGTGAGCAGGACGCACTGCACTGAATGTAAATAGCAGGAACGGATCTAGCTGAACACTGTGAGCAGGACGCACTGCACTGAATGTAAATAGCAGGAACGGATCTAGCTGAACACTGTGAGCAGCACGCACTGCACTGAATGTAAATAGCAGGAACGGATCTAGCTGAACACTGTGAGCAGCACGCACTGCACTGAATGTAAATAGCAGGAACGGATCTAGCTGAACACTGTGAGCAGGAAGCACTGTACTGAATGTAAATAGCAGGAACGGATCTAGCTGAACACTGTGAGCAGGACACACTGCACTGAATGTAAATAGTCTAGATAGAAGATAACAGGAACGGATCTAGCTAAACTGAATACAGTGTATATATATATATGCAACACCTGGGATGCATATATATACACAATACACTGTAAGTGCAGCTAACTGACTGACTGTTCTGCCTAATCTATCTAACTCAAATCAAACACTGTCTCTCTGTCTATCTCTTTCAACGCCGGAACACACACTACACAGGGCCGCCGTGCAGGCGGCCTTATATAGTGTGGGGCGTGTACTAAATCCCCTGAGCCATAATTGGCCAAAGCCTCCTTGGCTTTGGCCAATTACGGCTCTCTGTTCAGGCGGCGCTGTGATTGGCCAAGCATGCGGGTCATAGTGCATGCTTGGCCAATCATCAGCCAGCAATGCACTGCGATGCCGCAGTGAATTATGGGCCGTGACGCGCCACACGAATTTGGCGCGAACGGCCCATATCGTTCGCAATTCGACGGACGGTCGAACAGCCGATGTTCGAGTCGAACATGGGTTCGACTCGAACACGAAGCTCATCCCTAGTGGGCGCGCGGTGTTAGTTTGGAAGCCAAGAGAGACCCCGGCCTGTCCTTAGTATTTTGTAGTATTTTGCCCCTTGCCATCTGATACTTTTTTCTGCATTAGCTGTTAGTGCTAGGTTAAGTTCAAGGCAGGCTGGGAACTCGGCATGGATCTCTCTTCAGTCACTCTCTGCTCCAGTCGAAGTGTCTGGAAGTTCTTTTTCAGATTCTCAATGTCAACTTTTCAAGCTTTTTTAATTTGGGATGCTATTTGGATTATTTTGCCTCCGATGGCCCCTTTATGTGCCGCCCATAGGGTCTCTGCCGAGATGTCGGCAGTGTCGTTCTGTAAAAAATATTCAGAGATGGCCTTTTCAATTTCTATTTTTCTAAGGGGGCTTGAGAGGATCGTTTCATTAAATCGCCAGTAAAGAGATTTGGCTTGAGGGGTTCAGTTGTTTATCGCAATGCTCATCATGGAATAATCTGACCAGACCGTGTCTATGATTTTTGCTTTATGAACCGAGGGAATTAGGCTATGCGAGACCAAAAGGTGGTCAATTCTGGCATTAGACTGATGTGCATGTGAGAAATGCGTGTAATCCTTTTTGCTGGGGTTCAGTTCTCTCCAGATGTCTGTGAGGCCCTGCTGATAAATCAGTTTAGCGATCTTAGAACTACTCCTGGTTGGGCGGATGGCTTGTGTATGGGGGGGTTTGGATTTATCTAGGCCCTGATCGAAGGCTATATTTGAGTCTCCGCCGAGAATTATAGAGCCCTCTAATATATCTCCCCTCTGGGTCCCTCTGCTCCGACTTCAGAGGGAACCTGCAGTTCTTTGAGATGAGAACAGCTACCCCCCTAGTTTTATCTTCTGCATTAGTCAGGAAAAATAGGGGGAACTGGGCGTGCATGAAGGTGGGCTTGTACCGGATCGGGAAGTGGGTTTCCTGCAGGAATAGGACATCTATTTTGCGTGATTTCATATAGTCCAGTACCTTCCTACAAAAAATGGCCCCCACCTATAACTGGCCTTCACAGCAAGAAGCACATGGAGGGCCATATACATGTAAGACAAAAACAATTCCATAGCTCAACTCACCAACCAGTCTGCTGACCAACCAAATTAACCTGTCTAACCGTCTGTTAAAAGCAGGAGTTTAATTAGCACACATTTGCAAACGCATGTGAAAGCTGAAAGGCCTCGTCAAGGCACCCTGTATTGCTTGTAGTCCTAACACTACACATTTCTAAGTGTCTCCACAGTGGAAGCACATGCATGGAATGGATGGATGCGGGGCAGGTGAGCCTGGAGGCAGCCCAGGCCCACTTAAAGGAACAGCAGCACACTGGACACCCAGCAAGAGCACAATAGCAGCGAAGGTGCCCAGTGTGTACCCGGACCATATATACGAACAGTAACAAAAAACTGGCCACCGCCCCCACCTATAACTGGCCTTCACAGCAAGGAGCACATGGAGGGACATATACATCTAAGACAAAAACAATTCCATAGCTCAACTCACCAACCAGTCTGCTGACCAACCAAAATAACCTGTCTAACCGTCTGTTAAAAGCAGGGGTTTAGTTAGCACACATTTGCAAACACATGTGAAAGCCGCAAGGCCTCGTCAAGGCACCCTGTATTGCTTGCAATCATAACACTACAAATTTCTAAGTGTCTCCACAGTGGAAGCACATGCATGGAATGGATAGATGTAGAGCAGGTGAGCCTGGAGGCAGCCCAGGCCCCCTTAAAGGAACAGGAGCACACTGGACACCCAGCAAGAGCACAATGGAAGCGAAGAAGCCCAGTGTGTCCCTGGACCGTATATACGAACAGTAACAAAAAACTGGCCACCGCCCCCACCTATAACTGGCTTTCACCTGTTTGCCATAGGTTTGACAGCTGACTGCAAGAGAAAGAATTGTTAGACTAGAATAGAGAAGGGGGGGAGGAGGGGGAAGGAGGGGGAAGGGAAGGAGGGGGACCCAAGCCTGCTAGGGGCCTGAGTGAGAAGCAAGTAAATTGAAACCCGCTGCTCAACAACATGGAAAACACGTCCGTTCCATGCAGACAGGAGGGACACCTAACCCAGGGAGAAGGTATTACCAAATCCGTGGGGTAGGGTGAGGCACGACATCACTGCCCAGGCCTCGGCTCACCTTTGAATTAACAGCTAAAAGAAAAAAAACAGAATCACAATTTGGGGGGTCAGGAGGCCCCGGCAGCTCGTCCCGGAGTGGCCCGCCCCCCCCCAGAAAAAAGCAGGAGGGGGTTCGGGCCCCCCAGGAACCTACCCCAGGGAAACAGGGTCACAACTGTGTGCAAGGCTAATAAACATTGAGTATATGAGCACAAAAGAACAACAACATTAACGACTGTATACTCAAACTGGAACCTGGAAAAAATAAAAAGTCCTCAGTGGGCTTCAGGTTGCTGCTTGAACTGTGATAATAGAGCAACTAGGAGAAGTTTACCTAGGAGCTAATGAGGATATGGCTGGACAAATGAAAAAAGAAAAAGACAAAATTTTTTTTTAAATTGAATATAGTGTTCGGGTAAGAGTAGGGGGTTACGCGCCCCAGTGTCTCCTGGAACTCGGGAGGGAGATTAAGGAGGAAGTCCTATGAGACTGTTGCCAAGAAGCTTCACTCAGAGTGTCATGGAGGTTTGGTTTCCTTGGATCGTTTGAATTTAGGTTTGTCCCAAACATTTGTCAGCAGGCTTGCTGGTGAGGGGCGCTTGGTCGATGCTGCAGGAGAGTCGGTGAGGTCCATCACTGCTTCTTGCGAGATGAGGCGAAGGTCTAATAGGAGTCGTTCACCCTCTTGGAAGCTGTGAAAGGTGTGCGTCTTGCCTTTGTAGCCAAACTTCAGTGCAAAGGGGAAGGCCCACCTATATTTAATATCATGTTGAGACAATACGGTAAGTAGGGGTTTCAGGGCTCTCCTTTTTTGTATCGTGGTCGGTGAAATATCTGTGAACACTTGAATGGCGTGCCCTCGGCAAGTGAGGGGGTTTTGATGTCTGCACTGCTTCATTATCTCTTCTATCACTGAGAAGTAGTGGGGTTTTACCACGATGTCCCTGGGTGTACCATCTTTTCTAGGGGGTCCCAGAGTTTTGTGTGCATGATCAATCTCCAGTTTGTGCGAGGAGATGTTAGGGATCAGTTGTTGGAGAAAGTCTTGCACCACAGAAATGGTGTCAGTGATCGATTCTGGGAGCCCCCTGATTCTAAGGTTTTCCCTTCTGGATCTGTTCTCCAGGTCATCGATCTGGGATAAAGCAGTATCCAGTTGATCTTGCAGGACCTGGATGTGGTCAGAATTCTGTCTGGTTTTTGAAATTGTTTGGTCAAGTTTATTTTCAATAGCTTCAATCCTTGAGCCTAGGATCTGAAAGTCCTCCCTTATATCCCCGTCCCCCCTGCAGTCTGAGCTAAGCCTTTTTCTAGTAGTGCTGACAGTTGGGCGAAAAGATCTGGGGCTGAAAGCATTGTGTGGGGGGCAGGCCTGGACTGGGACAAAAAATAGGCCCGGGCATTTTAGACTGAGCAGCCAATTTTTCCATGGACCAGGGGGGGCGGGGGTTAGGGGGGGGCTGTATCGGTCCTCCACGCTGTAATGTGCAGGAACACTGATATAAATATAAAGGGGACTGCACTGTAATGATTACCCCCCTTACATCAGAGTCCACACAGACCCCCCTTACATCAGAGTCCACACTGAGCCCCCTTACATCAGAGTCCACACTGAGCCCCCTTACATCAGAGTCCGCACTGAGCCCCCTTACATCAGAGTCCACACTGAGCCCCCTTACATCAGAGTCCACACTGAGCCCCCTTACATCAGAGTCCACACTGAGCCCCCTTACATCAGAGTCCACACTGAGCCCCCTTACATCAGAGTCCACACTGAGCCCCCTTACATCAGAGTCCGCACAGAGGTCCCTTACATCAGATTCCGCACTGAGCCCCTTTACATCAGAGTCCGCACTAAGCCCCTTTACATCAGAGTCCGCACTGAGCCCCCTTACATCAGAGTCCCCACAGACCACCCTTACATCAGAGTCCCCACAGACCACCCTTACATCAGAGTCCGCACAGAGGTGTCTTACATCAGATTCCACACTGAGCCCCCTTACATCAGAGTCCGCACAGAGGTGTCTTACATCAGATTCCGCACTGAGCCCCCTTACATCAGATTCCGCACTGAGCCCCCTTACATCAGAGTCCGCACTGAGCCCCCTTACATCAGAGTCCGCACTGAGCCCCCTTACATCAGAGTCCGCACTGAGCCCCCTTACATCAGAGTCCGCACTGAGCCCCCTTACATCAGAGTCTGCACTGAGCCCCCTTACATCAGAGTCTGCACTGAGCCCCCTTACATCAGAGTTCGCACTGAGCCCCCTTACATCAGAGTCCGCACTGAGCCCCCTTACATCAGAGTCCGCACAGAGCCGTCTTACATCAGAGTCCGCACAGAGCCGTCTTACATCAGAGTCCCCACAGAGCCCCCTTACATCAGAGTCCCCACAGACCACCCTTACATCAGAGTCCACACTAAGCCCCCTTACATCAGAGTCCACACTGAGCCCCCTTACATCAGAGTCCCCACAGACCACCCTTACATCAGAGTCCACACTGAGCCCCCTTACATCAGAGTCCACACAGAGGTGTCTTACATCAGATTCCGCACTGAGCCCCCTTACATCAGAGTCCGCACTGAGCCCCCTTACATCAGAGTCCGCACTGAGCCCCCTTACATCAGAGTCCGCACTGAGCCCATTTACATCAGAGTCCGCACTGAGCCCCCTTACATCAGAGTCCGCACTAAGCCCCCTTACATCAGAGTCCGCACTGAGCCCCCTTACATCAGTGTCCGCACTAAGCCCCCTTACATCAGAGTCCGCACTGAGCCCCCTTACATCAGAGTCCGCACTGAGCCCCCTTACATCAGAGTCCGCACTGAGCCCCCTTACATCAGAGTCCGCACTGAGCCCCCTTACATCAGAGTCCGCACTAAGCCCCTTTACATCAGAGTCCGCACTGAGCCCCCTTACATCAGAGTCCGCACTGAGCCCCCTTACATCAGAGTCCGCACTAAGCCCCTTTACATCAGAGTCCGCACTGAGCCCCCTTACATCAGAGTCCGCACTAAGCCCCTTTACATCAGAGTCCACACTGAGCCCCTTTACATCAGAGTCCGCACTGAGCCCCCTTACATCAGAGTCCGCACTGAGCCCCTTTACATCAGAGTCCGCACTGAGCCCCCTTACATCAGAGTCCGCACTGAGCCCCCTTACATCAGAGTCCGCACTGAGCCCCCTTACATCAGAGTCCGCACAGAAGTGTCTTACATCAGATTCCGCACTAAGCCCCTTTACATCAGAGTCCGCACTGAGCCCCTTACATCAGAGTCCGCACAGAGGTGTCTTACATCAGATTCCGCACTCAGCCCCTTTACATCAGAGTCCGCACTGAGCCCCCTTACATCAGATTCCGCACTGAGCCCCCTTACATCAGAGTCCACACTGAGCCCCCTTACATCAGAGTCCACACTGAGCCCCCTTACATCAGAGTCCGCACAGAGGTGTCTTACATCAGATTCCGCACTCAGCCCCTTTACATCAGAGTCCGCACTGAGCCCCCTTACATCAGAGTCCACACTGAGCCCCCTTACATCAGAGTCCGCACTGAGCCCCCTTACATCAGAGTCCACACTGAGCCCCCTTACATCAGAGTCCGCACTGAGCCCCCTTACATCAGAGTCCACACTGAGCCCCCTTACATCAGAGTCCGCACAGAAGTGTCTTACATCAGATTCCGCACTCAGCCCCCTTACATCAGAGTCCGCACTGAGCCCCTTTACATCAGAGTCCGCACTGAGCCCCTTTACATCAGATTCCGCACTCAGCCCCCTTACATCAGATTCCGCACTGAGCCCCCTTACATCAGAGTCCGCACAGAGGTCCCTTACATCAGAGTCTGCACTGAGCCCCCTTACATCAGAGTCCGCACTGAGCCCCCTTACATCAGAGTCCGCACTGAGGTGTCTTACATCAGAGTCCGCACTGAGGTGTCTTACATCAGAGTCCGCACTGAGCCCCCACTTAATGTAAGGGGGAGCTCTGTGGACTCTAATGTAAAGGGGAACACTGATTTAAGGGGGTCTCTGCTCACCAAAGTCCCCCTTTTGTATCAGAGTCCACAGAACACCCCTTAAATTAGTTTTATATACACATTGGAAGGCAGGAGAGAGGGTGAGCTTACTCACCCCAGGATGAGGCTCCGGAGCGGGCTGCCTGCAGCTTTTAAATCTCGGCACCAAAAAAAAACAAACTTCCTTCCTTCACCCCAGGGATGTGTGGGCGGGGCAGACGCAGGGGGTGTGGGCGGGGCAGACACAGGGGGTATGGGCGGAGCAGATAGAGTACAGGGGCGGGAAGAGGAGGAGCAGTGGAACTGTCAGCGTTGGCTGAGCTGTGTGTGAGAGAGACACACAGCTCAGCCGCTCAGCCAATCAGCCGCTATTGTAGTTGCGCCGGAGACCAGAGATGACACAGGCACGGCCGCATAGCGGTGGGTGAGCGGCGGCCGTGGCCTGTGTTAACCCTGTCCAGGCCGCGGGCGCCGCTTACCTCCCGCTGTGCGGCCTGATTATCAACAGGCTATGGAGCTGGAGGTCCCAGCCCACTGGGCAAATGCCCGGTCTGCCCTATGGCCAGTCCGGGCCTGGTGGGGGGTGATGTCTGTTAGGACAGGCCTGTTTGCATTGTGAGGTGATGAAGGCCCAAGGGAGAGTCCAGGAGTTCCTCCATGGAATGTTTGATAAGGGATTCCGTGGAGGCTGGGGAGTGAGCCATGCACATTAGGGTACTCACGGGGGTCCCAGGAGGGTGGGAGCAGGTCATGGAGGCATAGGATTGCCTGGCTCCAGAGATCTCCTCAGTGCTCGGCGCATGTGGCTGTATGGCGCCCGTCATCTTGGATTCGGCCCACTCGTTTACGGCCCTGAATTGCGTCTCCAGGTCTCTCCTAGATGATCCCGCTGGGTGTGTGCCCCAGTCGTTCCGCCGTTGGTAGGGGTAGGTATCACGGCCCCCGGATCCCCCGCTAGGTGCGCCGGGTGGTCAAAGCAGCGCGGAGCTCCTGGCTTAAGCGGCCATCTTGGAGCAGTCCGCGCATGCTCCCCTGTTTTTTTCTTACATTTTTTAAAGGCCAACTGTACAGGTTTAAGTTAAACTCTCTAACTGTAGGATATTTGCCTTCTATATTCAGAGGCGAGTTGTGGGAGGTTAGAAGTTAGCCAATATTGTACCATAGTTTTCCTGGCTAAGTACAGGGTTAAAGTGACTGCTAGTTCTATATGGGGATCATCAAATGGGAGCTTCAGCAGTTTCAGAATACACATATTTGGATCAGAATCGCAATGAAGATTACATGAATGGATAATATTTAACACATTTTGCCAATATATTGGATCAGTTTTGGGCACATCCAAAACATTTGAATAAGATCTCCCTGTCTCATGGTACACCTAGGGTATAACAGGGAGTCTACAGGAAATGCATTACATTCTTAGGGGAATATAATACACCTGAAGTAGTCGAAAATATATATTAGTTGCAGAGTAATCATCAGGATTGTGATATAACATGAATACTCCAACAGTGAGATATCTCCACTTGAATGTTTTCCTACCTGTTTTTGCATGGCACTTCCAGTAATGGGGAAGCAGGTGTCTAATTCCGCTCTTTTCAATGTGACAGCATTGATACGTGACAATTTGGAAACCCAGGCCCCCAGTGCTTTCACTTTGGAACAGGAAGTATTTTTAGCTTTGTAAAGCTCCAATTCTTGACTTGGAGCTTTCAGAGGGTTCCTACTTGTTTCCACAAGCCTATGGGTAATAGGGGAGTGAAGAAAAAAATACAACAGGATGAGTTGGAACCACAGCATTTGTGCAGAATTGGGAACTCAAGCTATTCGTTTTAGGTGAACTGACTCCTTAACGAAAATCTTACTCGCAAAACATAAGTATGTGCAGTGCCAGAATATTGGTTAGAAAAAAAAAGAATCCTGAAATATAACTTCCACCAGGCACAAGTGTTTGTGGCTAAACACGCTAAGCCAAATGGGGAAATAATGCTTATGAATGAGGGTCACATTTATATTTAACTTATTGGGAGCCAACTGCAGGATATTTATAGAGTGTAGGGAAGTCTCTTGTTCCACTAAGTCAAGCAGCCTTGCAGTTCCCATTGGCCCATAATTAGAGACATAACTTCCCTTCTGGCAATCACCAGATTACCAGCCTGGGCTTGAATATGATTATAGGCTCTGGGGAACCTTGATGTTTTAGTAGAAAGATCAGTAATGCGGAAAAGTTCCCAGAAACTTTTATAATATTTTCATTCACGACAGCTTTTCTGGAAAATGCCATATTTACTTGATGACTACTGTCAGTATGAACATATCCACAGGTGTAATGATTTTGTATCTGTTTAATCCTAGGATCCTCAAATATTTTTGTATATGCAGGAAGAAAGTTTGGGGAGATAAAACAATATGAACTTGCAGTTTTTTTCCAATTTTATTTTTTCAGGACGGAGGCTGGCAATTGCAGGAAGCAGAGGGGTTTAATCACTTAAAATGGACCTTTAATTAAAATGGAATATCCATTTAATCACAGCCCTGCACCCCTCAGATACAAATGGCTAAAAAAGCTATTGAAAAATAATTGTAAACAGTCAAAAAATACTTTCTCAGCCAAACTCCCAACTCTTAGATAACAGTTAACACCAAGAATTGACCATTTAAGGACTGAGCCTCTTTCTGAGATTTGGTGTTTACAAGTTAAAAACACTTTTTTTTTGCTAGAAAATTACTTAGAACCCCCAAACATTATATTTTTTTTTTCGAACACCCTAGAGAATAAAATAGCGGTCATTGCAATACTTTCTGTCACACCGTATTTGCACAGCGGTCTTACAAGCGCACTGTTTTTGGAAAAAATACCCTGTTTTGCATTAAAAATTAAGACAACAAAAAAGTTAGCCCAATTTTTTTTATATTGTGAAAGATAATGTTATGCCGAGTGAATTGATACCCAACATGTCACGCTTCAAAATTGCGCCCGCTCGTGAAATGGCGACAAACTTTGACCTTTTACACTTAAAAATCTCCATAGGCGACGTTTAAAAAATTCTAAAGGTTGCATGTTTTGAGTTACAGAGTGGTAGTCTTCCATTTAACAGTTTTCCCCAGAAGGAGCGCAAGTGTGTGCATTTTTTTTTTTTAAATGTGCGCATCTAGTTTTGTGTGTGTTGTGTGGCATTGGCAGCCCATTAATACAACGCACTATTGTCATCAGACCCTTGAGTATTACAAGGGGTGTTAGTGTTAAGGCTACACAAAGGGAAAGTGTGAGGGATACAGGTAGGGTTAATGTTAGATTTACAGGAAGGATTGACATTAAGATAATATGGAGGGTTAGCATTAGGGTTACACAAAAAGCTAGTGTAAGGTTCACAGAGAGGGTAAATGTTAGGGTAACAGGGAGTGCTAATGTTAGGGTTACAAGGATTGCAACTGTGAGGTTTAGGGTTGCAACAAAAGTAACTGTGAACATCTTAGGGCAATGCTGTCTGTCCCGGAAGCTCTGCAATTAAATGTACACAGTGCCCATAGTAGGATAGTCATATATTCAATTACTGGCTGTTAACCATGCTGGTGGGGATTCTGTAGGGTTGTATATTATAGTTATATGGTGCAGTTCCATAGACAGGGAAGCTAATTTCTTCTAAAAATTATGTATGGGTCCCACAAGGTATTGATTTCTCTTGTGTGTTCTATCCCGCCTCTATGTCATGGAAGCCTCCCAGGAGATGTCTATATACACAAACCATATCAACTACCACTTTATCTGCGATGGACCTACTTAGGAGACCAATCTAAATGTCTACTTGCACTGTTAATTCTTCACATCTGATCTGAACTTTGGAAGTTCCTAGTTTAACAAGCTTGAGATGATTGTAACCGTTTTAGTGCACTTGCATAGACAGACAGAAACAATTTAGTATTGTCACTGATACTTTTTTTATTTGCACTAACGTAAATTTTTCAGGACAAGCTTTTGGGGTATGTCCCCTTCTTCAAGATCCAAACAGTACCCAAGGAGGACCTTGAAGAAGGGGACATACCCAAAAGCTTGTCCTGAAAAACTGTATGTTAGTGCAAATAAAAAAAGTATCAGGGACAGTACTCAATTGTTTCTAGTTTAACAAGAGATGAATAAGTTGGCTATCATGTAGGCCAGGGGTTGGAAACCTATGGCCACCGTTAAATGTCCGGCCCGTCAGGGCGCGTGATGAATTGACGTGCACATGACCCGTGGACACTTTTTGTAGAGCCGGAGGTTGGCTTTCTTAGGATAACAACCGATGCGGCTAAGAAGCCGCTCGGCTGTTATCCCAAAGCAGCGGGAGGGGACATCCCCCCCTCCCGACACCCTCCGTGGTTCGCCCAAGCTCTCCCGTCCCACCAGGAGGCTCGTGCGACCAGCCGGGTGGTCCACCGGCTGTCCAGAGACCCGAACAAAGCCAGAATCGGCTTTGATCGGATCTAGTAATCCAGAAGCGATGTCATAACATCACTTTCTGGTTTACAGAAGACTTAAAGGCGCTAGATTTAAAAAAAATGACAGCATTCAAAACTGCCAAACTTGTCATTTTGAATGCTTTTAACTGCAAAGGAGGTATTTGGGGTCTTAAAGACCCCAGATCTCTATAAAGAGTACCTGTCACTGCCTATTACTGTCACAAGGGATGTTTACATTCCTTGTTGTGATAGCAATAAAAGCTATCAGAAAAAAACAATAACAATTAAGGGACAGTGTAAAAAAAAAAAAAAAAATTAAATCACCACGTCCTTCCATGTTCACGTGCAGAATCGAACGTATACGCAAGTCTTGCCCGCAGATGTAAACAGTGTTCAAACCACACATGTGAGGTATTGCCGAGATCGTTAGAGCAAGAACAATAATTCTAGTACTAGACCTCCTCTGTAACTCTAAACTGGTTACCTGTAAATTTTTAAAGCGTTGCCTATTGGAGATTTTTAAGTACCGTAGTGTGTCACCATGCCACGAGTGTGCGCAATTTTAAAGTATGACGTGTTAGGTTTCTTATTATTATCTTCATTTATTAGCAGGTGAATGCGGTCGTCCATGCATTCCCATCCATTGAATCTAAGTGTAAAAAAGGTTGCTGACCCCTGATGTAGGCTTTTCATTTTTTGGGGTGAATATTCCACATTGCTGGCTTTGCTAAAAGAACAACAGAGAAACAGACAACAATTTCTAAACCACCATGTTTCATAGCACTAGTGATGTTTTACTCTTTGCATTAGAATGTTTTACAGTTGCAATGAAATCATCTGTACTTTGCAGTAGTCAGATTCCCTTGTGAGGGCTTATTGGGCTTGTAGAAACAGAGAATGTTTTTCTTTTCCTTTCAACGGATTCTGGAGTTGGAATGGGCTGGAGGTAACAGTAACAGTATATATCACAGTTGTTTACAGGGGTAATCATACTTGTGATTTATCATAGCCATATACCATAGCATACTTTTTGAAGTTATGCCACCACCGCTTAGAATGGAATTTTTTTTAATGATAAATTTCTAAAACTAGACTCTAAATCACTCTTGTAAATCCCCACCAATATGAAACTATGTGCTTTACAGAACCTCCACCCATTATTTATCCTTCATGATTCATCATGATTTAAGGTGGTGCATTGGCCAATTAAAGAAAAAAGATTGCAAATAATACAATTCAAAATGATTTGTTTAATTAAATCCAGATATTCTGAGAAATAAATCTAACATTTACAACACCAAAAATGGCATTCCAAGCTCATTCATATCTGTGGATAATTATGAATATTGAGTTTTTGGCATGGAGTAAACACTGTAGATCTTTAAAGCGAAACCATGATAGTTTGGGCAGTTTATATGTTTTTACGCAATTTTTACATTTTTTTAAATCATTTTAATGGATTTACAGGTTTTGTATGACAATTGCGCGGTCATACGACACTGTACCCAAATTAAATTTTTATCATTTTTTCACCACAAATAGAGCTTTCTTTTGGTGGTATTTGATCACCTCTGCAGTTTTTACTTTTTGTTAAAAAAATGTAAAAAACTGAATTTTTTAAAGAAAACATTTTTTATTTTTTATATTTTGCTATAAAAAATTTAACGGGTCATTTTTCTCCTTCATTGATGTACGCTGATGAGGCAGCAGTAATGGGCACTGATAGGCGGCAGTGATGGGCACTGATGGGTGGCAGTGATGGGCACTAATGGGTGGCAGTGATGGGCAGCACTGCCAGGTGGCACTGATTTGCACTACAGGTGGGCATTGATAGGTGGCATTGATAGGTGGCACTTGTGGGCATAGATAGGTGGCACTTGTTGGCATTGATAGGTGGCACTGTGGGCACTGTTAGGTAGCACTGTGGGCACTGTTAGGTGGCACTGTGGGCTGTTTTAATTGGCACTAGTAGGTGGCACTGATGAGGCAGATGTGCCTCTTCCATCCCAGCTGTCACGCTGTCAGCGTGAGTAAAAAAAAAAAACGATTACCGATCTTTTGTTTACATCATGTGACCAGCTGTCATTGGCTGACAGCTGATCAGATGGTAAGGGGCCGGAGCCGGCCCCTTACTCGGATCACGCGCAGGGAGCGTGCACAGGGGAGGCCGTCATATGACGGCCTCCCGGAATTCAGGTTCATGCTGTGGCCGTCATTCGGCCATAGCGCGGACGTCAGGTGGTTAAAGTGGAAATAAACCCTTCAACTGCCATGGTGCTGCACATGTTATTAGTTATGACTCCAGCCATTTACTTGTATGACAGTTTGGTTGAAAGCACAAACAAATGTGACAGTTAGCAATCCTGGCATGCTGTGAATGTCACAGTTTTTTTGAAACTGTTAAATTGATGGGTTTAGCTCCGCTTTAAAGTGGTTGTAAACCCCACTTTTGCCTACAGGTAAGCCTACAATAAGGCTTACCTGTAGGTACCATGAATTTCTCCTAAACTTGCACAGTTTAGAAGAGCAGGAGCCGCCGGTAACGGCACAACAGCTGAAGAAATGGCACATATGAGCCGTTTCTTCAGAACGCATGTGCCGATGACGTTGTATGTGCGTATGTGCCGTTTCTTCAGCTACTCTGCCGTTACCGGTGTCTCCCGCGTGCATGCTGGAGCCTGCAAACTCAGAAGTAACATTCCGGAGACATGTCGCCCCTGTCACAGCGTTGTACAGGGACCACTGCAACAGCTTAGTTCTAAGGTAAGTATTTCATATTGAGCTAGTATGCAATTATGCATTTGTCTTGCAGGTTGTTTTTCTTTCTAGGGTTTACAACCACTTTAAGACCCCTTTAACACTGAGGCGCTTTTCAGGCATTTTAGTGCTAAAAAAAGCACCTGTAAAGTGCCTTTCATGCTTCCCCAGTGTGAAAGCCCGAGCGGGACGGGAAAAAAAGTCCCGCAAGCAGCATCTTTGGGGCGGTGCAGGAGTGCTGTATACACCGCCCCTGCACATTGAATTGAAGGGGCAGCGCTTCCGAAGTGCCTGAAAATCGATTCGGAAGGGCCGCAATGTAGGAACTTTTAACCCTTTCTTGGGCCACTAGTGGGGTCAAAATCGCCCCGCTAGCGTCCGAAAAGCACCGCTATAACAGCGGTAAAGCGCCGCTAAGACTATCGTTTTTAGCCAAGGAAGCTGTCATCTTGGCCTCTGTTTGACCTTCAACTGATGCTGTACATGTGACCAGTTATTACACCAGCCATTTGATGGTTTGACAGTTTGGTTGAGAGCTCAAACAATGTGACAGTTACATTCCTGGCATTAAATGATGGGCTTAGTTCCACTCTATCTCTGTCTAAGGCCCCTTTCACACCGGGGCGGTGGGTGCGTCAGCGGTAAAGCGCTGCTATTTTTAGCGGCGCTTTACCGTCGATTTCGCGGCGCTCTTTTACCCCCCGCTAGTGGCTGAGAAAGGGTTAAAACCAGCCGAGAAAGGGTTAAAACCACTCACAAAGCACTGCTGTAGCAGCGCTTTGCCGGCGGTATAGCCGTGCTGCCCATTGATTACAATGGGCAGGAGCGGTGGAGGAGCGGTATACACACCGCTCCTTCACCACTCCAAAGATGCTGCTAGCAGGACTTTTTTTTAGCATCCTGCCTGCGCACCGCTCCAGTGTGAAAGCCCTTAAGCTTTCACATTGGAGAGACAGGGTGCTTTGCAGGCGCTATTTTTAGTGCTGTAACACCTGCAAAGCGCTCCAGTGTGAAAGGGGTCTAAGTGAACTCTGGGCAGAGCTGTACATAACAGGGAGAGAGATAAAGAGGATATGAAGATGAGTTGTTTCTCTGTCTCATTTAGACCCCTTTCATACTGGGGTGCTTTTCATGCGCTTTAGCTTTGGAAATAGCCTCTGCTAAGCGCCTGAAAATCGCCTCCCATTCAATCCAGTGTGACTTTCACACTTGGGCTGTGCGCTTGCGGGACGTTCCGAAAAGTCCTGCAAGCAGCATCTTTGGGGTGGGTTGGGAGCGTTATTTAGCGCTCCCAAAACACCCTGCCCATTGAAATAATTGGGCAACTCTTTCAAAGCGTCTGAAAAGCGATTTCAAAGCGCCACAAAACGGGAGTTTTTAACCCTTTTTTTGGGGTTAAAAGCGCCCTGCTAGAGGCTAAAAAGCGGTGCAAAAGTGCTGCTTAAACAGCGCTAAAGCGAGCAGGGCTATAGTGCTAAAATGAGGGGCGCGTACACACGATCGGACTTCTCGTCGGAAAAAGATATGACGGCTTTTCCGACGGGATTCCGCTCAAGTTTGCCTTGCATATACACGGTCACGCAAAAATTTGCTGAAATTAGGACCGTCAAGAACGCGGTGACGTACAACACTACGACGAGCCGAGAAAATGAAGTTCAATGCTTCCGAGCATGTGTCAAATTTTTTTCCGATCAGGTGTAGGGATTTTGCGCGTCAGAATTACCACAGACGATCGCATTTTCGGATAGGAACTTTTCCCGACCGAAAAATTGAGAACATGATCTCAATCTTTTGCTGGCTGGAATTCGGCCAGCAAAAGTCTGATGGAGCATACACACGGTCGCATTTTCCGACGAAAAACTCTCATCTGTCTTTTGCGGGCTGATATTTCGATTGTGTGTACGCGGCATTAGAGGTGTGTAATCTGAGCTTCAGTTATTAAGCCCTGTAAATAGCATTTGTATTTATTTATTTATTTTTTTAGGAAAAGCACTTAAAGCAGTATTAACTCAAAAGTAAACATTTTTTTGAAGTCCGGGCCTTTTCTGGCATGTTTTGTTCACATGTAACAATCAGTATATTTGCAATTTTTTATGTCACACAGTATTTGCGCAGTGGTTTTTCGAATGTAATTTTTGAATTTGAATGCAAAAAAACCCATATATAACCCATTTTTTTTGTAAAATACAAAAGATGAAGTTATGCAGCGTAAATAGATACCAAACATGTCACACTTTATAATTGTGCACACCCGTGACAACGGTGACAAACAACGTAAATTTTACTATCCATAGCTGACGCTTTAAAAGCCTTTACAGGTTACCACTTTAGATTTACAGAGGAGGTCTAGAGCTAGAGTTACTTCCCATGATCTGACTTTCGCAGTGATACCTCACATGTGTGGGAAGATTGCTGTTTCTGTGTATACGGGACCAAAGCGCGTGTTCGCCTTTGTGCACAGGCATGGGAGGACGGGGGCGTTTACATTTTTTTTTCTAATTATTCATTTGTCATCTTTTTTTTCTATTTTTACAGTACACTGTTGCTTGAATTTTTTTTCTTTTTTTATTGCTGTCACAAGGAATGTAAACATCCCTGTGGCAGCAATAGGCACATGACAGATACACTTTATGGAAGGATCTGGGGTCTATAAGACCCCAAATCCCTCCTCTGCACTTAAAAGCATTAAAAAGCACCATTGAATGCTTGAATGCTTTTGATTTTCAAAAACGGCATCAATGGTTTCAGAGTAAACCAGAAATGATGTCACGCCATCGCTTACGGGTTACTATTACGCACAGCCGATCAAAGCTGATTCCGGATTTGTTTGGCTGTCTGGGGAGCCATGGAAGATGGTGGGACGTCCCCTCCTGCTGCTTGTAATAGCAATCAAGCGGCTGGTGGGCCACTCAGATTGCTGTTACAAGAAAGCCAACCACTGACTCTAAAAAAACAATGCCAGGGAGATGTTGCACCCACAGGCATTATACCAGTAAAACCATTTAAAGCCCAGCGATGTACAGGAAGTGACTGAATTGCAGCTTTCAAATTCTTAGATGTGATGACTACATTTGTTTACTTTTTAGGCTTTCTTCTATTTTCATCTGGTGATCTGGCCAGTCAGTCTGTTGTTTTTTTTAAAAAGAACAAGCTCTCTTCCTGGAGGTGTGTTACTAACCAGATTACCAAGTGAAAAAAGAAAGAATACTGACGCAGCCACCCCATCTAATGATGGGTAGGATGCAAAACATTACATTTTTGGTTTTGGGTTTAATAACGCTTTATTTGCATAGTGAACAGAAATAGAAAATACAACAAATGGACAATGGATGGAAATTGAAAATCTGAAATTCATGTGCAGTATTTTACCTGATAATTTTATCAATCTTTTTTTTTTTTTTGCCCGTTCACAGCAAAATGTGGTGTGGGAATTCCTCGTTCTATGCACATTTCCCGCACTGCGGTCAAAACGCACTGCAGTTGTGATCCGCAGTGGGTCTCAATGTTAGGTGACTGACATCTCATATGCAGGTCGCAAAGCAGAGCGTTTGCCTGCATCAATCTGCATGGTAAAGAAGTACAATAAATGATCCTGTTACAGTGTGTTTTTTTTAACCCCTTCATACCGACCTAACACAAATATGCGACCTCACTGGACTGGGCTTTTTTCCATGGGCCCGCATATTTGCAGACCTCACATTGTGCAGGGAGCGTGCTGCACGTACTAACAATTGGGACCCAGAACTCCCAATTTCGGGTCACCTGATCGCTGTGATAGCCTCTAGCTGCCCCGTGTTTTCTTTCTCTGTGCAGAGAAAAAAAAAAGTGTGTGTAAAATGTGTAAAAAAAATAAATAAATATATAATAATAATAAAAATAAATAAATAAATAAAATACCTAGATCAAGGTTTGATCTAGGTCAGTGCAAGGGTTAGTGTTTGGGTCAAGATCAGTATTTTTGTTTTAGACAAGATTTTTAGTGTCAGTGTGTTTTAGGTATGATAAAAAAAGAAAAAAAAAAATCAAAAATGCGCACAATTTCTTTTGGTTGTACTACAGGTACATACAACTAACTACCAACTTACACCTATGTGGTATCGCTGCAATCGTCAGGAGCAGGAAAATGTAACCACTTCAATACCAGGCACTTAGACACCTTCCCGCCCAGGCCAATTTTCAGCTTTCAGCGCTGTTGCAATTTAAATGACAATTGCGCAGTCATGCTACACTGTACCCAAACAAATTTTTTATCATTTTGTTCCCACAAATAGAGCTTTCTTTTGGTGGTATTTGATCGCCTCTGCGGTTTTTATTTTTTGCGCAACAAATAAAAAAAAGACCGAAAATTTTGAAAAAAAACAAATTTTTCTTTGTTTCTGTTAAAATTTTTTGTAAATAAGTACGTTTTCTCCTTCAATGATGGGCACTGATATGGCTGCACTGACAGGCACTGATACGGCGGCACTGATGGGCACCGATGAGGTGGCACTGATGAGGTGGCACTGACGGGCACTGATGATGGGCACTGATAGGCGGCACTGATGGGCACTGATAGGTGGCACTGATGGGCACTCATAGGTGGCACTGGTATGCGGCACTGATGGGCGCTCATAGGTGGCACCGATGGGCACTCATAGGCGGCACTGATGGGCCTTGATTGGTACATATGGGTGGCACTGATGGGTACTTATTGGTGGCACTGATGTCTGGCACTGATGGGCACTGATAGGTGGGCACTGATGGGCACAGATGGGCACAGATGAGCACTGACAGGTGGCACCGATGGGCAATGACAGGTGGCACCAATGGGCAATGACAGGTGGCACTGATAAAACATTGGGGGCATTGCTGGGCAGATCTGGGACATAATGGTGCCAATCAGGGCCCATTTGTGGGCACTGATTGGCACAGATTGGGCACATGTGGATGGCCATGGGGTACATACCCGGCCATCCACATGTTGCTCCTTCCCTGGTGGTCCTAGTGGCGATCCCTGGTGGTCCAGTGTGGTGATCTGAGGGGGGGCTGCGCTGATAAACAATCAGCGCAGACCCCCCCTGCCAGGAGAGCCGCTGATCGGCTATCCTCTACTCGTGTCTGTCAGACGTGAGTGAGGAAGAGCCGATCAACGGCTCTTCCCATTGACAACGTGATCAGCTGTGATTGGACACGGCTGATCACGTGGTAAAGAGCCTCCGCCGGAGGCTCTTTAGCAAGATCGGTGGAGCGGTGTGTCAGGCTGACACACCGCTCCACCGATCGCCGCGATGCGCGCCCCCGGGGGCGCGCGGTGGCATGTTATCCTGCTGGACGTCATATGACGCCCAGTCAGGATAACAGAACCACTTCCCGGACGTCAATCCGCAATAGGACGGGTGGGAAGTGGTTATGGTTATGAAAGTACCAACATATATACAGGTAAATTAAAAAAAAAATCAAAATAAGGAAATATCTATTACTATTTACCACCAAATGAAAGCCCAATTTGTCCTGAAAAAAGCAAGGTATAATCCACCTGGATGCACAAAGTAGTTGGGATGATATGTACGGTTTTACTAACACATGTCAAAGTTGTAAAATTGTGCTTAGACATTTAGATTTTGTTTTTCAACCAGCCTCCGTTATAATACAGTGGCAGGTTGACTCCCCTGCGCAAATCGCTGTAGCTGTACAGCGGGCGTATTAAGGGGTATAGGGGGCGCGCATGCCTACCACTTCTATGAGGAGGTGAGTTGCCATCTAGATAAAGGAAGGCCCTTAGACGTGGTGTATCATTTACTGTACAAAATAAGGCTAATTGGCATGGACCATAGGGTGAGTACATGGGTTGAAAACTGGCTACAAGGGCAAGTTCAGAGGGTGGTGATAAATGGGCAATACTCGGAATGATCAGGGGTGGATAGTGGGGTCCACCAGGTTTATGTGCTGGGACCAATCCTATTTACAGTGGAGACAGAAAGTATTCAGAACCCCTTAAATTTCTCACTCTTTGTTATATTGCAGCCATTTGCTAAAATCATTTTTTTCCTCATTAATGTACACACAGCACCCCATATTGACAGAAAAATACAGAAATGTTGACATTTTTGCAGATTTATTAAAAAAGAAAAACTGAAATAGCACATGGTCCTAAGTATTCAGACCCATTGCTCAGTATATAGTAGAAGCACCCTTTTGATCTAATACAGCCATGAGTCTTTTTGGGAAAGATGCAACAAGTTTTTCACACCTGGATTTGGGAAACCTCTGCCATTCCTCCTTGCAGATCCTCTCCAGTTCTGTCAGGTTGGATGGTAAACGTTGGTGGACAGCCATTTTAGGTCTCTCCAGAGATGCTCAATTGGGTTTAAGTCAGGGCTCTGGCTGGGCCATTCAAGAACAGTCACGGAGTTGTTGTGAAGCCTTCGTTAATTTTAGCTGTGTGCTTAGGGTCATTGACTTGTTGGAAGGTAAACCTTTGGCCCAGTCTGAGGTCCTGAGCACTCTGGAGAAGGTTTTCGTCCAGGATATCCCTGTACTTGGCCGCATTCATTGTTCCCTTGTTTGCAACCAGTCGTCCTGTCCCTGCAGCTGGAAAACACCCCTACAGTATGATGCTGCCACCACCATGCTTCTACTGCATCTCTGGAGCTCAGTGAACTTTGGGTTCTTCTTTACCTCTCTCACCAAGGCTCTTCTCCCCCGATAGCTCTGTTTGGCCAGAAGGCCAGCTCTAGGAAGGGTTCTGGTCATCCCAAACGTCTTCAATTTAGGATTATGGAGGCCACTGTGCTCTTAGGAACCTTAAATGCAGCAGAATTTTTTTTGTAACCTTGGCCAGATCTGTGCCTTGCCACAATTCTGTCTCTGAACACTTCAGGCAGTTCCTTTGACCTCATTATTCTTATTTGCTCTGACATGCACTGTGAGCTGTAAGGTCTTATATAGATAGGTGTGTGGCTTTCCTAATCAAGTCCAATCAGTATAAACAAACACAGCTGGTCTCAAATGAAGGTGTAGAACCATCTCAAGGATGATCAAAAGAAATGGACAGCACCTGAGTTAAATATATGATATTCACAGCAAAGGGTCTGAATACTTAGGACCATGTGATATTTCAGTTTTTTTTTTTAATAAATCTGCAAAAATGTCAACAATGCTGTGTTTTTCTGTCAATGTGGGGTGCTGTGTGTACATTAATGAGGAAAAAATGAACTTTGAAAATTGATTGTAGCAAATGGCTGCAATATAACAAAGAGTGAAAAACTTAAGAAGGTCTTAAGTCTTAAGGACTTAAGTCCCCACTGTATTTTGTTCATAAATGACCTGGAGGATGGGGTAAACAGTTCAATCTCTGTATTTGCGGACAACACTAAGCTAAGCAGGGCAATAACTTCTCCGCAGGATGTGGAAACCTTGCAAGAAGATCTGAACAAATGAATGGGGTGGGCAACTACATGGCAAATGAGGTTTAATGTAGAAAAATTAAAAATAATGCATTTGGGTGGCAAAAATATGAATGCAATCTATACACTGGGGGGAGAACCTCTGGGGGAATCTAGGATGGAAAAGGACCTGGGGGTCCTAGTAGATGACAGGCTCAGCAATGGCATGCAGTGCCAAGCTGCTTCTGACAAAGCCACGATTGCTCCTGAGAGAGACAGAATTGAGATCTGTCAATGTAAACAGACAGGTCTCCGTTCTGTCAGGAGAGAGGAGACAGATCTGTTGTTCCAACTGATTAGGAACAATGATCGGTCTCCTCCTCCAGGCAGTCCCATCCCCCCACAGTTAGAAAAACTCTCTAGGACACACATTTAACCCCTTGATCGCACCCTAGTGTTAACCTCTTCCCTGCCAATAACATTTATACAGTAATCAGTGGCTATTTTTAGCTCTGATCGCTGTATAAATGTCAATGGTCCCAAAAAAGTGTCAAACGTGTGAGATTTGTCTGCGGCAATGTCACAGTCCTGCCAAAAATCGCAGATCGCCACCATTACTAGTGAAAATTTTTATTTTATAAAAATGCCATAAATCTATCCCCTATTTTGTAGACGCTAAAACTTTTGTGCAAACCAATTAATATACGCTTATTGTGATTTTTTTTACCAAAAATATGTTGAAGAATACATGTCAGCCTAAACTGATGAAGAAATCTTTTCTTTGTTTTTTTGGGGGGATATTTATTATAGCAGAAAGTCAAAAATGTGTTTTTTTCAAAATTGTTGCTCTTTTTTTGTTTTTAGTGCAAAAAATAAAAACTGCAGAGGTGATCAAATACCACCAAAAGAAAAAAAGGGCATAAATTTTGTTTGAGTACAGTGTCGCACAACCGCGCAATTGTCAGTTAAAGCGGCGCAGTGCCGTATCGCAAAAAATGGCCTGGTCAGTAAGTGGGTAAATCCTTCTGGGGCTGAAGTGGTTAAAGTAGTGCATGCTCTACTTTACTTCTACATGCTCTACTTTTGGTGTGCTCCAGTGTGACTCAGCCCATTCAAATTGAATGGGCTCAAAACACATCTACTGCACCGCACATGAATCGCACTGCGTGTTCCTGGTGTGAACCAACGCTTATGCCGCATACAGACGGTCGGACAACAAAATCCTGGATTTTTTTCGAGCGCATGTTGGCTCAAACTTGTCTTGCATACGCACGGTCGCACAAATGTTGTTGGAAACTCCGAGCGCCAAGTACGCGGTGACGTACAACACGTACGACGAGCCGAGAAAAATGAAGTTCAATAGCCAGTGCGGCTCTTCTGCTTGATTCCGAGCATGCGTGGACTTTTGTGCTTCAAAATTGAGTACACATGCTCGGAAATTTCCAACAACAAGATTTGTTGTCGGAAAATTTGAGCACCAGCCCTCAAACATTTGTTGTCGGAAATTCCGACAGCAAATGTCCGATGGAGCCTACACACGGTCAGAATTTCCAACAGCAAGTTCACATTGAACATTTGTTGTCAGAAATTGCGAACCGTGTGTACACGGCATTAGTGTTGAACATAAAACACATTCAAGCAAAAGTACTCCACTTTCCTAGTAATGTGACTTTTAGCCCAAAAAAAAAAAAAAAAAAAAAAAAGATTGACCAAATTATGGACCATTATTCAAGTGCAGTGTGTGTGTAACCATAACCTACGTCATCTATTTTTAACAACAGAAGTGATTTGCAAAAGCTATTCTGTGATTGGTCATTTTATTTATTTACTGCTTATTTAATGGCTCCCTTCCTGCACAGAAAAGTGCTGATCTCCTGACTTCAAGAACAAACGTATTGAGATCAAATTTATGAAGGTTATAAAAAAAAATAATAATTTAGCATTGCAGGATATATTTCTTGAAGGGATAGTTCACCTTTACCACAAAACTGCCTATGCAGGTAATCGGCGTCTGTAGATAAAAACGAACTGTGCAGCTCTGACTAAAGTTGAATAAAGCCTTTGCTATAGATGTAGCCCATTTACATACCTTATGAAGCCTGACTGGAAAACTCACAGGATGTTGCTAAGTACTCCCAGGACATTGCTAAGGCCCCTTTCACGCTGGGGTGCCGTCGGCGGATAAACAGCGCTATTTTTAGCACCGCTTTATCGTCGTTTTAGCAGCGGTATTCGGCCGCTAGCGGGGCGGTTTTAGCCCCCTGGTAGAGGCCGAGAAAGGGTTAAAACCGCCGCAAAGCGCTGCTGCAGCGGCACTATGCCGGCAGTATAGCTGCACTGCCCCATTGATTTCAATGGGCAGGAGCGGTGAAGGGGCGGTGTATACACCGCTCCTTCACCGCTCCAAAGATGCTGCTAGCAGGACATTTTTTTACCGTCCTGCCAGTGCACCGCTCCAGTGTGAAAGCCCTCGGAGTGGCTCTTTCAGGGCGCTTTGCAGGCGCTCTTTTTTAGCGCTGTAGCGCCTGCAAAGCACCCCAGTGTGAAAGGGGTTTAAAGTGGAGTTCCACCCACTTTTACATCTCTTCAGCATCCCTCACTAAACTGTGCACTGTAAACAAATTGGATATTTGTTTATTTTTTTTCTCAGCACCTACTGTATATCTGCTGTATTCATTTTTCACTTCCTCCTCCCTGGCTGCGGCCCATCGCATCATTTCCTGTTTGCAATGCCTTCTGGGAAGGGACAGCAACTTTCTCTGAAACTGCCGTTGCTATGGAAACCTGACCTGAAACCTATTACACTGCTTGTGCTGCACTGAGCATGTGGGGCGGCAACCCTCTGAAACTGCCGTTGCTATGGAAACCTGACCTGAAACCTATTACACTGCTTGTGCTACACTGAGCATGTGCGAGATCTGCAAGGATGAGATCCAGGAAAAAATACAGTCTGGCTTCAGATGCCCACACTTAAGATGGCCACGGCCTGCTGTAAGTTTATAAAATAACAAACTACTGCTATAAACTAACAAAACAGACCTTAGTTTACAGACTAACTTTACTAGAATACATTAAGCTTGTGTATCATAGGGGTATTTTTTATTTAAAAAGTATAATTTCGGCCGGAACACCACTTTAAGTGAGGCCAAGTCATCATTGCTCACCTCCACCATCACAGGATTGAGCTCTCAAAGGTTGAGCTCAGAGCTACAGCATCAGGAGAGAGTAAAGGCTTGTACACACTATAAGAAAATCGGCCGAACATTTTCGTACGATTTTCGTATAGTGTGTGCACAACTTTCGACAGCCGATTCAGAATTTTCGTACAAATTTTCTCGAAGGGACAAACTCCAAAATTTTTCTCGTACGGGAACAGAATGAACGATTTTCGTTTAATGTGTACCGTTTTCGTTACGATTTTTGTACAAGAAAAATCAGAAAAGAAAGACTGCGCATGATTGGAAACAATAAACAGCCAAAAAAAAAGCCTTGGTCGTACGAGAATTTTCGTGAGAATTTTCGTTCATCGGTTCAGATTTGCTTTGAAGCATCGAGAAAAATCGGTCAAACTTTCGTCCGATTTTCTTATAGCGTGTACCCCACTTTAGAGTATGTGATGGGGGTTTGAATCAGAGAAAGAGTTCACTCCTGTGATGGTGGAGGTGAGCAGTAATGACTAGGCCTCACTTAGCAACGTCTTGGGAGTATTCCATCCAGGCTTCATAAGGTATGTAAATGGCCTACACCTATAGCAAGGGTATTATTCATCTTTAGTCAGATCTGCAGAGTTTGTTTCACTTTACAAACATCCCTTACCTGCATAGGCAGGTTTTTTGTAAAAGGTGAACTATCTTTTTAAGATCTGTCTTGCATATATTACCATAACGTGTGATTAATTTTACTGCCCACTTGCACAATATACAAAGTTTTGCCTTGGTAAGTTCAGGCCAAAAAATTCCCACGATTGTTGTTTTCTTTTAGGTTAAAATATATTGACTGCCTGGAGTCTGTGGAAATGTCAAGTCCTTTCTCAGTCCAGTGCATTCCTGGAATTCACAGGAACTACGGACTGCCTTTACGTTCTATGAGTCAGACTCTTGGAGATAGGAAGGAGTGCTGCCTATTTATGCAGAGAGATGCTGTACATGAAACCCATATACACGAGAAGCTACTCTGAGGAAAAGCACTCACAATGTCACATCCGCAAGTTGAAGGGGGAAAAAAGGGGGTACTAAAAAGTAACCAAAGGTCGGACTTTAAAGGCATAGAAACAATGGAGAAGTAACACAAATAAAGTTTATTGAAAAAAATACATGGTATAATAACAGAAAAAAGAGAGACCTCCACCATGTCAAATGTAGAGTATGGTGGTCCCATCCCTAATACAATAGAACAAGGAAGAATACCCCCTAAATGGGACTTTGACAGACCACCAACTCTATGATAAAAAATCTTTTAATGATGTAGAATAAAAGACGTATATTGTCTACACATTACATAATGAAATACATCAAATGAAAAACAGGACAAAAAATGCACAAATACAGATCAACATATGTACTCTCCAAGGGGTAGTGTACCCTGATACCCGACGCGTTTCCAGTATTCAGATACCTTCATCAGGGGATGAGAGTTGGGTATATTTACATAAGTATTGGTTTCAATGGAATGATTCCATGTTCAAGGAGCACCAAAGGCAATAAAAACCAATAGAATGTTACATGGACGCCAGACCATGATGGTGGACGCATTTTAAATGCACTACATCTGCAACATCAGTAAGTATTAATCAAAGGTAGCATAGGACGGACTGTTGTTGGAGCCTAGAATATGGGCTAACGGGTGGATGAATATCCAAGCGTCCCTGGGTGGATGTATCCTGTAGATGTCCAGGTCCGGTGTATGGCGTGCTGCCAGGCACTGATATAGAGGCCCGCTCGCTGCCCTGCCTACAACCCCCATAATCCAGTTCTTTCTTCCCATTAGCTATGCGCATGCGCATCTCAAGCGGAGGTCCGCTCAGTACGCCGTTTACAATACGCATTATGCATGCCGCCCACGATGTCCTGACGTGATAGCGCCAGGTGACGCTGTCTTGTCTGTGCACTGTGACGCAGTTATCTAGTATAAATAGCCCTTGTTTTCACTGCAGCTTTGTGTACAGCACCAGGCTGTCTCATAGGGGCATACCCGTTCGTCTCCATATCTACCCTGTTTCCCCGAAAATAAGACCTAGCGTGATTGTCGGTGATGGCTGCAATATAAGCCCTACCCCCCAAATAAGCCCTAGTTAAAGTCCTTGTAGGTCTTATTTTCAGGGTAGGGCTTATTTTCGGGGAAACAGGGTAGGGCTTATTTGGGGGGTAGGGCTTATATTGCAGCCATCACCGACAATCACGCTAGGTCTTATTTTCGGGGAAACAGGGTATGTAGGTACCCACGCTCGTCTGGTTAACATTTATTGGCAATTTTTGTAATGCCATCTTTTCCTCTTCTTAGATCTTTTCCCTATGGGCGGTGTAGGCTAGGTCAGATGTATTATATGCCACTGGCCTTACTAAGTGCCTCTCCCTACTGGACCCTGGATGTTCCAGCGATATTCTTTTGGTGGTTATCACTACTGTTTTATACGAGATGCACATTCGCCCCTGCTATAGCAACATCTAAAGCTTACTTGCTAGTAGGTAATTTTATGTATTCTGATGTATAGTGCTTCTTAGAATATTTAACTTAATTACAACTTATTGCTCTTTATATTACCCATCAGAATCAGCTGCGCGCTGTCTACCTGCTCACATCTTGCCAGAAGCATTCCACATTTTTGGAAACCTTCTGGCTATTGGAGTTTTGTACATGAGGCCTAGCCCACCCCAATGTATCTTTTATGGTTGTGTATGACTGTCCGTCTCTTCTGGTTTCTCTTTGATAGTTTAGCATACGTTTTTTAATGTAGTATGATGTAATCTCTGTATATATGATATGTTGGATTTTAATTTGAATATATCTCATTCCAGATAGTGAGATTCGCTCTCCCTTTTCTTTTCTTTGTTACGTCTCTGAACCTTGATCGTGTCCTGAAGAAGCCTAGCGGCGAAACGCGTAGACGCACAATGGCTCATTGTACAAACTGTATCATTTCATATGATTTTTAATCTCTTTGAACACTGTGATTATACCATGTGTTTTTTTCAATAAACTTTATTTGTGTTACTTCTCCATTGTTTCTTTGCCTTTAAAGTCCGACCTTTGGTTACTTTCTAGTACCCCCTTTTTTCCCCCAAGCTACTCTATTATTATGCTACAGGATTTATATAGCGCCAACAGTTTGCACAGCACTTTACAACATGGGAGCAGACAGTACAGTTACAATACAATTCAATACAGGAGTAATCAGAGGGCCCTGCTCGTTAGAGCTTACAAACTAGAAGTACTCTATGACCCCGATTTTATTTTACAGGCATAAGAAACTTCACTAGAGAAAGCTCACAAGATCCTCAGTGACACAAAAGCAATAATAAAGTATGTAGAAATCCAATCACTAAAACTTTAGACTGTAAAACCTTGTTTTCAGACGACCCCAGTGCTGCCAGCCTGAAGTGCAAATCACTTAGCCACTGTGCTGCCCATGTTAAAGTTGAGCTGAAAATAAACTGGCTGCACATCATCGGGGGGGGGGGGGGGGGGGGGGTGGGGGGGTGGGGGGGGGGTGGCTGCTGAATAGATGAGACAGCTGGTCATCAGTGATGTCACAGAAGAAGATGGGGGTGCTGAACACTGGTGGCAGAAGTGGAGAAGCTGATTGCATCAGGACAATGCTGGATTCACTGGGCAAGTGATTATATTACTTGTGGACAACCCAGCATTAGGTAATAGGGAAAAATATATATATATAGAAGGTGAAGGTGAAGTTTCTCTTTAACCACTTCAGCCCCAGAAGAATTTACCCCCCTTCCTGACCAGAGCAATTTTTGCGATTCGGCACTGCGTCGCTTTAACTGACAATTGCGCTGTTGTACCCAAACAAAATTGACGGCCTTTTTTTCCACAAATAAAGCTTTCTTTTGGTGGTATTTAATCACCTCTGCGGTTTTTATTTTTTGCGCTATCAACAAAAAAAAAACGGAAATTTTGAAAAAAAAAACAATATTTTTTTATTTTCTGCTATAAAACATATCCAATAAAAAAAATATTAAAAAATCTAATTTCCTCATCAATTTAGGCCAATATCTATTCTGCTGTCTACAAAATAGGGGATAGATTTATGGCATTCTTTTTTTTATACTAGTAATGGCGGTGATCAGTGATTTTTAGCAGGACTGCGACATTGCAGTGGACAGATCGGACCCCTAACTGAAATTTTTGAGACTTTTTTGGGAACCAAACAAGATATTTGGGGGGCACACCCTAAAAGACGCATTAAAGATGGTGGAGCCATAAGACCATACAACAGAACAAAATATTACAGCGCACACATGCAAAAAAGACATTTACCTCCTGCAAGGCTTATTTAAAACACCTAGACATTTTCAAAAAACATTATAAAAAAATATGGGGATTTGTTCACACCATATTGCTATATGGTGCTTAAGCCCACTTACTGCGACAAAGTACCCCATGATTAGTGGGTCCTACACCATCCATAGACTGGGAACCAGTGACATTATTACAGTAATCAGTGCTAAAAATATGCACTGTCACTGTACTAATGACACTGGCAGGGAAGGGGTTAACATCAGGAGCGATCAAGGGGTTAACTGTGTTCCCTGGGTGTGTTTACTAACTATATGGGGGATGGGCTGCCTGGGATAACACAGAGATCTGTCTTCCTGCATAGCAGGAAGACAAGATCTTAGTGTCATCCCTTGTCAGAACATCGATCTGCCTTGTTTACTTCGGCAGATCCCCTTTCTGTCTCTGCGGGGAACGATCGCAGGCGGCTGGTGGACAGCAAGTTCGCCAGACCCGCTGATTGGCTCCCCCCGCTGGCTAATCGGCACGTGCGTGTGTCCACACAGGGCCGTGCATGAGCCGGTGTACAGCTACGCCAATTTGCGCAGCCGAGTCAGCTTGCCGCAGTGTAACTGCAGCGGCTGGTCGACAAGTGGTTAATTAAATTTTAAAAACATTTTGAATCTGATGCTTTCGTTAAAATAAAATTGATGGTCTATCACAAAGGTTCTTTTTCCGGTGTGCCTCACCTCCCATTTGTGCTATGTCCCCGTTTTTAAGGATTTCTGATGGAGACTACAAGTGGCCATTTTAACACACATTAAATTGGCATGGTCAATGCAGTCATCATTTGGAAACCAGCCTTGAGAAATTCCATGCAACCATCATCGGGGTGCATATAACAAAGGATGGAAACAAGGAGAAAACAAATATTTTTTTATAAGGCAATTGCTTATGATACATGGTGCTTTATCAATCTATATGTCATTCAGTTGAAGTAGAACTATAGGCAATCCCCTGTCAGATTTTTTCCATCTGTGTCCCATTGGGGAGATTTACCTTCACTTCCTGTCCCATAGCCAAACAGGAAGTGAAAGGAAATCCCTGCAAATTAAGGGATTTCCCCTCTAATACTTTTCTGGGGACAACCCAAAATATGGAATATTCTTTTACTTTTGCCTTCAATAATAATGGTAAACAGAACAAATAGAGAGAGTGAATCTCCCCAATGGGGGCACAGACAGCAGTGAAAACTGCAAGGCATTCTAAGCCCTCCGAACACTATCCAAATAAAAAAAAAAGAAGTTTTGCCTTTAGTTATACTTTAAAATTTACTATGTTACCATTTATCACTCTAATTCAGCCATTCTCAACCAGGGTTCTGTTCCTCCAGAGGTTGCTAAGGGTTCCTTGAGCTGTGGCTGATGAACCACCTTTTTGATGGTGCCTACAGAGTTTGAGGTTCAGCATCACTTAGCAAAGCCAGCAGCATGACACCAAATATCTTTTTAGCTGTCTTTAAGGGTGGCATTCTGAGCACCACTTTAACGGAGACATTCTTCCTATTGGCCACCAGTATACTTCCTATTGGCCACCAGTATAAGGGGCATTGTTCTTCTATTGACCCCTGATAAATTGATTTTAGTAAGGGTTTCTCGAGACCTGAAAATTATTTTTGGGGTTCCTCTAGGGTTAAAGGGTTGAGAAAGGCTGCTCTAATTGGTTTCTCCGTTGGTTCAAGGACCACTCTTGGGTTCCCTCTGACAACCTCAGTGTCATTTCAGGGGACCATAGTGACCTAGAGGTAAGCAGGAGAAATGAAGTTAGTGTTGTGAGGGACCCAGTGACTGATCCTCCCAGAGGTGACAATTTCCTGGTGGACTTCTTGGGTTCATTTTTCAGGAACCGAGTGGAATTCATTGGCTTAGACAGCGGGAAAAGTGTCCTTTTTTTTCAGGGTCACTGTAATAATAAAAGTTTCATTCTACATCTTGATGTTCTGGAAGTGGACATTTGTAAAGGTTATTCGGTCTATTGTTGCTTACACCTTACCTTTAGAGGAGTCTTCTTCTTTGGTGGACTGTCAAGCATACTCATGTCATTGTACCCTAATGCAGTGTTTCTCAACTCCAGTCCTCAAGGCGCCCCAACAGGTCATGTTTTCAGGATTTCCCTCAGATGAACAGCTGTGGTAATTACCAAGGCAGTGAAACTGATCAAATCACCTGTGCAAAATAATGGCAAGCCTGAAAACATTGCCTGTGGGGGCGCCTTGAGGACTGGAGTTGAGAAACACTGCCCTAATGTACCAGCACTGATGGTGATACAAATACTTCAAATGACAAACCCAAAAATATATACAGAACAGCGCATAAAATAAGTACAGAACACGTCACCATTTCTCTAGGTAAATATATTTCTAAAGGTGCTATTGACATATTTTCACCACATGTCAGTAACAACGCATGCAATCCATACATACAAAGAAACCAAAACAAATAAGTTCAGGAATTAAAGTGGTGGTAAAGTCAGCAGGTTTTTTTTAATCTTAATGCATTCTATGCATTAAGATAAAAAGCCTTCTGTGTGCAGTCTCTGTGTGTGCAGTCACCGCGTCTCTGTGTTTGAATGGATACACGGAGCTGCAGCTTGGCTCGGGGGCCCCTATAGCAACCTGCTTGCTGTGGGGGCACTCAACAGGAGGGAGGGGCCAGGAGCTCCAGCCAGGGACCTGAGAAGAGGAGGATCAGGGCTGCCCTGTGCAAAACCACTGCACAGAGCAGGTAAGCATAACATGTTTGTTATTTTAATGGAAAAAAAAGAGACTTTACAATAACTTTAAGTTATGTGTAATAAAATGGAATGACCCAGGGAAAAGGTATTGAACACGCTAACTGAAATTTTATTTAATACTTGGTACAAAATCCTTTGTTGGTAATGACAGCTTCAAGACCTCCTGTAAGGAGAAACTAGCCGCATGCGATGCTCAGGTGTGATTTGGGCCCATTCTTCCACACAAACAGTCTTCAAATCGTGAAGGTTCCGTGGGCCTCTTCTATGAACTTTGATATTTAGTTATTTCCATAGATTTTCTATTGGATTCAAGTCAGGTGATTGACTGGGCCATTCTAACAGCTTTATTTTCTTTCTTTGAAACCAATTGAGAGTTTCAGTGGCTTTGTGTTTGGGATCATTGTTTTGCTGAAATGTCCACCCTCATCTCATCTTCATCATCCTGGTAGATGGTAGCAGATTTTTAGCAAGAATATCTTGGTACATTTTTCCATTCATCCTTCCTTCAATGACATGAAGTTTGCCAGCACCGTATGCTGAAAACCAGCCCCATACCATGATGCTCCCACCTCCAAACTTCACTGTTGGTATGGGGGTGTTTTTGGGGTGATGTGCAGGGCCATTTGACCTCCAAACATGGTGTACTGTATATTATGGCTTACAAAAAGTTCAATTGTTGTCTCATCTGACCAGACTATATTCTTCCAGTATTTCACAGGCTTGTCTAAATGTTGTGCAGCAAACTTTAAATAAGCTTCAACATGCTTTTTCTTCAGCAAGGGAGTTTTGCGTGGTGAGCGTGCATACAGGCCATGGCGGTTGAGTGTATTACTTATTGTTTTCTTTGAAACAATTGTACCTGCTATTTTCACTTCTTTCTGGAGCTCCACACAAGTGGTTCTTGGCTCTTGGGCAAATCTTCTGATAATTCTTTTCACTTCTCTGTCAGAAATCTTGTGAGGAGCACCTGGTCGTAACCGGTTTATAGTGAAATGATGTTTATTCCACTTCCGGATTATGGCTCCAACAGTGCTCACTAAAACATTCAGAAATCCTTCTGTAACCAATGTCATCAATATATTTTACAACAATAAATTTGCAAAGGTCTTGAGAGAGCTCTTTGCTTAATTTACACTGACAATGGGCAGGATTGCTTTCTAATTACTGACAGATTTCAGCTGGTGTCTTGGCTTTCCATGCCTTTTTGCACCTCACTTTCTTCATGTGTACAATACTTTTTGCCTATGTCATTCTATTTTATGACAAATAACTTAATTTCTGTACTTATTTGTTTTGGTTTCTTTGTATGTATGGATTGCATGGGTTGTTACCGACATGTGGTGAAAATTTTATGTCAATAGCACCTTTGTGAACACATTTACCTAGAATAATAGGGACGTATTCAATGCATATTTTACTCACTGTGTGTATGTGTGTATATATATATATATATATATATATATATATATATATATATATATATATATATATATATATATATATAAATATAAATATATATATATATATATATATATACACAAATTGGACTGGCAAGCGCACTCATGGCAGTGGCAAAACCGCAGTTTGGTATGAAACCTTGATCTTTCACTCAGATCATGTTTAACTGGTATATTCAATTAGAAGGGGGGGGTTGGGGTATGAAACCCCTGGGATTTTTAAGGTGCTTTTCAAAATTTTTTTAATAGGTCAGTAGAGAAGTATAACAACCTCAAAAAAAGAGAAAAAACCACTGTATGCAAATTGCCAAACTGACTAATAAATTTCTTATTTAAATATCTTTAATGATTACAAAAAATGACAAAAAACACATCATCTAAAAACATGCACAATCTTGGACAGACATGGTCAGATAGTGACATAAATTTAAAATTTGAAACCACTTTGCGATACCAATCTCAACATGTTTCGCTCAATAATCTGAGCTTCATCAGGAGTTTTTTTGGTACAGGTGTGGCATACTAAAATTGAAAGGAGAGAAAAGACAAAACAAAAATATATAAATACAATGCTTGCAAAACACTTAAAGATATTCATTTATCAGAAGGATCGAATTCAATTCGGTATTGCTACAAAAGCAACAACTGGTATAAATTATATTTGCATACAGACAATATATATGGGTAAATTTCACATATTACCCAACAGGTCTATACTGGTAACAATCTGATCAATATAGGTAGAGAAGTAAGAATTTATTGAAATATTGTATATTCATTCGTTTCCAGGTCCACAAGGGGAAAAGGAACACCCATGCGGATCTAGGAACAGTAAAAACAACATAAAAGAAAGAGAAAAACAAAAAAGTAGGGGTTTGCTTACCAAAGCCAACACAGATTCAAAGGTGCATAGTAGACACACAAGTGGTGAACGTATATACAATGCCGTGGCTACGAATGAAAAGGATGCGTCTCAACCGTCTAGAGCCTCCCAGACCCGTTCTATGATCCACAGAGGGGCCCAAATGTGAGATAACTGAAATGGAGTATTGCAGAAGGATCATGAAATATTTCTAAGTAACAGACTGATAACAGGGAAAAAGGGCAGTCGGTGAGGTAGAGTGGTGAAAATATCAAAAAATTACCTTCTAGATTGAATCAAGGGTAAATGTTCAGGACTATCAAAGCCGTATGAACAGAAGCATAAAGGAGAACAATACTCCAGTTTCACCACACGGTGGCAGTCCAAAATGGACAACCCTTGAAAGCCAGATCAGAAGATCCAAATGTATACTGCCCCAGTAAACTAGAAACAAAAATATATGAATAAATAAAGATAATGAAGGAATTGCTCAGGAGAGCATTGTCTTATACCATTAAGTCAATCCTCAAAAAAGGGAGTATAGCCCCCTTTGGATAGAGAATTTAGCTTACCTGAGAGGTGGGGTGGATGTGTACGGAAGGGGAGAGCGGCACACACCTCCCCTTGCAACCTCAGCGCCACTGTCAGAAGATAGCGGCTGGGAAGCCGAACTAAATAGGCCCCTCCGATCAGATGGCGTCTGACGTCGCCATCGGAAAGCGGACGTGTTATGAGGCAACTCCCCCAGGATTCATGTGGCCAATAGGTGATCAGGGGGCGAGACCAAATATCCGCCCAGAGCAACCCCAGCCTGGACCGACGCCAATCCCCCCGTCGCTTATTTCGACGGTGTGGATTGGCGCATGCGCACGCCGGAGCGGAACGTCAATCGAGCCCCGGCTACCGCGCAAGCGCACTGCAGACCGGAACGAGGGCTGGACAGACACGGCCCTGAGAGACCCGATATCGTCAGGAGCAAAGCTCCTGACGATATCGGGTCTCTCAGGGCCGTGTCTGTCCAGCCCTCGTTCCGGTCTGCAGTGCGCTTGCGCGGTAGCCGGGGCTCGATTGACGTTCCGCTCCGGCGTGCGCATGCGCCAATCCACACCGTCGAAATAAGCGACGGGGGGATTGGCGTCGGTCCAGGCTGGGGTTGCTCTGGGCGGATATTTGGTCTCGCCCCCTGATCACCTATTGGCCACATGAATCCTGGGGGAGTTGCCTCATAACACGTCCGCTTTCCGATGGCGACGTCAGACGCCATCTGATCGGAGGGGCCTATTTAGTTCGGCTTCCCAGCCACTATCTTCTGACAGTGGCGCTGAGGTTGCAAGGGGAGGTGTGTGCCGCTCTCCCCTTCCGTACACATCCACCCCACCTCTCAGGTAAGCTAAATTCTCTATCCAAAGGGGGCTATACTCCCTTTTTTGAGGATTGACTTAATGGTATAAGACAATGCTCTCCTGAGCAATTCCTTCATTATCTTTATTTATTCATATATTTTTGTTTCTAGTTTACTGGGGCAGTATACATTTGGATCTTCTGATCTGGCTTTCAAGGGTTGTCCATTTTGGACTGCCACCGTGTGGTGAAACTGGAGTATTGTTCTCCTTTATGCTTCTGTTCATACGGCTTTGATAGTCCTGAACATTTACCCTTGATTCAATCTAGAAGGTAATTTTTTGATATTTTCACCACTCTACCTCACCGACTGCCCTTTTTCCCTGTTATCAGTCTGTTACTTAGAAATATTTCATGATCCTTCTGCAATACTCCATTTCAGTTATCTCACATTTGGGCCCCTCTGTGGATCATAGAACGGGTCTGGGAGGCTCTAGACGGTTGAGACGCATCCTTTTCATTCGTAGCCACGGCATTGTATATACGTTCACCACTTGTGTGTCTACTATGCACCTTTGAATCTGTGTTGGCTTTGGTAAGCAAACCCCTACTTTTTTGTTTTTCTCTTTCTTTTATGTTGTTTTTACTGTTCCTAGATCCGCATGGGTGTTCCTTTTCCCCTTGTGGACCTGGAAACGAATGAATATACAATATTTCAATAAATTCTTACTTCTCTACCTATATTGATCAGATTGTTACCAGTATAGACCTGTTGGGTAATATGTGAAATTTACCCATATATATTGTCTGTATGCAAATATAATTTATACCAGTTGTTGCTTTTGTAGCAATACCGAATTGAATTCGATCCTTCTGATAAATGAATATCTTTAAGTGTTTTGCAAGCATTGTATTTATATATTTTTGTTTTGTCTTTTCTCTCCTTTCAATTTTAGTATGCCACACCTGTACCAAAAAAACTCCTGATGAAGCTCAGATTATTGAGCGAAACATGTTGAGATTGGTATCGCAAAGTGGTTTCAAATTTTAAATTTATGTCACTATCTGACCATGTCTGTCCAAGATTGTGCATGTTTTTAGATGATGTGTTTTTTGTCATTTTTTGTAATCATTAAAGATATTTAAATAAGAAATTTATTAGTCAGTTTGGCAATTTGCATACAGTGGTTTTTTCTCTTTTTTTGAGGTTGTTATACTTCTCTACTGACCTATTAAAAAAATTTTGAAAAGCACCTTAAAAATCCCAGGGGTTTCATACCCCAACCCCCCCCTTCTTTTTGTATCTATTCATTAGGGATGTGGTGCTAATGGGTTAACTGTCCCTGCCCTCTAACAAATATTTCTGGTATATTCAATTCTTCAAGATGTAAAATAAATAGCAATGGGAGCTGCATTTTTCAGAGATATTTTCTGCCGTGTCTTCTCAAAGCTGCATGTCTTAGCCAGCAGTCTTGTGCCGGCAGTCATGAAAGTCGGCAAAAGTGTGATTTGATTGCATTGAGTGATTTTAACAGCTCCTCTTTTTTAAAAACAACATTCTGCCTATAAAACCAGACAGAAGTCTTTGAAAATCCAAGTCGGATCGAATGTTCCAAAACTTCCAATCTCCCTGCTCGGTGCATTTTACGGAACAACAGGAGGTGACGTGGACCAAGGCCACGGGATATATACAAAAGTATCAGGTTCTGGCATTTCTTTAAATAATTTGCCTATGTTGTACATTGTCTGCCCCAAAGAAAACAGAGTTAAACGGAGGAAACTGTATTCGAAACAGAGAACCGCTCAGTAATTAAACAGTGAGCTATGCGAGCGGGGCGCTTAAAGAAAATGTTGTCTGTGAAAAGTGAGTGTATGTTTTGGAATGTCGAGAGTAGAAAGCCTTCTAGGCCTGCCAATCCTCTTCGCCTCATTTACCTTTGCAACAAAAGACAAACAAAGACCCTTTTTTCCATAAGTTTCAGCATCCCGCTGTCTGTACACATCTTCCATGCTAGGGAGTCACAGATAGGTAATTCACTCTATAACTCCCAGCTATGCTTTGATTTGCAGCCAACCAGCAGGAATGAGCTGAGAAACCCAGAAGGTTTTTTTTTTTTTTTTTTTTTTTTTCTTTACCCCCTTACACATGTTCACATTAATCAAAAGCCATGTGAAGTGCCATTACCAGCCTCTGGAACCTGCTAGGATGGCAGGGCAGAAAGGCCAAGCACTCCTACAGGTGCAGCTTCTTGTGTTCACAAAGAACGAGCACTGTCATTTTAGAAAAAAATTGGTGAAAGTGGAGATGCTCAAGTTTGCTTGAGTTACTTTCGTGAAAAAAAATCTTTATTTAGAGAGTATGTGCCTTATTGGGGTCTATTTAAAGTATTTTCAATTATATCATAAAGAAGCACATACCTCCCAACTTTTTGAGATGGGAATGAGGGACACCTATCAGCAAAAGTATTCAGGCATAGGACACACCCAATTGCCACACCCCCTTAAAGGAGAATTGTACAAAAAAAAACAAGATTGGTTAAAACCACAAGTGCTTTTTTTTACCACTACTATTCCTTTATACTGGTTTTTGGAATTTACAAATGCAGCAATTTAGAAAACAGATGAAAGGTTTAGGGCTGGAAAACACTTTTTGATAGATAAAAAGTGCATTTTATTATCAACTCTAAAGATCAGATGAAGGGACAAATGAGGAGGAATGAGGGACACATTGCTCCAAATCAGGGACAGTCCCTCAAAATCATGGACAGTTGGGAGCTATGGAAGCATAGTTATGTAGTACCTTCCTAGTTTAGAGCAGGCAGCTAAGTAAATTTTGTTTGGCTCCCCTGTATCCAGTGGAGCAGGGGTTGATTATTTAGGGCTGCTTAACCACCTATGGACTGAGCATCTTTCTGAGATTTGGTGTTTACAAGTTAAAAAACATTTTTTTGCTAGAAAATTACTTAGAACCCCCAAACATAGAAAAAAAAAAATATATATATATATATATATATATATATATATATATATATATATATATATATATATATATATATATATTTTCTAACACCCTAGAAAATAAAATGGCGGTCGTTGCAATACTTTCTGTCACACCGTATTTGTGCAGCGATCTTACAAGTGCACTTTTTGTGAAAAAAATACACTTTTTTGAATGAAAAAACTTATTTTTTTTTATATTGTGAAAGATAATGTTATGCTGAATAAATTGATACTCAACATGTCACGCTTCAAAATTGCACCCGCTCATGGAATGGTGACAAACTTTTACCCTTAAAAATCTCCATAGGCGACGTTTAAAAAATTCTACAGGTTGCGTGTTTTGAGTGACAGAGGAGGTTTAGAATTATTACTCTCGCTTTACCAATCACGACGGTTTGGTTTGAACACCGTTTTCATATGCGAACTCAGCGGGACAGGGCACGTTTAAAACATTTTTTTTTAATCTCATTTATTTTACCTTTTATTTTTTATTTTTACACTGTTCTTTTAAAAAATACATTGTGTCACTTTTATTCCTATTACAAGGAATGTAAACATCCCTTGTAATAGACAAAAAGCATGACAGGGCCTCTTAAATATGAGATCTGGGGTCAAAAAGACCTCAGATCCCATATTTACACTAAAATGCAATAAAAAAAATTACAAAAAATTAAATATAATAAAAAAAAACTAATGTTGCTTTAAAAGCTATGGGCGGAAGTGACATCTTCCTCTCACTCGTCTCCATACCAAGCCAGGGAGAGGACCCGATCGCCTCCACCGCTACCAACGGCTCCAGGAAGTGGCGGAGGTCAGCGGAGAGTGGCGGGAGGGGGGGCCCTCCTCCGATAAAAGTGATCTTGCGGCGAATTCGCCGAAGAGACCACTGTTATCTGAAACCGGACCACTCACTGAAGAAGAGGATACCAGGGTCATGGTAGCTAGCTGCTGCCATAACAACGATATCCCTCTTCAAAGTGCCGATGTATATCGGCGTGAGCCGGTTCGGAAGTGGTTAATGTTTTTCGGGCTGCTGCTCTGCTGTTTTCTCCTGTCTTCTACCGTGTTTCCCCTGAAAATAAGTCCTTCCCTGAAAATAAGACCTAGTGTTATTTTCCAAGAGGGCTGCAATATAAGCCCTACCCCGAAAATAAGCCCTAGTTTATGATGCTTGTAAAATCCTATAATCCACTCCATTACAGTAGTATATAATGTATATACAGTAGTATATAATGTACAATGAATGTGTGGCTTTCTGTAATATAATTGTGCCGCTCAGCTGACCTCCCGCTGCTTCCTTCCTCTTCTCCCAGCTGTCAGCGGAGGATCTTGCCCACCCTCCCCCCCTGCAGTGCTCGGAGCGGGGAAGAGAATTTCGGTAGGTCACGGAAGTGCTAAGCGGCGATATAACGAAGGTATTTATTTGGCACAATTATATTACAAAAACACACACATTGTACATTATATACTACTGTAATAGAGTGGATTATAGGATTTTACAAGCATTTTAATTTGGTTCACAAATTACAGGAGAGGGGGAGAGAAGACAGCACATTACATGGTAAGACCTACCCCGAAAATAAGCTCTACCGTGTCTAATAATAATAATAATAATAATAATAATAATTAATACAAGACCCGGTCTTATTTTTGGGGCAACACGGTAGAGGATTCTAAAAGTATGGTGGAAGGAAGAGCAGAGCAAGAAACCTGAATATTTATAGCACTCTAGCCAATCCCTGGGGAGGCATGCCCAGAAGATTGAGAGAAAGCCCATAAATAGACTGAGGCATGGTAAATCTGGCCAGTACTCCTGGGTCCAGTCTTGCAGGAGGAGACCCCTATGCAGGAGTGCTAGAGAAGCCTTTGTGAAGACTTCAAGGAACTAGATAAGCTTAGCTGGGGGGGGGTTGAAGATTCATTGTCCAGGGATAGTCCAGGGATCAATCTGGGTCAGGGGGAAGCTCACTGAAGCGAGCCGGGAGGTAGTTGGTGGGAAGGAGTCCAACTGTCCTGTGAGGGTGTAAGTCTACATCTCCCTCACTAGGTATCGGAAAGACACTCCAAAGACATGTCTCCTGTCTAAAAAATGAGTATGATATTCTATTGAGCTTGTACTTATAATTCATTCATTCACAAAACTCTGTGAATGAAAGATGCGGCTGTGTGGGCAGAGCCCAGCAAGGCCGTGCTATTTTCAAAATGTGACAGCTTGTACAGGGAGGCAATGCATCGCCGAGCGACTGCATGAGCAGGAATATGTTACATGTTTTACCCTTAAAATGGGTAGAACATGTAACATGCTCCTGAAGGTGAATTTATCCTCTAAATCCCCAGGGAGAAAAGCGATACAGAATATTATTTTTTATATATATATTATTTTACTTTTTTTTTTATTGTCTTTTTTTTTTTCTTTATTTGAAAAAACAAACCATAAAACAATGATACTAATAAAGAGCTTGCTTGATACATGCACAGGTCCTGGATAGGTGGAAGGAGCTTCTGTAATGCTCAGAACTGCACAATGTAAAAGCACCAAACACCACTTTTTCGACTTTTCCATTAATTCGAAAGCATTTTGCCGAAATAGCTAAATTTTGCAAAATTCTCATGATTTTCTATGAAATTTTATGGAACTTAAATCTCTCAGGTTCAGTCATTCCTTGATTACCAAGGGGCTGACCTTGAAAGGGCAGAATGAGTCAACTCTGCACACACTGTGGAATAAATGAGCTTCACAGGTTTCTTCAAATGTCATTTACACAAAAAAATTTTTATTGATTTTTGTTCATGTTCCTGGGTAGGTTCATTGTCCAGGGGTGGAGAAAGACCTCACTACTTTGTGAGATGGTAAAGAGACACCAAGACATACAGTATAATGACACACTGAGCAATACATCATTTTTAGAACCATTAACGCTACTACTACTACTACTACTACTACAACTCTCTATTACGGAAGGGGCTTGTCATGGAAAGTGCTTGATTGGACCTAGAGTGCCATCACTGGAGACACCAAAATCACAACCCTCTGCTGGGTTCATCTTTTTTATATAATATATTTTCTTATTTTACTCATCCTACCGGGCTTAGAGCTTTGGGACAATTTATAAAAAAAGGTTTAAAGAGACTGTATGTTTTGCTTATCATTGACCTAATGGTAAATCCAGATCTGCTCTTGATACATTTATGCAAGGGCACATACAGTATGCTATATGACCAGGTTGGACAGACAGCAGTTAAAGTGGACCTTCAAAATGGACCTGGCCCAGCACTTCTGGCTTTCTCACCTCGGTGAGAATCAGGTAAGCCAGCTGCCTGCAGCCTCTTGGGATACCACAGCATGCATCCCAGAAGGCTTTGGGGCAAGCTACAGCAGATTCTGCGACACATCTTCAGGGGGACAATTAACCACTTGACCACTGGGCACTTAAACCCCCTTCCTAACCAGACCAATTTTCAGCTTTCGGTGCTCTCACACTTTGAATGACAATTACTCAGTCATGCAACACTGTACCCAAATTAATTTTTTGTCCTTTTTTTCACACAAATAGAGCTTTCTTTTGGTGGTATTTAATCACCGCTGGGTTCTTTATTTTTTGCGCTATAAAAGAAAAAAGACCGAAAATTCTGTAAAAAAATGCATTTTTCTTCGTTTCTGTTATAAAATTTTGCAAATAAGTAATTTTTTCTTCATATATTTTGGCCAAAATGTATACCGCTACATATCTTTGGTAAAAATAACCCAAATCGGTGTATATTATTTGGTCTTTGTGAAAGTTATAGCGTCCACAAGCTATGGTGCCAATATCTGAAAATTGATCACACCTGAATTACTGACGGCCTATCTCATTTCTTGAGACCCTAACATGCCAGAAAAGTACAAATACCCCCCAAATGACCCCTTTTTGGAAAGAAGACATTCCAAGGTATTTAGAAATATGCATGGCGAGTTTTTTGAAGTTGTCATTTTTTCCCACAATTCTTTGCAAAATCAAGATTTTTTTTTTCTTTTTTTTTTTTTTCATAAAATTGTCATATTAGCAGGTTATTTCTCACACACCGCATATGCATACCACAAATTACACCCCAAAACACATTCTGCTATTACTCCCGAGTATGGCGATACCACATGTGTGAGACTTTTACACAGTGTGGCCACATACAGAGGCCCAACATGCAGGGGAACACCATCAGGCGTTCTGGAGTGCCCAGGCCAATTCTGACATTTCTCTCCTACATGTAAAAATCATAATTTGTTTGCTAGAAAATTACATAGAACCCCAAAACATTATATATATTTTTTTAGCAAAGACCCTAGAGAATACAATGGCGGTCGTTGCAACTTTTTATCTCGCACTATATTTGCGCAGCAATTTTTCGAACACGTTTTGTTTGAAAAAAAAACAGTTTTGTGCTTTCAAAAAAAACAAAACAGTAAAGTTAGCCCAATGTTTTTACATAATGTGAATAATGAAGTTATGCCGAGTAAATAGATACCTAACATGTCACCCTTCAAAATTGCACACGCTCGTGGAATGGCACCAAACTTCGCTACTTAAAAATCCCCATAGGAGACGCTTTAAAAAATTTTACTGGTTACATGTTGTGAGTTACAGAGGAGGTCTAGGGCCAAAATTATTGCTCTCGCTCTACCGATCGCAGAGATACCTCACATGTGTGGTTTGAACACCATTTTCATATGTGGGCGCAACTTACGTATGCGTTCGCTTCTGACTGCGAGCACACGGGGACACGGGGAAATTTTTTTTTTATTTTTATTTTTTTATTGTTCATTTTACTTTATTTATTTTAGTTTGGGGCTTTTTTCCAAAAAAAAAAATTTTTTGGTCACTTTTATTTCTATTACAAGGAATGTAAACATCCCCTGTAATAGGAATATGGCATGACAGGTCCTCTTTACAGTGAGATATGGGGTCAATAAGACCCCACATCTCACCTCTAGGCTGGGAAGCCTGAAAAAAAAAAAAAAGATCCTGGCTTCGATCGTAGCGGTGAGTCGGTAGAAGCACCTGAGGGCGGCGAGAGGGGGGGGGGCGTCCCCTCTCGCCTCCCGTAAGAATGATCAAGCAGTGGAAAAGCCGCTATGATCATTCTTATGGTGTAGGGAATCGCCGGCTGAAAAAGATGATATCTGAATGATGCCTGTAGCTGCACCCATCATTCAGATATCCCCGCACAAAGTCAAGGACGTCGTATGACGACATACCAAAAATGACACCCCAAAATAGATTCTCCTCCTCCTCCTGAGTACGGCGATACCACATGTGTGAGACTTCCACAGCCTGGCCACATACAGAGGCCGAGTACAGCCGAGCATGGCAAAGTATGGCGGAGTATGGCGGGGCATGGCGGAGTATGGCGGGGCATGGCGGGGCATGGCGGGGTATGGTGGGGCATGGCGGGGTATGGTGGGGCATGGCGGGGCATGGCAGAGTATGGCGGGGTATGGCGGGGCATGGCGGAGTATGGCGGGGCATGGCGGAGTATGGCGGGGCATGGCGGAGTATGGCGGGGCATGGCGGGGCATGGCGGGGTATGGTGGGGCATGGCGGGGCATGGCAGAGTATGGCGGGGTATGGCGGGGCATGGCGGAGTATGGCGGGGTATGGCGGGGCATGGCGGAGTATGGCGGGGCATGGCGGGGTATGGTGGGGCATGGCGGGGCATGGCGGGGCATGGCAGAGTATGGCGGGGTATGGCGGGGCATGGCGGAGTATGGCGGGGTATGGCGGGGCATGGCGGAGTATGGCGGGGCATGGCGGGGTATGGCGGATTATGGCGGGGTATGGCGGAGTATGGCACAGGGTTGCACAGGATCATTGCAGAGTATTGCACAGGGTTGCACAGGATCATTGCAGAGTACTGCACAGGGTTGCAGAGTATTTCACAGGGTTGCAGAGTATTGCACAGGGTTGCAGAGTATTTCACAGGGTTGCAGAGTATTTCACAGGGTTGGGTTGCAGAGTATTGCACAGGGTTGCAGAGTATTGCACAGGGTTGCAGAGTATTTCACAGGGTTGCAGAGTATTGCACAGGGTTGCAGAGTATTTCACAGGGTTGCAGAGTATTTCACAGGGTCTTTGCAGAGTATTGCACAGGGTCTTTGCAGAGTATTGCACAGGGTCTTTGCAGAGTATTGCACAGGGTCTTTGCAGAGTATTGCACAGGGTCTTTGCAGAGTATTGCACAGGGTCTTTGCAGAGTATTGCACAGGGTCTTTGCAGAGTATTGCACAGGGTCTTTGCACAGCATAGGGGGGGGGGGGGTGGATGTGACTGGACATGTCACTGAGCTGCGCTGTGGGCACTACACATCCAGCCCACAGCGTGGCTCACTTCCGATCTCTCCCCCTCTGTACCGATCGGTACAGAGAGGGGAGGGAGGAACCGGCGTCATGACATGACGCCGGTTTGTTTACATGTGATCGCTCCGTCATTTGACGGAGCGATCACATGGTAAACGGCCGCGATCAGCGGCCGTTTACCGTGATCCGTGATGCGCCGGGTCCTCTGGACCCGGCGGTCACGGATGTTCCCGTGTGCGCGCCCCAGGGGGCGCGCGGGAGCAGTTTTCTGGAATCACGTCATATGACGTGATCCCAGAGTTATCCAGCCGCCCTGCAGCCGTCATTTGGCTATAGGGCGGTTGGCAAGTGGTTAAGAACTAACCAACTCACCAACTACGATGGTACGATGGTACCAACTCACCAACTACGATGGTAACTACTTGGTAACCAAATAATACCATCTAAAAAGCAAATATTACCCCAGTCGGGTTGGGTTCACACTATTGCGGATTGGATGTGGGTTCCTTGCATTCAATTCGCACAGCAGGAGATTTTCACTGGCTCTCTATAGAGCCAGTTCACATATCTCTGCTCTGGATCCGGTGCAAATTCTGGTTCCTTTTCACTGCATTTGATGGACAAGAGAAAGAGCCAATGGCTCTTGCTGCTTCTTGATCGCAGTGTGAAAGGAAGTAAGGGGAGAATAGATGCAGCTGTGCACAGCGCTGATCTCTTCTCCCCTCTCTTAGAGCCGGTTCACACGGGGGTGACTTGTCAGGCGACCTAGCCGCCTGACAAGTCGTCTCCTGTTCTGTACAATGGAACCGTTCTAATCGGAGCGTCGCTCCGACTTAGAAAAAAGGTTCCTGTACTACTTTGGGGGCGACTTGAGGCGACTTGCATAGACTTCTATACAGAAGTCGTTTTGCAAGTCGCCGTGGCCTGTCGTGTGCAGGTCGCCTCGGTGAGGCGACCTGCAAGTTGTGCCGCTTCTAGTGTGAACCGAGCCTTAAGCCTCGTACACACAATCTGATTTTCCGACGGGAAATGTGTGATGGCAGGCTGTTGGCAGAAAATTCGACCATTTGTACACTCCATTGGACAATTGTTGGCAGATTTTCCAAGGACAAATTTTGGTTGGCAGGCTTTAAAATTTTCCGCGGACAAATGTGTGTTGTCGGATTTTCCGAGCGTGTGTGCACAAGTCCATCGGACAAAAGTCCAAAGTACAAACACGCATGCTCTGAAGCAAGGACGAGCCAGAAGCGGTCGGTCTTGTAAACTAGCGTTCATAATGGAGAATTAACATTTGTGACGTGGCAAATTATGAAAGCTCGAAATGCAGCGCACAATTCTCTTCTTCTTTAATGGAATAATAATGAAGCTGCTTTGCTGGTGATATTGATGGAGTTATTGCAAACTAATATTCAAAGGCTTTTTTTTTCTAGTGATATCAAGAATAATATTATTATGCTTATTTTTTTTTTCGTTTTGGTGCAAGTTATCACAGCACCATTATCCCGTAGTTTTTAAGATCAAAGATACAACTATGTTGGTGTCCCTTGTCAATTTTACATTTTGTATTTTTTTAAATGTAACTGCCTACTCCCAAACTGTCATTTGAAGTAAAACACACAGCCAAGTATTATTCTACAAAATTTTTTTTTTATTGTGCATTAAAAAAAAAAAAACAAATAAAATTAGACATGCTATCTGCCAATAGAACTTAACCAAAAAGTGCATTCTATGCATCCAAAATTTAGAAAATATACCAAATCAAATTATTATTCAACCAAAAAATTAAATAAAAGCCTCATGCATGTGTCCTGCTTCTTACTATAGGGGGTCAACAATGCCAAGAGTTGGTGAAAGCAGGGATCCGTCATCCAGAGATAATTCTGAAAAACTGAATAATTGGTCACGATTATTAACCACTTCCCGCCCGGCCCATAGCAGATGACGGCCGGGCGGTGGTTCAGTTATCCTGATTGGGCGTCATATGACGTCCAGCAGGATAACATGCTGCCGCGCGCCGCGGGGGGCGCGCATTGCGGCGATCGGTGGATCGTGTGTCAGTCTGACACACCGCTACACAGATCTTGGTAAAGAGCCTCCGGCGGATCACGGCTGATCACGATGTCAATAGGAAGAGCCGTTGATCGGCTCTTCCTCACTCGCGTCTGACAGACGCGAGTAGAGCAGAGCCGATCGGCAGCTCTCCTGGCAGGGGGGGTCTGTGCTGATTGTTTATCAGCGTAGCCCCCCTCAGATCACCACACTGGACCACCAGGGATCGCCACTAGGACCACCAGGGGGCAACATGTGGATGGCCAGGTATGTACCCCATGGCCATCCACATGTGCCCAGTCAGTGCCCACAAATGGGCACTGATTGGCACCATTATGTTGCAGTGATGCCCAGCAATGCCACCCTTAGGGGCATCAGTGCAAACAATCAGTGTCATCAGTGCCACCCATCAGTGTCCATCGATGCCACCTGTCAGTGCCCATCCATGCCTATCAGCGCCCACCTATCAGTGCCCATCCGTGCCCATCTGTGCCAACTATCAGTGCCACCCATAAGTACCCATCAATGCCACCTACGAGTGCCCATCAATGCCACCTACGAGTGCCCATCAGTGCCGCCTATGAGTGCCCATCGGTGCCACCTATGAGTGCCCAGTAGTGCCGCATACCAGTGCCACCTATCAGTGCCCATCAGTGCCACCTATCAGTGCCCATCAGTGCCACCTCATCAGTGCCACCTCATTGGTGCCACCTCATCGGTGCCCATCAGTGCCGCCGTATCAGTGCCCGTCAGTGCAGCCATATCAGAGCCCGTCATTAAAGAAGAAAACGTACTTATTTACAAAAATTTGTAACAGAAACAAACAAAAACATATTATTTTTCTAAATTTTCGGTCTTTTTTTATTTGTTGCGCAAAAAATAAAAACCGCAGAGGTGATCAAATACCACCAAAAGAAAGCTCTTTTTGTGGGAAATGATAAAAAATTTGTTTGGGTACAGTGTTGCATGACCGCGCAAGTCAAATTGCGACAGTGCTGAAAGCTGAAAATTGGCCTGGGCGGGAAGGTGTCTAAGTGCCTGGTATTGAAGTGGTTAAAGCAACCAATTTTTGGTCCAAGAACTCCTCCTCCTCCTGTTCCTGGACTGGACTTGGGTCAAAGCAATAACTCCAAGGCCAATAATAAATAACACGTTATCTCCTCAGATGGTTGGTTGACGAACAGCCGTTCAGAAACAAACTGAAAAGCACAAATCAACACTCACCAAACTTCTACTATCAAGAAATTAGCAGAAGGAGCACAAAGAGTGGCTCCTGACAATTGAACTTCCTCTTTTTTGGCTCGTAGTACGTCTAGTACTTCACTACGTTCGTGCTTGTTGCCCGACAATTGTGTACCGTTTGTATGCAAGACAAATTTCAGGCGTATGCCTTCTGACAAAAGTCAGAGGTTTTGTCTGTGGAAAATCCGATCGTGTGTACAAGGTTTTACTCTTCATACAGGGGAAAGGGGAAGGGGGATTGAAAAAGTTTTTAACCTTAATGCAAACAATGCATTAAGGTAAAAATTGTTTTTTGGTTTGGTAACACTTTAAGAAGGCCACTTCGGTTAGCATTATACATTCACAACCAGAAAGAGACATCCAGTCCTCTGATGATGTAAGAGAAAGAGATGGTGTAAGACCAGATGAGCAGCAGTTAAAGTCGCTGGGCTTGTGAGTATGATAATGAAGTCAATCCTGCAAAAGAAGATGAGAAGACTTTAGAAAAAATAAATAAATTATAAAGGTGAGGGTGAAATTCCTCTTTAAAGTGTTTGTTATCCTAAAAATATATCTTTATAATGATCCTGTCCCTTTAAGCATGAATAACAGCACAGTGCTCCTGCTGTGTCATTTGGCCCCCGTATTACCTGAAATACTTGGCTGATCCTGCCTGGTTCTGCCCTCCCCTCTGTAAACTGACCACGGTTTATCATGGCTGCTGAGCCCTGACATTGTGGTCAGTTTACATGTTTCCCTCATCCGCAGCTCTCCTGTCTCTCCTCCACCCCCCCCCCCTTGCCTGTCAGCTCTCTGTCAGTGCCCGCCGGGCCTGGGCCCCCCCCCCCCCTACTGAAATAACAGTGTAATTTTTAGGCAATCCCCTGTTTTCCTGACCAGGCCATTTTTTGAGAAATGGCACTGCGTTACTGTAATTGACAACAGCGCGGTCGTGCAACACTGTACTGTTCTTTTGGTGGTCTTTGATCACTTCTGCGGGGTTTTTTTTTTGCACTATAAATAAATAATAAAGACAGAAAATTTGGAAAACAATAACAATATTTTTTATTTTCTCCTATAGAACATATCCAATAAAAACATTTTTTTTAAAATTATTTCTCCATTAATTTAGGTCAATATGTATTCTGCTACATGTTTTTAGTAACAAAATCCCAATAAGCATTTATTGATTGGTTTGCGCAAAAGTTATAGCGTCTACAAACTATGGGATATGGTTATGGAATTTCTATTTATTTTTTTTTACTAGTAATGGTGGCGATCAGTAGATTTTAGCGGGACTGCGACATTGCAGCGGACAGATCGGACACCTAACTGACACTTTTGACACATTTTGGGGACCAGAGACACCAATACAATGATCAGTGCTAAAAATGTGTTACTGTACTAATGACACTGACAGGGAAGGGGTTAACATCAGGGGCGATCAAAGGGTTAAGTGTGTTCCCTATGAGTGCTTTCTAACTGTGGGGGATGTGCTTTCACTAAAGGAAAACAGAGATCCGTGTTTCTGCGTAGGAGAAACACAAGATCTCCAATTTCCTCTTTGGCAGAATGGCGATCTGCCAAAGAGCGATTGCGGGTGGCCGGTGGACATCTGATTGGCTCCTGCTGTGTCCAATCAGCGCGCTCCCTGGAGCCAAAGAAGAAAATTACAAACAGGCACGTGATTTAAATGTACATGGATCGGTCCTTAAGCGGTTAATGCAATGTCTCCAGTGTATCTGTTTTATTAATAAAAAGCACTTTTATACTGTATTTCTGAGCGCCGCTGGTCGCTCAAATGACAGGCCGCCTCTCTTCTCCTCTCGACTGACGTCATCGGGGGGGGGATAGGTGAGTGCCAGAAAATCACCAAGTGCAGTTACAACCACTTTAACTTTTCAGAGAGACTCCGCACAAATGTAGGAGAACACAGAAACAATATGCAGATATTGTGTGGAGATGAACACAAAATCAGAGCTTTTACTGGTAGTAACCCATCAACTTTCACCCTTTGTTTTATCGGAAAAAAAGTTTAAGAATTCTGATTGGTTATTATGGAATCCTTATTATGGTACATAAGAATGCCTTGTGCTGGAATCTCCTGTTCATTGCATTATAATGCCCTGCATATAGAAAGGGTTCTTTACAGTAAGAGCTGAAAATATATTGGTCTGTAACAAGAACTACCGGTAGTTCTAATTGGCTCAATACCTTTTTTTATTTTATTTTTTTAAACTACTGGTTATGCTTCTAAATGCACACGATTTAATATATGTAAGAAATAATATTATAGAATGCTGATCAAGAGTTATCCTATTGTCTTCAGGGATCAGGAAAGAATAATTTCTTGGCGTAGACTGGACCATGCTTAATGAGGGTTTTTATTTTTTTGCTTCTTTTGGATCAGCTGCAAGTTTAGGATTTATTTTAATGTGAAACACTAACAATGAAATTCACTTATTTGTTCCCTTTTGGTCTCTTAACCACTTCAGCCCGGAGGATATGGCTGCTCAATGACCGGAGCACTTTTTACAATTTGGCACTGCGCTGCTTTAACTGGTAATTGCGCGGTCATGCACTGCTGTACCCAAACAAAATTTGCGTCCTTTTTTTCCCACAAATAGAGATTTCTTTTGATGGTATTTGATTGCCTCTGCGATTTTTATTTTTTGCGATATAAACGGAAAATACCGAAAATTTGGAAAAAAAGTATTTTTCTACTTTTTGTTATATGAAAAAAAAATGTAATAAACTAGGCCAAAATGTATTCAGCCACATGTCTTTGGTAAAAAAAAAATGTCAATAAGCGTATATTAATTGGTTTGTGCAAAAGTTATAGCGTCTACAAACTAGGGTACATTTTCTGGAATTTACCCAGCTTTTAGTTTATGACTACCTATCTCATTTCTTGAGGTGTTAAAATGGCAGGACAGTACAAACAAAAGGGGTCATTTGGGGGGGGTTTGAACTGTCCTGGCATTTTATGCACAACATTTAGAAGTTTATGTCACACATCACCCACTCTTCTAACCACTTGAAGAAAAAGCCCTTTCTGACACTTTTACATGAAAAAATATTATTTTTTTGCAAGAAAATTACTTTTAACTCCCAAACATTATATATATATTTTTAACCACTTGAGCCCCGGACCATTATGCTGCCTAAGGACCAGAGGTCTTTTTCCAATTTGGCACTGCGTCGCTTTAACTGCTAATTGCGCGGTCATGCAATGCTGTACCCAAACGAAATTTGCGTCCTTTTCTTCCCACAAATAGAGCTTTCTTTTGATGGTATTTGATCACCTCTGCGGTTTTTATTTTTTGCGCTATAAACGGAAAAAGACCGAAAATTTTGAAAAAAAATGATATTTTCTACTTTTTGTTATAAAAAAAATCCAATAAACTAAATTTTAGTCATACATTTAGGCCAAAATGTATTCGGCCACATGTCTTTGGTAAAAAAAAATGTCAATAAGCGTATATTTATTGGTTTGCGCAAAAGTTATAGCGTCTACAAACTAGGGTACATTTTCTGTAATTTACACAGCTTTTAGTTTATGACTGTCCATGTCATTTCTTGAGGTGCTAAAATGGCAGGGCAGTACAAAACCCCCCCAAATGACCCCATTTTGGAAAGTAGACACCCCAAGGAAATTGCTGAGAGGCATGTTGAACCCATTGAATATTTATTTTTTTTGTCCCAAGTGATTGAAAAATGACAAAAAAAAAAAAAAAAATATTTACAAAAAGTTGTCACTAAATGATATATTGCTCACACAGGCCATGGGCCTATGTGGAATTGCACCCCAAAATACATTTAGCTGCTTCTCCTGAGTATGGGGATACCACATGTGTGGGACTTTTTGGGAGCCTAGCCGCGTACGGGGCCCCGAAAACCAATCACCGCCTTCAGGATTTCTAAGGGTGTAAATTTTTGATTTCACTCTTCACTGCCTATCACAGTTTCGGAGGCCATGGAATGCCCAGGTGGCACAAAACCCCCCCAAATGACCCCATTTTGGAAAGTAGACACCCCAAGCTATTTGCTGAGAGGCATGGTGAGTATTTTGCAGCTCTCATTTGTTTTTGAAAATGAAGAAAGACAAGAAAAAACATTTTTTTTTTCTTTTTTCAATTTTCAAAACTTTGTGACAAAAAGTGAGGTCTGCAAAATACTCACTATACCTCTCAGCAAATAGCTTGGGGTGTCTACTTTCCAAAATGGGGTCATTTGGGGGGGTTTTGTGCCACCTGGGCATTCCATGGCCTCCGAAACTGTGATAGGCAGTGAAGAGTGAAATCAAAAATTCACGCCCTTAGAAAGCCTGAAGGCGGTGCTTGGTTTTCGGGGTCCCGTACGTGGCTAGGCTCCCAAAAAGTCTTACACATGTGGTATCCCCATACTCAGGAGAAGCAACAGAATGTATTTTGGGGTGTAATTTCACATATTCCCATGGCATGTTTGAGCAATATATCATTTAGTGACAACTTTGTGCAAAAAAAAAAAAAAAAAATTGTCTCTTTCCCGCAACTTGTGTCGCAATATAAAATATTCCATGGACTCGACATGCCTCTCAGCAAATAGCTTGGGGTGTCTACTTTCCAAAATGGGGTCATTTGGGGAGGGTTTTGAACTGTCCTGGCATTTTATGCACAACATTTAGAAGCTTATGTCACACATCACCCACTCTTCTAACCACTTGAAGACAAAGCCCTTTCTGACACTTATTGTTTACATGAAAAATTTATTTTTTTTTGCAAAAAAATTACTTTGAACCCCCAAACATTATATTTTTTTTTAAAGCAAATGCCCTACAGATTAAAATGGTGGGTGTTTCATTTTTTTTTCACACAGTAATTGCGCAGCGATTTTTCAAACGCATTTTTTGGGGAAAAAACACACTTTTTTATATTTTAATGCACTAAAACACACTATATTGCCCAAATGTTTGATGAAATAAAAAAGATGATCTTAGGCCGAGTACATGGATACCAAACATGACATGCTTTAAAATTGCGCACAAACATGCAGTGGCAACAAAATAAATACATGTTTAAAAGCCTTTAAAAGCCTTTACAGGTTACCACTTTAGATTTACAGAGGAGGTCTACTGGAAAAATTACTGCACTCGATCTGGCCTTCGCGGTGATACCTCACATGCATGGTGAAATTGCTGTTTACATTTGACGACAGACCGCCGCTTGCGTTCGCCTTAGCGCGAGAGCAGGGGGCGACAGGGGTGCTTTTTTTTTTTTTTTTTTTTTTCTTTATTATTTTTTTGCTTTTTTAATCTTACTTTTACTTCCTTTCATATTTTTTTTTTTAATCATTTTTATTGTTATCTCGGGGAATGTAAATATCCCCTATGATAGCAATAGGTAGTGACAGGTACTCTTTTTTGAAAAAATTGTGGTCTATTAGACCCTAGATCTCTCCTCTGCCCTCAAAGCATCTGACCACACCAAGATCGGTGTGATAAAATGCTTCCCCAATTTCCCAATGGCGCTATTTACATCCGGCGAAATCTAAGTCATGAAATGCTCGTAGCTTCTGGTTTCTTAGGCCATAGAGATGTTTGGAGCCACTCTGGTCTCTGATCAGCTCTATGGTCAGCTGGCTGAATCACCGACTGCATTCTCAGGTTCCCTGTTGAGACAGGAGAGCCAGAGAAAAACACGGAAGACGGTGGGGGGGGGCATTCCCTCCCACGGCTTGTAAAAGCAGTCTAGAGGCTAATTAGCTGCTAGGATTGCTTTTACATGAAAGCCGACCGCTGGCTAAAAAGAATGATACCAAGATGATACCTAAACCTGCAGGCATCATTCTGGTATAACCACTCAAAGTCGTGAATGGCGTACCTGAAGACAAAAAAATGGTTAACAATGGTTAACAATAAAGCACAGTAAACAGTAAAGTATAAATAATTACATACCTGAAAAACAAACATGATAAAACATAATAACAATAACAATAAAACATTGCAGAATAGAATACAGTAAAAAAGAGCAGAACAATAGAGAGAGAGAATAGAGAGAGAGAGAACAATAAAACGACAACTATTTTTTTTTATTTTATATATTTTTTTTTTTTACACTTTTTTTGTAACTAACTTTTATAACTGTAACCGGTTCCAGGTTCGGGTCTCTCAAAATGCGATGGCATCTTGGGAGACCCTGTGAAAGTGTGCCTAGTATGTGCAATGCTGTACCCTACGCTAATACTCAACTAGTGAATGGTAGCGTTCAAAACATTCACCAATGCAAAGACCAGGTTTGTCAGGACAGGAGGGACAATAATAGTGGGCGTCACGCCTATATCCGCGCTTGCTGCAGACACGACATCTTTTTGGGGGGGTTCGTTGTTGGGTAGGGGTACTCGGGAGGACATAAAAATGCCTCTCATGCAGCCGACTGCATTTGGTTGGGGATGTGAATGGGGGAAGTACGGGCGCTGCAGAAGCGGTGGGTTCCCAATTAGGATTGGCGAATGCAGCAGGAAGGGCATTATGGGCACGACGGGCCTGTGTTTGTCTTTTTGGTGGCAGCGGGACACTACTTGTGCTTGCCACCTCACCAGCTTGAACTGCACTTATGGGACTCGCCACGTCACCAAGTGTTACTGCAGTGCTGGTTTGACTATGACCGGGGTGTACTACGCCGCTGGTGCTTGCCAGTTCCCCAAAACGCTACCAAAAAAACTGTTAGCGATCGCAGGGATCAGGCCTGACTCTGCGAACGCTGCAGTTATGCGTTTAGTGTTCTGTAAGTGTCAGTGATCGATCGATACTGCACTTGGGTGGGCTGGGCTGGGCCGGGCGGAGGGGCAAAACGCAGGTGCTAGCAGGTATCTGGGCTGATCCCGCTAACACTGCATTTTTGGGAACCCTAAACTGCTGGTGACGCTAGTATAGATCTGATCGGATCAGATATTGATCTGTTCAGATACTATACCACTAAGGGAGGTGTACGGTGCGTGCGTGGGTGTTAGCGGTACTGGCGCTAACCTGACGCTGCCTGGGGCTGGTGCTTGCCAGTTCACCAAAATGCTACCAAGAAAACTGTTAGCGATCGCAGGGATCAGGCCTGACTCTGCGAACGCTGCAGTTATGCGTTTAGTGTTTTGTAAGTGACAGTGATCGATCGATACTGCACTTGGGCTGGGCCGGGCGGAGGCGCAAAACGCAGGTGCTAGCGGGTATCTGGGCTGATCCCGCTAACACTGCGTTTTTGGGAACCCTAAACTGCTGGGGACGCTAGTATAGATCTGATCGGATCAGATATTGATGCGTTCAGATACTATACCACTAAGGGAGGCGCATGCTGCGTGCGTGGGTGTTAGCGGTACTGGCGCTAATCTGACGCTGCCTGGGGCGACGCATATCACCGCCGGGCGATTAGGGGGCTAAACCTTTATTCGGTAATAAACGGCGGGTGCCCTGACACTATAAAAAATAAACAAACTAACCAGCGTCAACCGTAACGGTTATACGGTGATCAGTGGTGAAAGGGTTAACTAGGGGGCAATTAAGGGGTTAAAACATTTATTAGATAGTATATGGGGGTCCCTGACGCTATAAAATGCTGACGGCGAACCTAAATATTTACCTCACTAACTAGCGTCACCAGCGACACTAATACAGCGATCAGAAAAATGATCGCTTAGCGACACTGGTGAGGGGGGGTGATCAAGGGGTTAAAACTTTATTAGGGGGGGTTAGGGGGGTACCCTAGAATTACAGGGGGGTAACTGTGCTAACACAGTAACTGTCACAAACTGACACCTAGCAGTAATCAGTAAAAAAAAAAAACTGCTGGTGTCTGTTTGTGATTGGGGGGGGATCGGGGAGCGATCGGGGGGGGGGGGGGATCGGGGTGTTTTGTATGCCTGGCATGTTCTACTGTGTGTGTGTAGTGTTGTGCACTCACATACCTGTCTTCTCTCCTCGGGCCGGAATGGAAACTACCGAGCCGAGGAGAGATGACATCACTTCCTTTGCTGCTGTTTAGCATACAGCAGCAAAGAAGTGTTCCCATTGGCTGGCGGCGATCGCGAGGGGGGGGCCACGAACGGATGGCCTCCCCCTCGTCTCCGAACGCCGGGGAACAAAACGGGACCGCCTCGGGCGGCGGTCCTATCGGACCCCCCACCCGCGGAAGGCAAATCACGTACATGTACGTGATTTTGCCTGCCCGTCCCGCCTTGCCGACGTACATCGGCGTGAGGCGGTCCTTAAGTGGTTAAAGCAAAGGCCCTACAGATTAGAATTGTGGGAGTTGCAATTTTTTTTCACACTGTATTTGCGCAGAGATTTTTCAAACGCAATTTTTTTGGAAGAAACACACTTTTTTTAATGTTAATGCACTAAGACACACTATATTGCCCAAATGTTTGATGAAATAAAAAAGATGATCTTATGCTGGGTACATGGATACCAAACACAACATTCTTTAAATGCAGCGGCGACAAACTACATACATTTTTATAATCCTTTACAGGTTACCATTTTAGATTTTACAGAGGAGGTCTACTGCTAAAATTACTGCCCTCGATCTGACCTTCGCGGTGATACCTCACATGCATGGTGCAATTGCTGTTTACATATGGCACCAGACCGAAGCTTGCGTTCGCCTTTGCGTGTGAGCATGGGGGGACAGGCGTGCTTTTTTTTATTATTATTTATTTTGCTTTTTTACTATATTTTTAAACTGCTCCTTTCATTTTTTTTAATCATTTTTATTGTTATCTCAGGGAATGTAAATATCCCCTATGATAGGAATAGGTAGTGACAGGTACTCTTCTTTGAAAAAATTGGGGTCTTATAGACCCTAGATCTCTCCTCTACCCTCAAAGCATCTGACCACACCAAGGTCGGTGTGATAAAATGCTTTGCCGGTTTCCTAATAGCTCTGTTTATATCCGGCGAAACTTAAGTCATGAAATGCTCGTAGCTTCCTGTTTCTTAGGCCATAGAGATGATTGGAGCCATTCTGGTCTCTAGTCAGCTCTATGGTCAGCTGGCGGAACCACCAGCTGCATTCTCGGGTTCCATGTTGGGACAGGATAGCCCGAGAAAACCATGGAAGACGGTGGGAGGGGGGGACGTTCCCTCCCACTGCTTATAAAAGCAGTCTAAAGGCTAATTAGCCGCTAGGATTGCTTTTACATGAAAGCCGACCGCTGACTAAAAATAATGATACCAAGATGATACCTAAACCTGCAGGCATCATTCTGGTATAACCACTCAAAGTCCAGCAACATACCAGTACGTTGCTGGCCCTTGTTGGGCATACATTGTAATGTTTTTTTTTTTCATGCAGCCTGTGTACTGAACGAAAAAAAGAGATTGATCGGTGGGTATGCCCACCATTAGAATACCGCCCTTCATCCACCCACTTCTAATGATGGGCATACATGCACCATTTTTTTTTTTTTTACTGTGGTGGTGAAATCACCTCCGACAGCACTGGAGTCTCTGATTTACGTATCATGGAAGCAAACGCTGTTGCTGTCAAGATAAATAAATCCGTGCTGCAGCTGAATGGCGTACCTGCTAAGCAAATGATGGTTAACAATAAAACAAAGTAACATTACAGTATAACAGTAAGACTTACCATACCTGCAAAGCAAATATAATAAAACATAGTAAAGATAAAACATTACAATCTGTGCCTAAAAAATATATGCCAAAGCATGGGGGCAATCCGCCCCTAGTGTTAGGAGCAAATCGCTCCTCCACTCCTGCCCCCATGCTTCGGCATATATGCTCTTTTTTTTAACTGTGGTGGTGAAATCACCTCCGACAGTGCTGGAGTCACGGCTTTATGTATCGTGGGAGCAAATGCTGTTGCTGTCAAGATAAATAAACTTGTGCTGCAGCTAAATGGCGTACCTGCTAAGCAAATGATGGTTAACAATAAAACAAACATTAATGTATCCCTGAGCCCTGCACTCTGTACATAGCATCCCCCTGAGCCCTGCACCCTATATGTAGCATCCCCCTGAGCCCTGCACTCTGTACGTAGCATCCCCCTGAGCCCTGCACCCCATACGTAGCATCCCCCTGAGCCCTGCACCCTATATGTAGCATCCCCCTGAGCCCTGCACTCTGTACGTAGCATCCCCCTGAGCCCTGCACCCCATACGTAGCATCCCCCTGAGCCCTGCACCCTATATGTAGCATCCCACTGAGCCCTGCACTCTGTACGTAGCATCCCCCTGAGCCCTGCACCCTATACGTAGCATCCCCTTAAGCCCTGAATCCTGTACGTAACATCCCCCTGCACCCTGTACGTAGCATCCCCCTTAGCCCTGCACTCTGTACATAGCATCCCCCTGAGCCCTGCACTCTGTATGTAGAATCCTCCTCTGTCCTTGTTGCACTGTGTCAGTCTCTGTCCTCATCGCATGGCCTCCCTCTCTTCCCTCTATATCTCCCTATCCCCTCCTCTATCCCCACCCCCATCTATCTACATGTCCCCTCCTCTATCTCCCTAATCCCCCCCCCTCTATCTCCTATCTCTCTTCCCCCTATATCTCCCTGTCCCCTCCTCTATCTCCCTAACCTCCCCTCTACCCCCCCCCCCTATCTATCTGCTTGTCCCCACCTCTATCTCCTACCTCTCTTCCCTCTATATCTCCCTGTCCCCTCCTCTATCCCCACCCCTCCCCTATCTCCCTAACCTCCCCTCTACCCCCCCTCATCTATCTTATTTTCCCCACCCCTATCTCCCTAAACCCCCCCATCTCCTTTCTATCTTCCCTTTCTATCCCTGTACGTAGCATCCTCCTGAGCCCTGCACTCTGTACATAGCATCCTCCTGAGTCCTGCACCCTGTACATAGCATCCTCCTGAGCCCTGCACATAGCATCCTCCTGAGCCCTGCACCCTGTACATAGCATCCTCTTGAGTACTGCACCCTGTACATAGCATCCTCCTGAGCCCTGCACCCTGTACATAGCATCCTGCTGAGCCCTGCACCCTGTACATAGCATCCTGCTGAGCCCTGCACCCTGTACATAGCATCCTCCTGAGCCCTGCACCCTGTACATAGCATCCCCCTGAGCCCTGCACTCTGTACACAGCATCCTCCTGAGCCCTGGCCCCACTGGTGGCATGATCCGTTATGCAGACAAAGCTCAAGACGGGCGCCAATCAGTGCCAAAGCCTGCTGTCTGCACATAGAGCAGGTTGGGCAGAATTTCTTCTCTCTGCCAGGAATGAGCATTGACATGCTCTGAACTTTGGTCCATGGTGGGCATTTCTTCTTCTCTCTGCCAGGAATGACTGATTCTTATACAGCCTGTGTCAGTATACTCTATATTCCAGTATAGGCCAACACTGTGCAGGCATGTCAATGGCAGACTATTAAGATCCACACAGTAGCTGATATTATTTACCAGGAGGGTGGAGGCTGCAATCCACTCAGAGAGGACATCGATGTCGAACATTATTTCCTGCCATTCAGGGGCCCACAATTCACGGTTAAGTAACAAACAAAAGATTGCGGCGAATATAATGGTTACAAAGGCGTTAACCATTCTAGTGTAGAACATGGGCCGGCTGATGATATTGAGCTTATACTGCAATGTAGCCAGACAGATGTTGTGTATTGTCGCTCCTCCAAAGGACAGGACTGTCCCGATCCTATGTGGTAATGGACTGGAATTCACTGGGTTTGCGCCAACCAAAATTGTTCCAACGCAGCTGATCCATCCGATCGCTAAGATGGCCTTCCGCGCCCAGGGGTGGCGATTCTCTGAGTGTATGGAGAGGTATTCATACATATAGTACTTGATGATGGCATCAAGAACAGCCGCCAATGCTAGAACACCAAAGAAAATAGACTTCTCCGGTTCAAAGCATCCAGTATTGCTGATATACAATACATAGGTATCAAAATGATGATATTCAACAGTGAGGACAAATGTTGTTATTAATCCCACAGTGACCAAAATGGCCCAAATAATTGGTAGAATAACCAATCTGTTCATTTTTAAATGCAAATATGATTTGAAGTGAAAATAAAATCGTTCAACTCAATACAACGTGGAGCTGATTAATCTGTGTGCTTTCTCTACTCTCTACAACTGTAGAATGAGGCTGGAAGCTGTGTGTGTGCTCTGATATAGGAAGACAAGCTCCGCCCACTATGTCGTCATAGTGATCGGACCGTTACCACAGAGGAGATCCCCGGATGTACTCTGGCCCGCGCTCCCACTAGGCAGCGCCCAGGGCGCACTGCTGCCTGGGGGCGCAACCACGGCCGCTGGGTCCACTCCAGAGGATTGGATCCCCCCTGGCGGGTGGCGGCTCCATCTGGCTGGCTGCATAGTCGCTGGGCGGGGAGAAGGTGCAGGCAGATTCCCCCGCCCCCTTTCCCCGTAGTCAGGGGCGACCATTCCGTTGTCCAGCAGTCACGTGTGTCAATTGTCATCACCCTCCCTGTCTCCGCCCCTCTCTCCCCTCTCTCCCTGTCTCCGCCCACACTCCCTCCCTCCCTGTCTCCGCCCACACTCCCTGTCCATCTCCGCCCACACTCCCTCCCTCCCTATCTCCGGCCCTCCCTGTCTGTCTCCGCCCACACTCCCTCCCTCCCTATCTCCGCCCCTCCCTGTCTGTCTCCGCCCACACTCCCTCCCTATCTCTGCCCCTCCCTGTCTGTCTCCGCCCACACTCCCTCCCTGTCTCCGCCCCTCTCTCCATGTCTCCGCCCACACTCCCTCCCTCCCTGTCTCCGCCCACACTCCCTGTCCATCTCCGCCCACACTCCCTCCCTCCCTATCTCCGGCCCTCCCTGTCTGTCTCCGCCCACACTCCCTCCCTCCCTATCTCCGCCCCTCCCTGTCTATCTCCACCCCCACTCCCTCCCTATCTCCGCCCCTCTCTGTCTGTCTCCGCCCACACTCCCTCCCTCCCTATCTCCGCCCCTCCCTGTCTGTCTCCGCCCACACTCCGGCAGCCCCTGTGCTGTGTTTGAGTGAATAGGATGTGAACAGCCGACAGTCTCATTGTAATCCGGAATCCGCTGTGATTGAAGTGAGTGATCTGTGACCGGATTCCCCTCCCCCCCCCCAGCTTTGTTTCTTCAGCCTATAACAGTACTTTGTCTTCTGTGCTTTAAATTGGTATTTAGGGGGTTAAACAGGCAGTAAGGAAATGCAATATCTCCTCCTCACTGTATGTCAAATGCCTCTGAGCAGTGAGCTAAGCATGGATCACTTTTCAGTGGAGTCGTTTCTGACCGTCTCTTGTCTGCAGTCTCTCACCGTCACCCAGTACATAGCATCCTCCTGAGCCCTGCACCCTGTACATAGCATCCTCCTGAGCCCTGCACTCTGTACATAGCATCCTCCTGAGCCCTGCACCCTGTACATAGCATCCTCCTGAGCCCTGCACCCTGTACATAGCATCCCCCTGAGCCCTGCACCCTGTGCATAGCATCCTCCTGAGCCCTGCACCCTGTACATAGCATCCCCCTGAGCCCTGCACCCTGTGCATAGCATCCCCCTGAGCCCTGCACCCTGTGCATAGCTTCCCCCTGAGCCCTGCACCCTGTGCATAGCATCCCCCTGAGCCCTGCACCCTGTACATAGCATCCCCCTGAGCCCTGCATCCTGTGCATATAGCATCCCCCTGAGCCCTGCACCCTGTGCATAGCATCCCCCTGAGCCCTGCACCCTGTACATAGCATCCCCCTGAGTCCTGCACCCTGTACATAGCATCCTCCTGAGTCCTGCACCCTGTACATAGCATCCTCCTGAGCCCTGCACCCTGTACATAGCATCCCCCTGAGCCCTGCACCCCGTACATAGCATCCCCCTGAGCCCTGCACCCTGTGCATAGCATCCCCCTGAGCCCTGCACCCTGTGCATAGCATCCCCCTGAGCCCTGCACCCTGTGCATAGCATCCCCCTGAGCCCTGCACCCTGTGCATAGCATCCCCCTGAGCCCTGCACCCTGTACATAGCATCCCCCTGAGCCCTGCATCCTGTGCATATAGCATCCCCCTGAGCCCTGCACCCTGTGCATAGCATCCCCCTGAGCCCTGCACCCTGTACATAGCATCCCCCTGAGTCCTGCACCCTGTACATAGCATCCTCCTGAGTCCTGCACCCTGTACATAGCATCCTCCTGAGCCCTGCACCCTGTACATAGCATCCTCCTGAGCCCTGCACCCTGTACATAGCATCCTCCTGAGCCCTGCACCCTGTACATAGCATCCTCCTGAGCCCTGCACCCTGTACATAGCATCCCCCTGAGCCCTGCACCCCGTACATAGCATCCCCCTGAGCCCTGCACCCTGTGCATAGCATCCCCCTGAGCCCTGCACCCTGTGCATAGCATCCCCCTGAGCCCTGCACCCTGTGCATAGCATCCCCCTGAGCCCTGCACCCTGTGCATAGCATCCCCCTGAGCCCTGCACCCTGTGCATAGCATCCCCCTGAGCCCTGCACCCTGTACATAGCATCCCCCTGAGCCCTGCACCCTGTACATAGCATCCCCCTGAGCCCTGCACCCTGTACATAGCATCCCCCTGAGCCCTGCACCCTGTACATAGCATCCCCCTGAGCCCTGCACCCTGTACATAGCATCCCCCTGAGCCCTGCACCCTGTACATAGCATCCCCCTGAGCCCTGCACCCTGTACATAGCATCCCCCTGAGCCCTGCACCCTGTACATAGCATCCCCCTGAGTCCTGCACCCTGTACATAGCATCCTCCTGAGTCCTGCACCCTGTACATAGCATCCTCCTGAGCCCTGCACTCTGTACATTGCATCCTCCTGAGCCCTGCACCCTGTACATAGCATCCTCCTGAGTCCTGCACCCTGTACGTAGCATCCTCCTGAGCCCTGCACTCTGTACGTAGCATCCTCCTGAGCCCTGCACTCTGTATGTAGCATCCTCCTGAGCCCTGCACTCTGTACGTAGCATCCTCCTGAGCCCTGCACTCTGTACGTAGCATCCTCCTGAGCCCTGCACTCTGTACGTAGCATCCTCCTGAGCCCTGCACTCTGTACGTAGCATCCTCCTGAGCCCTGCACTCTGTACGTAGCATCCTCCTGAGCCCTGCACTCTGTACGTAGCATCCTCCTGAGCCCTGCACTCTGTACGTAGCATCCCCCTGAGCCCTGCACTCTGTACGTAGCATCCCCCTGAGCCCTGCACTCTGTACGTAGCATCCTCCTGAGCCCTGCACTCTGTACGTAGCATCCCCCTGAGCCCTGCACTCTGTACGTAGCATCCTCCGGAGCCCTGCACTCTGTACGTAGCATCCTCCTGAGCCCTGCACTCTGTATGTAGCATCCTCCTGAGCCCTGCACTCTGTATGTAGCATCCTCCTGAGCCCTGCACTCTGTATGTAGCATCCTCCTGAGCCCTGCACTCTGTACGTAGCATCCTCCTGAGCCGTGCACTCTGTACATAGCATCCTCCTGAGCCCTGCACTCTGTACGTAGCATCCTCCTGAGCCCTGCACCCTGTACATAGCATCCTCCTGAGCCCTGCACTCTGTACATAGCATCCCCCTGAGCCCTGCACTCTGTACGTAGCATCCCCCTGAGCCCTGCACCCTGTGCATAGCATCCTCCTGTGTGCCCCATGATGTGTGCCTTGTGATGCACCATTCTGTGCTCTATAAAGTGGAGTTCCACTCGTTTTTCAGTTTTTTTAAAGTCAGCAGCTACAAAAAGTGTAACTTCTGACTTGTAATAATCAGACACTCACCTGTCCCACAGCCCAGGGATGGGGCCGCCTGAAGCCTCGCTCCTCTCCCCTCTTCTCTGCGGCGCTGTCATTGCAAGTGTGAGCGCCCAGCTGTGACAGCTTGCGGCTTCACAGCTGAGTGCGCATGCGCGAGTCATCACCGGTACATGTGCTCTGAAGGAATGACCCACATGTGGCGTTCCTTCCAAACCCGTGCTGTGAATGGCGGCTCCCTCACGCATGCGCAGGAGAGACCTCATCGTGGCTCCGCAGTGCATACTAGCTCATTATGCCTTTGTCTGGCAGGTTTTTTTTTTTTTGAGGGGGGGGGGTTCAGAGGCTTACAACCTTTTTAACCGCTTGCTGACCAGCCGCTCTCATTATACTGCAGCAGGTCGGCACGATCCCGCAAATCGTCGTAGCTGTACGTCGGCCCTTTAAACGGGATAGCAGGCGGGCCCGCTGCATGGCGGGGGTGATCGCGGCCACGAGAGGCAGAACAGGGACGTGTGTTGTGTGTGTGTGTGTAAACAAACAAATCCCTGTTCTATTCTGTGAGGAGTGACAGATCATGTGTTCCTAATAATTAGGAATCATGATCTGTCATTTCCTCTAGTCAGTCCCCTCCCCCTACAGTTAGAACACACACAGGGAACACAACCCCTTGATCTTCCCCTAGTGTTAACCCCTTCCCTGCCAGTGACATTTTTACAGTAATCAATGCATTTTTATAGCACTGATCGCTGTATAAATGACAATGGTCCCATAAATGTGTCAAAAGTGTCCGATGTGTCCGCCATAATGTCGCAGTCCTGATAAAAATCGCAGATCGCCGCCATTACTAATTAAAAATATAATAATAATAAAAATGCTATAAATCTATCCCCTATTTTGTAGACGATATAACTTTTTGTGCAAACCAATCAATATATGCTTATTGCTACTTTTATTACCAAAAATATGTAGAAGAATACGTATTGGCCTAAACTGAGAAAAAAATCGCTTTTTAAAAAAAAAATGGGGATATTTATTATAGCAAAAAGTACAAAATATTGTGTTTTCTTCAAAATTGTCACTCTTTTTTGTTTATAGCGCAAAAAATTAAAACCGCAGAGATGATCAAATACCACCAAAAGAAAGCTCTATTTGTGGGAAAAAAAGGACGTCAATTTTGTTTGGGTGCAACGTCGCACGACCGCGCAATTGTCAGTTAAAAGCGGCGCAGTGCCGTATCGCAAAAAATCGGCCTGGTCATTCAGCAGCCAAATCTTCCGGGGCTGAAGTGGTTAATATGCCCTGCTGTGCTCCATAATGTGGACTCCTACCCCATGTGCCCTGCTGTTTCCGTCCTGTGTGCCCTTTTAATGTGCCCTCCTGCCCAATCACAGCAGGAGCGGGTTGCCGGCGACGTGTGCCCCAGACCCGGAAGTGCCAGATCACATGCAATGTCTGACATCGCACAAGTGTGAACTGGTGTTCTATCAAAAAATGCCCGCTTCGGGCTGTGCATGTGCAGTAAGGAACATCACTCCAGCTGATTTCTCGATCAGCTGGCGTGACAGTGCATGCGCAGATCGTCGGAGTCACTATCAGACGTACAGCCCAGGAGGCATTATTCCGTAAAACACGGGGCTCTGTCATAGGTGGAGGGAGGGGAGTCTGGGCGGTCCTTTATAAGATCCGTTTTTAAAGATAAGCGATTCGAGAGGGGCACGGGAGTCCCAGAGGGACTACAACTCCCAGCATGTCCATTCACTGCCCCCTAGAGGGACTACAACTCCCAGCATGTCCACTCACTGCCCCCTAGAGGGACTACAACTCCCAGCATGCCCATTCACTGCCCCTAGAGGGACTACAACTCTCAGCATGTCCATTCACTGCCCCCTAGAGGGACTACAACTCCCAGCATGCCCATTCACTGCCCCTAGAGGGACTACAACTCCCAGCATGTCCATTCACTGCCCCTAGAGGGACTTCAACTCCCAGCTTGTCCTGTCATTGTCCCCTAGAGGGACTACAACTCCCAGCTTGTCCTGTCATTGTCCCCTAGAGGGACTACAACTCCCAGCATGCCCATTCACTGCCCCTAGAGGGACTACAACTCTCAGCATGTCCATTCACTGCCCCCTAGAGGGACTACAACTCCCAGCATGCCCATTCACTGCCCCTAGAGGGACTTCAACTCCCAGCTTGTCCTGTCATTGTCCCCTAGAGGGACTACAACTCCCAACTTGCCCTGTCATTGTCCCCTAGAGGGACTACAACTCCCAGCATGTCCATTCACTGTCCCCTAGAGGGACTACAACTCCCAGCATGTCCATTCACTGTCCCCTAGGGGGACTACAACTCCCAGCATGTCCATTCACTGCCCCTAGAGGGACTACAACTCCCAGCATGTCCATTCACTGTCCCCTAGAGGGACTACAACTCCCAGCTTGTCCTGTCATTGTCCCCTAGAGGGACTACAACTCCCAGCATGCCCATTCACTGCCCCCTAGAGGGACTACAACTCCCAGCATGCCCATTCACTGCCCCCTAGAGGGAGTACAACTCCCATCATGATCGGGAGACCAGCTGGAGTGACGTTACGTACGGCGGATGCACTGTCCGACAGGAGGCAATATTCGATAGAACACTTTTGATTCTGCCTCGCTCTGTACACAGCTGTTATCAACCTAAAATCATCACATGCCGTACAGTGCCATCACATGTTGTACAATCCCATCACATGCCGTACAGAGCCACCGCTACGCATGCGTGGTCCGTTGGATGCATTATCCGATGGGAGGCATTATTGGACAGGACACCTACAGTTGGCTACCAGTGAGGGGATGAATGTGGAGTGAGAGCTGCTTGGCAGAGGAAAATGGGGCGACATACAGAGAGGACACAACACTGCTAATCATCTGTTACCATGACAACCCTGCTACTGAGAGGAGGTGAGTCACCTTCTGTGTGTGTGTCTACAGGCCTATACCTACCTACACAGGAGAGGGGCACACCTATGTACACAGGCCTATACCTACCTACACAGGGGGGGGGGCACACCTATGTACACAGGCCTATACCTACCTACACAGGGGGGGGGGCACACCTATGTACACAGGCCTATACCTACCTACACAGGAGGGGCACACCTATGTACACAGGCCTATACCTACCTACACAGGAGGGGCACACCTATGTACACAGGCCTATACCTACCTACACAGGAGGGGCACACCTATGTACACAGGCCTATACCTACCTACACGGGGGGGGGGGGCACACCTATGTACACAGGCCTATACCTACCTACACAGGAGGGGCACACCTATGTACACAGGCCTATACCTACCTACACAGGGGGAGCACACCTATGTACACAGGCCTATACCTACCTACACAGAGGGGGGGGGGCACACCTATGTACACAGGCCTATACCTACCTACACAGGAGGGGCACACCTATGTACACAGGCCTATACCTACCTACACAGGAGGGGGGGCACACCTATGTACACAGGCCTATACCTACCTACACAGGGGGGGGGGGGCACACCTATGTACACAGGCCTATACCTACCTACACAGGGGGGACACACCTATGTACACAGGCCTATACCTACCTACACAGGAGGGGGGGGGCACACCTATGTACACAGGCCTATACCTACCTACACAGGGGGGACACACCTATGTACACAGGCCTATACCTACCTACACAGGAGGGGCACACCTATGTACACAGGCCTATACCTACCTACACAGGGGGGAGCACACCTATGTACACAGGCCTATACCTACCTACACAGGAGGGGCACACCTATGTACACAGGCCTATACCTACCTACACAGAGGGGGGGGGGCACACCTATGTACACAGGCCTATACCTACCTACATAGGAGGGGCACACCTATGTACACAGGCCTATACCTACCTACACAGGGGGGGGCACACCTATGTACACAGGCCTATACCTACCTACACAGGAGGGGCACACCTATGTACACAGGCCTATACCTACCTACACAGGAGGGGCACACCTATGTACACAGGCCTATACCTACCTACACAGGGGGGAGCACACCTATGTACACAGGCCTATACCTACCTACACAGGAGGGGCACACCTATGTACACAGGCCTATACCTACCTACACAGGAGGGGCACACCTATGTACACAGGCCTATACCTACCTACACAGGAGGGGCACACCTATTTACACAGGCCTATACCTACCTACACAGGGGGGAGCACACCTATGTACACAGGCCTATACCTACCTACACAGGAGGGGCACACCTATGTACACAGGCCTATACCTGCCTACACAGGAGGGGGGGGGGGCACACCTATGTACACAGGCCTATACCTACCTACACAGGAGGGGCACACCTATGTACACAGGCCTATACCTACCTACACAGGGGGGAGCACACCTATGTACACAGGCCTATACCTACCTACACAGGAGGGACACACCTATGTACACAGGCCTATACCTGCCTACACAGGAGGGGGGGGCACACCTATGTACACAGGCCTATACCTACCTACACAGGAGGGGCACACCTATGTACACAGGCCTATACCTACCTACACAGGAGGGGCACACCTATGTACACAGGCCTATACCTACCTACACAGGAGGGGCACACCTATGTACACAGGCCTATACACAGGGGGGAGCACACCTATGTACACAGGCCTATACCTACCTACACAGGAGGGCACAGCCATGTACGCAGGCCGATACTTACCTATACAGGAGGGCACAGCCATGTACAGAAGAGAGTCATGTACAGAGGAGGGCACTGTGTACATAGCTGTGCCCTCTTGTGTATATAGGTAGGTATAGGCCACTGTACATGGCTGTGCCCTGCTCTGTACCTGGCTCTCCTCTGTACATGGCTGTGCCCTCCTCTGTACATGGCTCTCCTGTGTACATGGCTGTGCTCTCCTGTGTAGATAGGTATCGGCCTGCATACATGGCTGTGCCCTCCTGTGTAGGTAGGTATCAGCCTGCACACATGGCTGTGCCCTCCTCTGTAGGTAGGTATCAGCCTGCGTACATGGCTGTGCCCCCCCCTGTGTAGGTAGGTATCAGCCTGCATACATGGCTGTGCCCTCCTGTGTAGGTAGGTATCAGCCTGCATACATGGCTGTGCCCTCCTGTGTAGGTAGGTATTGGCCTGCAAACATGGCTGTGCCCCCCTGTGTAGGTAGGTATAGGCCTGCGTACATGGCTGTGCCCCCCTGTGTAGGTAAGTATCGGCCTGCGTACATGGCTGTGCTTTCCTGTGTAGGTAGGTATAGGCCTGCATACATGGCTGTGCTCTCCTGTGTAGGTATAGGCCTGCATACATGGCTGTGCTCTCCTGTGTAGGTAGGTATCGGCCTGCATACATGGCTGTGCTCTCCTGTGTAGGTAGGTATCGGCCTGCATACATGGCTGTGCTCTCCTGTGTAGGTAGGTATCGGCCTGCGTACATGGCTGTGCTCTCCTGTGTAGGTAGGTATAGGCCTGCGTACATGGCTGTGCCCTCCTGTGTAGGTAGGTATAGGCCTGCATACATGGCTGTGCTCTCCTGTGTAGGTAGGTATCGGCCTGCGTACATGGCTGTGCTCTCCTGTGTAGGTAGGTATAGGCCTGCATACATGGCTGTGCCCTCCTGTGTAGGTAGGTATAGGCCTGCATACATGGCTGTGCTCTCCTGTGTAGGTAGATATCAGCCTGCATACATGGCTGTGCCCTCCTCTGTAGGTAGGTATAGGCCTGCGTACATGGCTGTGCCCTCCTGTGTAGGTAGGTATAGGCCTGCGTACATGGCTGTGCTCTCCTGTGTAGGTAGGTATCAGCCTGCGTACATGGCTGTGCTCTCCTGTGTAGGTAGGTATCGGCCTGCGTACATGGCTGTGCTCTCCTGTGTAGGTAGGTATCAGCCTGCATACATGGCTGTGCTCTCCTGTGTAGGTAGGTATCAGCCTGCATACATGGCTGTGCCCTCCTCTGTAGGTAGGTATAGGCCTGCGTACATGGCTGTGCTCTCCTGTGTAGGTAGGTATCAGCCTGCGTACATGGCTGTGCTCTCCTGTGTAGGTAGGTATAGGCCTGCGTACATGGCTGTGCCCCCCTGTGTAGGTAAGTATCGGCCTGCGTACATGGTTGTGCTTTCCTGTGTAGGTAGGTATAGGCCTGCATACATGGCTGTGCTCTCCTGTGTAGGTATAGGCCTGCATACATGGCTGTGCTCTCCTGTGTAGGTAGGTATCGGCCTGCATACATGGCTGTGCTCTCCTGTGTAGGTAGGTATCGGCCTGCATACATGGCTGTGCTCTCCTGTGTAGGTAGGTATCGGCCTGCGTACATGGCTGTGCTCTCCTGTGTAGGTAGGTATAGGCCTGCGTACATGGCTGTGCTCTCCTGTGTAGGTAGGTATCAGCCTGCGTACATGGCTGTGCTCTCCTGTGTAGGTAGGTATCGGCCTGCGTACATGGCTGTGCTCTCCTGTGTAGGTAGGTATCAGCCTGCATACATGGCTGTGCTCTCCTGTGTAGGTAGGTATCAGCCTGCATACATGGCTGTGCCCTCCTCTGTAGGTAGGTATAGGCCTGCGTACATGGCTGTGCCCTCCTGTGTAGGTAGGTATAGGCCTGCGTACATGGCTGTGCTCTCCTGTGTAGGTAGGTATCAGCCTGCGTACATGGCTGTGCTCTCCTGTGTAGGTAGGTATCGGCCTGCGTACATGGCTGTGCTCTCCTGTGTAGGTAGGTATCAGCCTGCATACATGGCTGTGCTCTCCTGTGTAGGTAGGTATCAGCCTGCATACATGGCTGTGCTCTCCTGTGTAGGTAGGTATCAGCCTGCATACATGGCTGTGCCCTCCTCTGTAGGTAGGTATAGGCCTGCGTACATGGCTGTGCCCCCCCTGTGTAGGTAGGTATAGGCCTGCGTACATGGCTGTGCCCCCCCCGTGTAGGTAGATCGCACCTCACAATGGATGTGAAGACGCATTAGTATGTTAATTCAGCAAGATCTCATCAATTCCAAGGTTTCAACATCTCCTCCCCGCTAGGGGCTCTCCAGCTCCTTCTCCCAGATTCCAGTGGTATGTGGGGTCAGGCTTCTTTAAAACTTCCACTCAGCTAACCGCCAGCTCATATGAGGGGAAAAAAATCAAAGAAAGTCTCCCATAGTGAAGTACATTTACTTTATTAAAAGAAGAATGGAACTCACAATGTTAGAACTTGTAAAAAGGCATTAAAAAGCACTCAGATGGATGAAGTCACATGACGGCGACGAAATGCATAGGGTGTGAGCGGTGGCAGACGTGGACCGAAAGTGACGCAAGGCAAATGCGCATCCCAGGTACCTCTGAGTGTTTTTTACAGTACATTTTGGGAGAGGGAACCCAAGAATCTCATGGGAGGACAGTGGCAGGCCAACTACCAGTGGTGGCCTGTCTATACGGGGCGCCGCCCCTCTAATCCATGCTCCCGGAATATACATGCAGATCTCCGAACGCATGGATTTCTATGGGGATTTTTTTTTTTTTTTTTTGAAGCACGTAACTAGAGCTTGAGCCTGTAAATGGCTTCAAAAAAGGGTGGGCTCGGGGCGTAGAGCACTGCACCCTGAGCCCACCCAGTTGTGTGACATTAGCAAATTAATATTCGCTATTGTCTTCCTGATTCTCCTCCCGGTCATTAACTACTTCCCACCCAGCCAATGTACATAAATGGCCGGGTTGGCACTCTCTCCTTCTGAGTGGACATTCAGGAACATCCCTCAGAAGGAGAGTTGTTTAGAGAACGTGAAAGTGTGGGCAGGCACCAAGACTTTTTAGGCACAATAAAGATACTTATATCATTAAAAGTCTGATTTTTATTATTTCAAAAATATTGTACTAAAAAGGGGGAGAGACAATGATAGGATTAAAACTGAACTGAATATGATATACATCGTTTACAGAATATGCACTCCATACACAATAATTCGGAAGACAACGGAACTACAGGATCAGTAAGAGACAAAGACAACTTATTGATCTATATAGTTACAGTACATATCGTTGAGTCAAACGCCATGTGATGGTGGTAGTCAAATTCTGTATAAGCTCATAAGCTCGACATGTTACGCGCCTTAGCGCTTCTTCAGGAGCATGCAAAACGACAACTGTAATGAATAATACACTATTAACAAAATTTCCAAAATATTTTTGTATGTGTAGAATATGAACGTTTCCATATAGGTCAAAGAATAATATATGGAGGCTGTTTGGGGAGAACACCAGGGGAACATCGGTACTGCAAACATATCAGGCCGGGGAAGGGGCAATGTGGGGACGGATGTAACATGGTACAAATATATTGTACCATGTTACATCCGTCCCCACATTGCCCCTTCCCCGGCCTGATATGTTTGCAGTACCGATGTTCCCCTGGTGTTCTCCCCAAACAGCCTCCATATATTATTCTTTGACCTATATGGAAACGTTCATATTCTACACATACAAAAATATTTTGGAAATTTTGTTAATAGTGTATTATTCATTACAGTTGTCGTTTTGCATGCTCCTGAAGAAGCGCTAAGGCGCGTAACATGTCGAGCTTATGAGCTTATACAGAATTTGACTACCACCATCACATGGCGTTTGACTCAACGATATGTACTGTAACTATATAGATCAATAAGTTGTCTTTGTCTCTTACTGATCCTGTAGTTCCGTTGTCTTCTGAATTATTGTGTATGGAGTGCATATTCTGTAAACGATGTATATCATATTCAGTTTTAATCCTATCTTTGTCTCTCCCCGTTTTTAGTACAATATTTTTGAAATAATAAAAATCAGACTTTTAATGATATAAGTATCTTTATTGTGCCTAAAAAGTCTTGGTGCCTGCCCACACTTTCACGTTCTCTAAACAATTGATATTAGACGTGGCACACACAATTTATCCTGTATCCGCATGACCACTATGCGATGATACATTCTTAATTCACCTCAGAAGGAGGGGGATCGCCCGCACAGCATCCCGATGCATCCCGATGCGCTCGTGTCACCCGGACACGACACATCTGTGATCGGCAGGAGGGCTCTGTGATTGGCCCTCCTGATCACATGACGGCCGTGTCCAATCACAGCCGTCATGTGATGTAAACACAGAGCCGGTTGCTAGGCAATCGGCTCTCCTCTCCTCACACAGAAGTTGTCGGAGAGGAGAGGGGATCGCTGCAGCTGGCTGGTGATCAACGAGTATGATCTGTTTTTTACAGCTTTTTACTTACTGATCACCCACCTAGTGTCACCACACAATGTAAAACACACATGTCCCCACACAATGTCCCCAAAGCACGTCCCGAAAACACATATCCCCAAAACACGTCACCAAATAATAAAAACACCTGTCCCCCACATATGTCCCACTAAAATCACATGTCCCAATGATTATCTGCACACATATGTCCGTGATCACCTGCGCACATCTGTACATGATCATTTGCGTACATCTGTCCGTGATCACACAAACCAATTATTATATACTTAACGGAAATTTTTTACCAAAAACATGCTGTAGAATACATTTTGGCTTAAATTTATGACAAAATTTGATTTTATTGGATTTCTTTTAAAACAGAAAGAAGAAAATATTGTTCTTTTCCCCAAATTTCCGCTCTTTTTTCGCTTATATTGCGAAATTATATTTAACTTATAAAAATATTTAACTTATTGAAAGTGCGAGAGCGTTGAAAGCTGAAAATTGATCTGGGAGGGAAGGGGGTGAAAGTGCCCGGTATTGATGTGGTTAAGGAAGCGGGTTCTGAGACCCGATTGACCGAGAGGAGAAGCGATCGTATTGGCCGCCGAGTAGGAGTGGACGCAGGGAAGCCGCCAAGGAGGAGACGCCAAGCAGGAGACACCGAAGAAGATACGCAGCCCCGAGATCTAGATGGGATAAGTGATAGCCGATCCCCCGACCGACCGAATGGAGGGGTGGTGGGTTTGACTGACCGAACAACCGACCGGGGGGGCTGGCGGGTGGTTTGTTTGCCGTCCCCCCAAAAAATGGAGCACTGGCCATCACTACCAACTACCCCATTTTAAACCAGAGCTTACAATGGTGCTAAGCACCTTTCCTACCCTCAGCTTGCACTCTTCATAACAGCCCAATGCAGACACGGAATGTCCAGTTGGGTTTGGATGGCATTTTTGCAGCTTTACTTTAACATAAATTGTAAACAATCATTATTTTACAAAGAGGCTTTTCCAACATGGTAGTATAAGGCAATTTTAAAGTGAAGGTCCGCCGATTTTTTTTTTTAACCGCTTGCCAACCGCCTCACACAGATATACTGCGGCAGAAGGGCTCGTACAGGCAAAATCATGTACCTGTACGTTGCCCTTTAAGAGGCGGCCAGCGGGCGCGCGCCCGCGGCAAGCTACGTGAGTCGGGTCGCGGGTCCCGCGGACTCGATCGCAGCGGGGATACCCGCGATCGCCTCACGGGGAGGAAGAACGGGGAGATGCTGATGTAAACAGCATCTCCCTGTTCTGCCTAGTGACAGTGTCATTCGATCTCTGCTCCCTGTCATCGGAGCAGAGATCAGTGACGTCAGACACACAGCCCATCCCCCTGACAGTTATAAATCACTCCCTAGTACTGATTTAACCCCTCCCCGCCCCCTAGTGGTTAACCCCTTCACTGCCAGTGTCATTTACACAGGAATCAGTGCATTTTTATAGCACTGATTGCAGTATAAATGACAATCGTCCCAAAAATGTCCGATGTGTCCGCCATAATGTCGCAGTCACAATAAAAATCGCTGATCGCCGCCATTTAAAAAAAAAAAATTATTAATAAAAATGCCATAAAACTATCCCCTATTTTGTAAACGCTATAACTTTTGCGCAAACCGATCAATAATCGTTTATTGCAATTTTTTTACCAAAAATATGTAGAAGAATATGTATCGGCCTAAACTAAGGAAAAAAAATGTTTTTTATATATTTTTGGGGGATATTTATCATAGCAAAAAGTAAAAAATAATGCGCTTTTTTTAAAATTGTCACTCTATTTTTGTTTATAGCGCAAAAAATAAAAACCGCAGAGGCGATCAAATACCACCAAAAGAAAGCTCTATTTGTGGTGAAAAAAGGACGTCAATTTTTTTTGGGTACAACGTCGCACGACCGCGCAATTGACGTTCAAAGTGCGACAGCGCTGAAAACTAAAATTTGGCCTGGGAAGGAAGGGGGTGAAATTGCCCTGTATTGAACCGGTTAAAATAAGGACACTTACCTGTCCAGGGAGCCCGCGATGTCCTCACCCGAAGTTGATCTGTCCCTCGGCTGTCGGGTGCTGCTACCGCTATCTTCCGTAAGGATCTTCTCTCAGAAGACAGCGGGAGGGGACGGAGAAGGCGCCGGAAGTGGCGTAGATACCCGCGGGTGGCTCGGGTATCTATGCCCGGAAGTGGGAGCAAAATACCTGTATTAGACAGGTATCTGCTCCCCCCTCCCCGCTGAAAGGTGCCAAATGTGACACCGGAGGGGGGGGAGGAACCGGAAAAGCGGAAGTTCCATTTTTGGGCAGAACTCCGCTTTAAATACAACAAACATTATTTAGAATTGCTGGTACTCTGGCATGCGCAGTGTCACAAGTGCTCTGTCCAGGGAGTGGTGCTATATCATTACCTTTGTGATTGGAGGGTCTCATCCCTAAATAAACCTATTCAAAGAACAACGTAACCTACAATAACCGAGAAAATTATATGTAAGTTTCAATGTAATTATGTAACATAAGAAAACAATGATATACAATATAAAATCCAGTGTGTATAACAATTATGTGCATACATTTCTTAATGATGGTAACTAGGGTAAGAAAAGAAAGAGAAAAAATATATATATACACACTGTATGTCATTTTGTATATCATTGTTTCCTTATTGAAAGAAAGAAACCCAAGAAGTTCATATATGGAATTCGTAGGTTGAAGCAGCGCTTAACCACATGCCGACCAGCGCACGGCGATATACGTCGGCACAATGGCACGGCTGGGAAAATGGGCGTACAGGTACGTCCCCTTTAAGAAGCGGCACTGTTGGCGTGCGATCTGTGACCGCGGGTCCCGCGGACTCGATGTCCGCCGGGAGCCCGCAATCGTTTATGGAGCGGAAGAACGGGGAGATGCCTTCTGCCTAGTGACATGACAGAGATCACTGCTCCCTGTGATCAAGAGCAGTGATCGCTGTCATGTGAGTAGTAGTCCATCCCCCCCCCACAGTTAGAATCACTCCCTAGGACACACTTAACCCCTTGATCGCCCCCTAGTGTTTAACCCCTTCCCTGCCAGTGTCATTTACACAGTAATCAATGCATTTGTGTAGCTCTGATCGCTGTATAAATGACAATAGTCCCAAAGTAGTGTCAGAAGTGTCCAATGTGTTCGCCATAATGTCGCAGTCATGATAAAAATCGCAGATCGCCACCATTACTAATAAAAAAAATAAATGAATTATAAAAATGGCATAAACTATCCCCTATTTTGTAGACACTATAACTTGCGCAAACCAATCAATATACGCTTATTGTGATTTTTTTTTTTTTTTACCAAAAATATGTATAAGAATACATATCGGCCTAAACTAAGGAAAAAAAATGTTTTTTATATATTTTGGGGGGATATTTATTATAGCAAAAAGTAAAAAATATTGCTTTTTTTTTCAAAATTGTCACTCTTTTTTTGTTTATAGCGCAAAAAATAAAAACCGCAGAGGTGATCAAATACCACCAAAAGAAAGCTCTATTTGTGGGAAAAAATGTCAATTTTGTTTGGGTGCACTGTCGCACGACCGCGCAATTGTCAGTTAAAGCGAAGCAGTGCTGAATCGCAAAAAATGCTCTGGTCAGGAAGGGGGTAAATCCTTCCGGGGCTGAAGTGGTTAAAGGTGATATAAATAAACCCCGGACAGTGATAAGCAGCATTATGACGGGCGAGTCAAGCAAAGACTTTAATAATCCTAAAGAGTGTTCATATGGGATCTCGTCAGAAAGGATGACAGATCTTCACCGCACCACGTGACACCGCTCCCCTCATATTTAACACTCACTTGTTTTCTTATGTTACATAATTACATTGAAACTTACGTATACTTTTCTTTGTTATTGTAGTGAGCAATAATACTTGCATGTGAGGTTCAAGGTCCCGATGAAGCAGCTTTGTCCGTGAAACTTGTCGACCTTCTCCATACAATCTGGGAGTGTCTCCATACTATAAATCCTCTGTCTTACAATGGGACACAAGTGGTAGACCTGATATCACTATTTAAAAATATATGCTTTTAATTAATTAGTGTTTTTATCATTTATAAAATAAAGAATTGTTTATGTTTTATAAGGTGTTTCAAGTGTATATGTGTTCATTGGAGGGGTATTGAAAGTCCCATTGTATGTTACACTTTTTAAAAATATAACAAATTAAAAAAAAAAAAGTAAATAAAAATTGTAATTGATTCCATACCCATTATAATTATTTAACCACATGCCGAACGGGCCATAGCCGAAAGACGGCTACAGAGCGGTCGGCTTATTCTGGGTGGACGTCCATGGGAACATCACCCGGGAACATCCGTGACCGCCGGGTCCGGGGGACCCGGGGCATCATGGTAAATGGCCGCTGATAGCGGCCGTTTACCACTTGATCGCTATGTCAAATGTCGAAGCATCACTTGTAAACAAACCGGCGTCATGTCATGACGCCGGTTCCTCCCTCCCCCCTCTGTACCGAATGGTACAGTGTGAGAGGAGAGAGGGAGAGATCGAGATCAGTGTCCATACTCTGCCAGTACTCTGCCATACTCTGCAATACTATGCAATACTCTGCAATACTCTGGAATACTCTGCAATACTCTGCAATACTATGCAATACTATGCAATACTATGCAATACTCTGCCATACTATGCAATACTATGTAATATTCTGCAATACTATGCAATACTCTGCAATACTATGTAATACTATGCAATACTATGCAATACTCTGCCATACTACGCAATACTATGTAATATTCTGTAATACTATGCAATACTCTGCAATACTCTGCCATACTATGCAGTACTATGCAGTACTATGTAATATTCTGCAATACTATGCAATACTCTGCCATACTATGCAATACTCTGCAATACTCTGCCATACTATGCAATACTCTGCCATACTATGCAATACTCTGCCATACTATGCAATACTCTGCCATACTATGCAATACTATGTAATATTCTGCAATACTATGCAATACTATGTAATATTCTGCAATACTATGCAATACTCTGCCAATACTATGCAATACTCTGCCAATACTATGCAATACTATGTAATACTCTGCAATACTATGCAATACTTTGTAATACTATGCAATACTATGCAATACTTTGTAATACTATGCAATATTTTGTAATACTATGCAATACTCTGCCAATACTATGCAATACTCTGCCAATACTATGCAATACTATGTAATACTCTGCAATAGTATGCAATACTCTGCAATACTATGCAATACTATGCAATACTCTGCAATACTATGCAATACTATGCAATACTCTACAATACTATGCAATACTCTACAATACTCGCCAATACTCTGCCAATACTTGCCAATACTGCAATAAATTTTAACAGAAACAAAGAATTTCTTTTTTTTACTGAATTTTCTGTCTTTTTTGATTTATAGCGCAAAAAATAAAAAAAACAGTGGTGATTAAATACCACCAAAAGAAAGCTCTATTTGTGTGAAAAAAAGGGCAAACATTTCAAAGGGGTAAAAAAAAAAAAAAAAAATGGCAAAAATTAAGTGGTGAATCCGCGCAACGGGAATAAGTAGAAACAGAGTGTTGGACTGCTGCCCCCACAAACGCAATCTCCACCGGAGTGGAGAAGGTGGAAAGTAAATGAAGAGTTAAAAAGTGGGTGTGGCGCTGTCCTAAAATAATACCATACAAAACCACCATGTGAAAAGTGATCGTGCAGACACTCACCAGCTTCCTTAACCCCTGCAGGGTTAACACACAGTCACAGTGTATGCCACTGTGCGGCAGTCCTTAGCGCAATGGGTACAATGTTGCATGACTGAGTAATTGTCATTCAAAGTGTGAGAGCACCGAAAGCTGAAAATTGGTCTGGTTAGGAAGGGGGTTTAAGTGCCCAGTGGTCAAGTGGCTAAGGTACACACGTGGGTTGTGCTTTAAAAAATAGAGCCTTTAGTTGTATAGGGAACAGCCTACATTGCAATACCTTACCTTCAGATTTCCAGGCTGCCTCTTTAATTTGCTCTTACTGATAGTCGGTATTTGCATATGGATAAGCATGCATTCCATATGACAGTTGCTCAGAACTAGTAACAGGTCACTAGAGGTAGGAGGTAATGTACAGGCGTGAGAAGCAAAGGGTAATGTACAGGCACATCTATAATTTCTTAAAGTATAAAGGCAAAAGTTTTTTTAGTTTTGAATAGCGTGCAGAGGGATTAGAATGCTTATCAGTTTTTATTGCTGTCTGTGCCACTATTAGGGAAATTCAATCTCTCTCTTTGTCCTGTTTTCTATTACAGTGGAACCTTGGTTAACGAGTAACGCGGTTAACGAACGTTTTGAAAACCCTTTTTTTTTAAATCCTGACTTGGTTTGCGAGTGTTGTCTCGCAAAACGAGCAGAATTCAAGCTAATGTGGTGTGCAGTACTGCATTTGGCCAGAGGTGCGGGGCGCCAGTGACACTCGTAATGGTTCGGAGCTGTTCGGAAATACTCCGTTCCCGAGTGTTTCGGAGCCTTTCCGAGGGTTTCAGCCAAACTGTCCCTGAGTATTTCCGAGGCTCTCCAGTGCCCTCCCACCTCTGGCCACATGCGGTATTGCATGCAATAGAAGTCAATGCGGAACAAATTATCTTAGTTTCAATTGACTTCTATGGGGAAACTCGCTTTGATATGCGAGTGCTTTGGATTACAAGCATTCTCCTGGAACTGATAATGCTTGTAATCCAAGGTTCCACTGTGTCACTGAAAGTGAAAGAAAATCACACATTTTGTGATTTTCAGGGGACAACCAGAAAAGAAATAGAAGGGAATCTTCCAATGGGGACACTAGTTCTGGTGACCTGGCTGTCCCCAATGGATTTCCTTATTTTGCAGGGATTACCTCTCACTTCCTGTTTGGCTATGGGACAGTAAGTGAAGAGAAATCTCCCCAGTGGGACACAGATGGCGAAATAAAATCTGACAGGGGTTATGACCCTTGCTTGCTCTATCCAAAAGGGGAAAAAAGAAACTTTTGCCTGTAGTTACACTTTAATATTTTAGAATTAGGAGCTGTGGAGTAAGAAGCCTGCAATGAAGTTAAGGGTAACATATGGTACTGGACGCTATCTTCAAAGGAGTTACATCGTTCCAATGGTTTTTGTGATCACGTACCCATGTGACTGATTTGGATGAGGTATAGTGGCTTTACTGAGATAGAATGCGAACTGCAGTTTGTCCTATTTGGGGATCTGAATCCATGGGAGGGGGACTTACCTCTTGGATATAGGTTCAAATGCACAGTTTGCTATGGTTAAACTGGAAATATTTGCTGGTATTATTATATGACTTGTAAGATCTCATACACACTGGCCATTTAGTCCCTGTGCATGATATTTCAGCATTTTTGTGCGAGTTGAAGGCACAGGTACACCATCCAACCCTTTAGCCCGCAGCTTGTACAACTCTATGAGAGTCTAAATGTGGCGGCTGGATGGTGCACCAAGTGGTACCAGCATAGCTCCCAACTGTCCCTGATTTTGAGGGACTGTCCCTGATTTGGAGCAATGTCCCTCTGGCCCTCTTTCCTCCTCATCTGTCCCTCATTTTGGTCTGATCTATATAATTGTATAAAAAATACACTTTTTATCTTTTAAAAAGTGTTTCCCAGTGCTAAACCTTTCATCCAGTTTCTAAATTGTTGCATTTGTACATTTCCAAAGCCAGTATAAAGGAATAGTAGTGGTAAAAAAAAAGCACTTGTGGGTTTAACCTCTAGACATCCGCGCTATGGCCGAATGACGGCCACAGCGCGGACCTACATTCCTTCATATGACGGCCTCCCCTGTGCACGCTCCCTGCGCGCGCCCTGCAGGGCGCGTTGTGATCACCGAGTCACTGAGACTCTGCTGATCACCGATCTGTGTAAGGGGCCGATCCCGGCCCCTTACCATGTGATCAGCTGTCAGCCAATGACAGCTGATCACATGATGTAAACAAAAGATCGGTAATCGTTTTTTTTTTTTTACTCACGCTGACAGCGCAAGTAGAAAAAAAAGCCGATCACCGGATTGGATGTGAGGGACATCGGTCCCCAAGTGGAAGAGACACATCTGCCTCATCAGTGCCCGCTAAAAGTGCCACCTAATAGTGCCCACAGTGCCACCTAATAGTGCCCACAGTGCCACCTAACAGTGCCCACAGTGCCACCTAACAGTGCCCACAAGTGCTACCTATCAATGCCCACAAGTACCACCTATCAATGCCCACCTGTAGTGCCAATCAGTGCCACCTGCCAGTGCTGCCCATCACTGCCACCCATAAGTGCCCATCACTGCCGCCTATCAGTGCCCATCACTGCCGCCTCATCAGCGTACATCAATAAAGGAGAAAATTTACCCGTTTAAAATTTTTTATAACAAAATATAAAAAAATAAACATTTTTTTAAAACAAAATTAAGTTTTTTTACATTTTTTTAATAAAAAGTAAAAACCGCAGAGGTGATCAAATACCACCAAAAGAAAGTTCTATTTGTGGTGAAAAAATGATAAAAATTTCATTTGGGTACAGTGTTGTATGACCGCGCAATTGTCATTCAAAGTGCGTCAGCGCTGAAAGCTGAAAATTGGTCTCGATAGGAGGGGGGTTTAAGTGCCCTGTAAGCAAGTGGTTAACTAATAATTTTTTTGGTAAAATTTTCCTCTAAGGGGGTGTGGCAGGGGGTGTGTCCTATGCCTACATACTTTTGCTAATAAGTGTCCCTCGTTCCAGTTTTAACAAGTTGAGAGGTATGTACCAGTGCATAGGGCCACATGTGCCCAGGAAGAATGCCCAGAATGCTAGAAGTCTGCCTCACTGAGTTTTATAGACTGCTGGCCCTTGGGCTGGACTGTGCACCTTTGCCTTCCGCCAGGGGGTAAATACACATACTTTGCTGCAGCCTTTTTCTACCAAAGTCCTGTATACCTGATTTGCTCTTGTTTTAAAATGTATTTGGCACCTGGGTTGAATTTACTCTGAAGCCTTTTCAAAAATTCACACTGTGCTTTGACTCGCTATTGCCAATTGTTCAGCTAAATCTCTTGTCTGGAAAATGTATTTCAGTATGAAAAATATATCTTGTTATAAAGGTAGTGCCATATTCTGTCTACGCATCCATGGGTTGTGTTCTGGATGCACTTCAACTTTCATGTAAGTTTTAGAACACTCTGTGCTTTTGCTATATGACAAAGAATTTAAACATTTTCATTTATTCAAAACGTTCTAGATTCTGGGGAACAAACTGGGAAATCGAAGACTGGTTTAAAGGAGAATTTCACAGAGTTCTGTTTGGTCACCAGGGCGGCTGATAAGGCTGTACAGCCAGCCCTCCTGTACTGGGCCCGGTCCTCATCAGTTCAAAAGGGGGGTCCAGGCATCTGATGAGCAGGAGGGCTGGCTGTACTGCCTTTTTGCTGACACTTGTGACTCTTGTTGATCCCCCTGTAGTGCTGCCGGCTTCTAATCTTCTTTCTCCCACCAGCTATGCTGGAGGAAGAGCGGTTCTTGGATTTGCATCCTATTCCACCTGCTGTCTGGCACCCTCTGTGTGCCCCCTCCCCTGCAGCGCTCCCGGCTTCCCTCCTGTTCTGCCGGAAGCTGCAGGCACACAGGGGGATTGGTTTCTGGATGGAGAGTGGGGAGCTTCCTTTACTAAATGAACACAGTATGTGATCAGTAGTGATCGCTCCTGTGTCCATTCATCACTGAAGCATAATAAATCTGTGTCCTTGGTCCATTGCTCATTCATTAGGTGTCTGTTTAGAACCATATTTCACCAAAGGCCCCCCCAAAAGGGCAGTTAAAAATAGAAAAAAATAAATAAATAGAAGTCTAATTTTTTTTTTTTTTTTAAAGTGGTCAAACTCTAAAAAAACATTAGAAAAAATTAAGGACTTGTTCAAATTTACTTTGCTCTCCGATAGAGCAGCCAGCATTTGGATCTCTCTTAAGCCTGGGTTCACACTCACTATTGCAATGCGGGAACCAGCGCAATTCCAGTGCCGGTTGACGCATTGCGTCTCCCTCGCAGGCAGTACACGGGGCCCTTATAGGTAGGTTGTAAGGGGCCCCATTATTTCTAACAGCAGCCCTGTTGGCCACATAACATAAACCCAATGCAATTTCCGAATAACAGTAACACTTGTGGAAAAACATTGGTTATGAGGTTTCCATGGATGTACAAGTCACATTTGGCCACAGCTTTGTTAAAGTGATTGTAAAGTCTATTTTTTTTATCTATTAAAATAGCAAACATGTTATACTTACCCGCTCAGTGGATTTGCACAGGGCAGCCCAGATCCTCCTCTTCTCGGGTTCCACATCTGTGCTCCTGGTCCTTCTCTCCTATCAAGTGCCCCACCGCAAGCAGCTTGCTATGGGGGCACCCGAGCCGAGCTGCAACTCCGTGTATCCGTTCAGACACGGAGCTGCGGTTTGGCCCCGCCCCTCTCTCCTGATTGGCTAATTGCATTTGATTGACAGCAGTGGGAGCCAATGGTACCGCTGATGTGTCTCTGCCAATCAGGAGGGAGAGTCCTGGATGGCCGAGGGACTTGTGGACATTGCTGGATAGAGATGGGGGTGTTAGGGGGGCTGCTGCACACAGAAAGCTTTTTATCCTAATACATAGAATGCATTAAGATAAAAGACCTTCTGCCAAAACAGACCCACCCAAGTACTAGGTGGGGCTCCCCCGAAGGGAGACCCCATGAGAGAGGGCGAACCAAGCCAGAAGGCCATGTCCACCCCCTCTCAAGACTTTCAAGGCAGGCCCGAGGACCTACACCCTACCAGTCATGTGACAAAACGTGTACACCAATCAACAAAAAAACAAGCACACAAATAAAAGTGGGGGGGGGGGATAGTGGAGAAGTGCAATAGGTGCCATTGTGTGATACAATGGCCAGCCTTTCGGCCAGGAATAAAAAAATCCTCTGGTCCTAAGGGTGCGAAAAAAGTGTGATGGTGCAGTGACCTAGGTGCCAATAAAACTCAAAGTGGGACACTAACACAGTGAGGGTTACGACACCCCTGAGCTGCCACTTCAAGGGCACACACACCATGGGCTTCTTTCGGGACCCGGCCTTCAGCCAGACCAGTGCCTCTCCATCCCCATCAGGGGGTAACCCTTCCGGCTTTCTCTGGAGGAGACCTACTAACGACCCTCAGTTTGTCGAGCGGTCCGGTTTGGAAGCTCCCCGATACTAACTGTCCAGATTACCATTACACCAGTGGATTTGCACCGCTGTAGGCTAGGGACAGTAGCACAGCGCCTCCACTGTTAACAGATAAGAACAGATACTACACTTGATCTCAGCCAAAAGGAGGAGAAGCAATATTGCAAGAGTGATTGTTGATGCCGGAGGAAGGGTCTGGCATCATCCCAGCAAGATGTTCTACAGATCCCACCACTATCGAGGAATCTGAGACTACTGAGTAGACTGCGAGTGTGCTGCCATATATCAGAACATGGAAATTAGGCCTGAACTCTAAAAAGCAATTGATTGGAAGAACTTGAAGAAACTGTGTATGGATATGATGCAAGATGTACTTGCATACTTGACAAAGTTTAACTGGTGAGTTAAGTTCCACTTTAAGGCAATCTGAACACAGACAACATATTATTCTGCATGCCTGTTTGAGAAGATCATCTAATTTGCATTTTGGAGCCTATCCAGCATCAGAATAGAGAAAGTGAATTCAGGCTGGGTTCACACTGCTGCGGTGCGGGAACGCAGCGAATTTACTGCGGGTTCCCGCACCGCACCAACTCGCACGGCAGTTCACACTGCCATATGCGAACTGCTGGGGAGTGTCATACAATGTTAATGACACCCCCAGTTCAGCCCGCATATCGCAATGCGAACTGACAATCCGGACACTTTCGGATCGCATAGGTGTGAACACCCATGCGATCCGATTTTGGTCCGAACAAAAAAAAGGGTCCTGTGCGAGTTTGGACCGAATGCGGTGCGATATCAGCCATACTATCTGTATGGCTGATATCGCACAGCACAGACATCGCATGTGATGTGAACAGCAGTGCGCTGCGAATCACATGCGATGTCTGCAACGGCCGCAGTGTGAACCCAGCCTAACACCTCTGTGTTCTTTTGTGTCACAGGTGCAGTGCTTAAAAAAACACTTGCTGCATCTATGGTGTGGTTTCCATTAAAATACACTTTCCATAGGGATGAATGGTATAAAAAAACCTGTCTAAAAAGTGCCAAAAACGTTTCAAGAAACACAACCACACCTAAAATGCCATACACCTTTCACACAGAGGTATCGATGCGACCTGAAAATAAAATAAAGACTACCTTTAGAGTTTGAAACATCTGAGCTGAAAATGTAAACATAAGGCCATATTTAATAAAAAAAAACATTTTAACAGATTGCTATAGCTTCACAGTGCAATGCATCACAATACTAGGAGGTTAGTGGTTGTCTCCTATATACACATCCATCTGAGGAGAGGTTGGGGATAATGCAGGGAATGCAGGTACCTGTCAGTCTGCCTTTACTGGTGTATCTACTGGACCTTCTAATGATTTCTCCACAACTGTGTATGATTGCCTGGGCTCCTTCTGTCTATCTCTTGTTGCTGTTTTGTCTGATTCTCCAGGGTCCTCCTACATTTTTATTTGTAACTCCTTTTTTATTTATTTTAAAGAGGTTACAAATAGATATCCAAAAAGCAGATTTGTACAAACATTAAGGCCTCATACACACGGACTTTTGAAAAAACGAGCTGTAAAGCTAGTACAGACGCCAGGAAAAAAGCGGCTTTAAAAGCGCGATTTTATCCGCGTTTTGTATTGGCGTCAATGTGCGTTTAGCCGCGCTAGCTTTCAGCCGCATTTCTCTTCCTCTATTCAAAATCAATGGTTCCCTCTGGAAGCCCATTGATTTGAATAGAAGTCGCAGCAGAAGTCGGATCAAAACTTGCGGTGCGACTTGTGTGCTGAGAATCTTGAAGGAGAACCCCGCCACCAGTGTGAGGGTATAAAGAGGCCCTTTTTCTGCAGCAAGAACTCTGAAGTCATGATGCAAGGATCTATGAGAGGGCAGATCGCCTACCTTTTGAATACTGTAAAGCTAAGTATGAGCTGCTGAGAGCAGGACAATAATCCATGTAGTGTCCATACTGAAACACTACCGCATAAAGACACTACAACCACTTCACGCTCATATTGTACCCACATTGCACATAGACTGCATCTATACTGTATGCTGGACCATCAGGATTGTTACTAAGTGCACCAATGGTTATTAAGGGGCCCCAACTATAGCCTGCAGGAGAACCACAAGGAACTGCCCCATATTAAGATACCCCATCAAACCCCTTCCTCACCCCTACCTTTCATCCATCTACTGGGCACCTCTTCAAAATAAGCCTAGGCCTAGCATAGCCACCCTTAAAGCGGTTGTATACCCTTATTTTATATAATAAGGCTTACCTGTAGGTAAAATGAATATCTAAAGCTGTACGGTTTAGGAGATATTGACTTTGCATGCAGCCGCTGACGGCAGCGGTGCATGCGCTGTGAATGCCCGGCTGAAGGAGAGGAAGACTCCCGCGCACATGTGGGAGTGACGTCATCGCAGCTCCGGCCACTCACAGTGCCAGAGCCGCAAACCCGGAAGATACGCAGAGAGCAAAATGTCAGCTACCTCTGCGTGGACCGGGCTGCGATACGGGGACCTCGTTCTAAGGTAAGTATTTCATAATGAGCTAGTATGCAGTTCATACTAGCTCATTATGCTTTTGCCTTACAGAGTTTTTTTTTATCTTTTTCTTTTTTTTTTTTTACATGTGCAGGTATACAACCGCTTTAATGCATTTTGGCAGTATAGTCTCCCAAGCTCAGTAAATCTTACTGCCTTTAGCACTCAAGGCGACTTGCTACAGTTCATGCTTCTCCTTGAACTTAGTTCTGCTTTACATCTTCATCTGATTACTGTTTTTACCATATTTTGGTTTGTATGTTATTATTATTATACATGATTTTATATAGCACCAATAGTTTAAGCAGTGCTTTACAATGTAGAGGGGGACAGCACAATTACAGTACACTTCAATGCAGAAGGGACAGGAGGGCCCTGCTCATAGAGATTACATTCTAAAGGGAGGGGGTGGTGGTACAAAAGGTAATAGCTGCTGGGGGGATGATTTGATGGGGGTGGCTCGGGTAAAGTTCCTAGGTAGGTGTGGGATAGGCTTCCCAGAATAAATGAGTTTTCAGGGATCGCCAAAAGGTGTATAGAAAAATTGGTTAAAGATCAGTACTCACTATTAGTTACCACAACACTGGGTGTTCAATATTCCCGTCAGGGCCGTCTTTAATATTGATTGGACCCTGGGCAAACGTTTTCTTGGGCCCTCCCCCACCCCATACAGTTTTGCTCTCCACCTGCTCTGAGATATACAATAAATAGCAGCTAGACTTAAAATCAGTTTACTGTATCAGATCAGGAAACGATTGCGATTGGTTGCCAGAGGTTACAGTGTATCATTACCCTTACTGAATGGTTGCTAGAGGTTACATCACACATTACAGCTCACTGATTAGTTGCTAGATGTTACAGCACATGATTTCTGCTTGTTGATTGGTTGCTAGAGATTACTGTACAGTAATACTGCTCACTGATTGGTTGCTAGAGGTTGCAGCACATCATCTCCTCACTGCAGGGGGCATGATATACATATGAATACCACCTTTATTTACATATCTATGCCGCCCGCTGCAGCTGTTCACATATGAATGCTGCAGCTATTTACATATGAATGCCGGTTATTTCCATGTAAACACAGGGTCTGCAGGTGAGTCATCTGTACACAGAGCTGGGCAGCATTAGTAGCAGCACTTCACACTGAGATATCAGGACACAGCACAGGACTAAATCTTCAAGGGACAAGGGAATATAAACTGGGACAGTTGGCAAGTATGAGGCAGCTGCTTTGGGCCCCACAACAATGACAGGGCCCAGGGCAGCTGCCCCTTTTGCCCTGCCTTTAAGACGGCCCTGATTCCCGTGTGGTGTCCCAAGATTTGCAGGCACACCAATAATAGGTACGGTCTCTGTGCCTAAATACTATAGAAAGACAAGATTACAGGGGGAAAATTCCCACTGAAAAGAGACACAGGCGGACCATTCTGCTTAATAAGGGATGAATTTTATTAGAAAAATATGTTTAATACAAAAAGAGCCAAGACCAGGTACCCACCACCAACACCGAGATCATATTAAAATTAGACAAGGTTGTCTTTAAGAGCAGCTGCGCTTCAACCATGCATGCACACACCTATTGCAAGGCTATTGTTAATTGGAGTAGATAGTGTTTTGTGGATCATACTGATGGTTTCAGTGACATGCACCATACATAGCAAAGTGCGTTCTGTCACTATATTTTATTAGAAACCCTTTTAACAAAAAAACCCCTGCTAAACGGTGGTTGATTGAGACAAGTTGCTGATCCCACAGAGACAGTTTTAATTAAGATTAAAGCAAAACATATCTGTCAGTGTGGAGAGATGGTTATAGTCCACAGTTAGTATCCAATCCGAAGGCATAGATATACAGTTTCCCAGAATGGAATTGCATGTATTCACAGGATCTAGCTGTTGGAAAAGCAATAGCTCAATGATGCTATTATGAAGCTGGCTATAACTGGCTGAAAAGTAACAAACAGCAGGAGGCAAAGTAAAAGAAGGCAGCTAAAAGGCCTATGGTTTGCTCACCCGACCATTCATGGAGCGATATAATCACAGTCCTGTACTATCTTTCTCTGGTCCGGGGGGCTGTATGTGCCATCCTGTATGCTCCGTTTGTTAGGCGGGGTCCATGGGGCTCCAGTGAGCAGTTTGCTCTCAGCACTATGTTAGTGTCAGGTCCTCTGGGCCACTGTCCGCTTGTCTCAGCCGAGACAGTCTCCACCAGCTTCAAGCAATCAGCTGCGTGTGCACAGGCGCGATGAGATACATCATCCACGATGCATATAGCGTCTCTGTTGTGATGCCAAATTGCCTAAAGGTGGACAGGTTGTTTATTCCTAATACCTGTCTCATTTATGTTTCTGATGTTATTACCCAGCCAATGTTCCAATATAATGAGATTTAGTTTTACCAACTTGTTTAATATCTGTTTATTGACACAATAGGGTTTATTTGCTAAATCTGGAAAATGCAAAGTCTGGTGCAACTGTGCATGGTAGCCAATCAGCTTCTAATGTCAGCTTAATCAATTAAGCTTTGACAAAAAAAAAACTGGAAGCTGATTGGTTTCTATGCAGAGCTGCATCCGTTTTTGCACTCTCCAGTTTTAGTAAATCAACCCCAGTGTTATTGTGCTCCTGGTGTAGTCGTCAGTGAATGCGTTGACCTTGTAAACTTTTAACCTAGTATGTTGGAAGTACTTGTGTGGTCAAGACAAAGAGCAGAGAACTTTCCTTATCCAGCGGCTCCTGCTGGGGTAGTGCTACATATGTAAGCTACAAGTCTTTCTGATTGGAGCCTACATAGGGCTATGGTTTCTCTGCCTACCCCCAAGTCACAGTGCAATTTGTCACTTAGGAAGCCAGCACTGTATTGTGGGAGGCAGGAAGAGAGTCACATGTTCCCCATGCACAGAATTACTGGGTATTTTTTTTTTACTCCAGGAGGACAAATGAAATGGCATTGAAAAGATGGAGAGGTGATTATAAAGGGAAGTAGGGATCAGGCATTTAGGTCAACCTGCTGCTTTGTTCTACATGGGAAAAGTACAGATTTACTTTAATACATGAAACAGTATCTCTAAAAGTAACTAATCTAGCTGTACCTATAAAAATAAAACATATATATTCTTTTAAAATGTGTAGATTTTTATAGTAACACAATTCCAAGAAAAAAGTGATGGTGTTCCCCTAAAAGGTTAATGTGAGCTTTAGCATGTTGGTGGTGGATACCAATGATATACTGCAAACATACTCCTATGTTTTAACTATATTTGTACTGGTCCAGTGATTACAAAGACCATTGACTTACACATTTGTTTTAATAGAAAAAAAGGAAAATGTATGGTGATTATTTCCTAAAACAAATGTTTTAATATTAGTGTTCATGACACCAACAATTTACTAGAAATAACCATGGGGACCTTTATTAAAGTGAACTTATTGCAAAGCAAACATCTTTCTCAGAAGTCTCAGATAAAAAGCCAACTCTTCACCAGATTACAGACCATGTTATACTTTCAGAGCAATGACTTAATTCACATTGAAGCAGGGTACATTCAGCTTCACTTTTCCAGAATAAGTAAGTGTTCCAAGAATGAGGATATAACTATTCCCACCAGAGGCTTCAGAGAAAATTATTTTTCACATTTTATTATAGATCCTCTCTAAATATTTTTAAAGTATATTTCTAGCGATTTTTTAGTTATGGATGGCGTGTGGAAGGATTAGAACCCCCATTTGGCTTTTATTGTGTTCTGTGTTCACACTGGGTAGATTCACCCCTCTATCGGTCCTGGCAGGCATGTACTGGCCATCGGGACTACCGGGAGATTCCCGGTGGGCCGATGGCTCAGTGGGCCAGTCAGATGCAGTCCTGGAGCCGCTCCTCTCTGACAGTGAGTGATCACAATTTCACTCCTGTCAGGAGGAGCAGCTTCCGTCATATGCTGGAGAGAGCATTAGGCTTTCTGCTCCCTCCAGCCTGCAGGGGGAGATAGACCAATGGTAGACTTTCCTTTCTCTCTCCCCTTATCACTTGTTATCACATGACTGGAGAGAGGAACGAGAAGCTGCCTTCAAAACTGTGAGTACATGTGGGAGGGGGAGGACACTCTGATGTGAGGGGGGCTGCTGATGGGGCTCTCTGATGTGAAGGGCTTCTGATGGGGACACACTGATGTGAAGGGAGCTGCTGGTGGGGACTCTCTGATGGAGACTCTAAAGTGAAGGGGGCAGCTGGTGAGGACTCTGATGTGAAGGGGGCTTCTGATGGGGACACACTGATGTGAAGGGGGCTTCTGATGGGGAATCTCTGATGTGAAGGGGCTGCTGATGGGGACACACTGATGTGAAGGGGGCTGCTGGTGGGGACTCTCTGATGGGGACCCTGATGTGAAGGGGGCTGCTGGTGGGGACTCTGATGTGAAGGGGGCTTCTGATGGGGACACACTGATGTGAAGGGGCTTCTGATGGGGACACACTGATGTGAAGGGGGCTTCTGATGGGGACACACTGATGTGAAGGGGGCTTCTGATGGGGACACACTGATGTGAAGGGGGCTTCTGATGGGGACACACTGATGTGAAGGGGGCTTCTGATGGGGACACACTGATATAAAGGGGGCTGCTGGTGGGGACTCTGATGTGAAGGGGGCTGCTGATGGGGACTCTGATGTGAAGGGGCTTCTGATGGGGACACACTGATGTGAAGGGGGCTGCTGGTGGGGATTCTGATGTGAAAGGGCTTTTGATGGGGACACACTGATGTGAAGGGGGCTTCTGATGGGGACACACTGATGTGAAGGGGCTTCTGATGGGGACACACTGATGTGAAGGGGGCTGCTGGTGGGGACTCTGATGTGAAGGGGCTGCTGATGGGGACTCTCTGATGTGAAGGGGGCTTCTGATGGGGACTCTCTCTGATGGGGACACACTGATGTGAAGGGGGCTGCTGATTGGTGCTCTCTGTGAAGGGAGCTGCTGATTGGGACTCTCTGATGTAAGGGGGGTGCTGTTGGGGACACTCTGATGTAAGGGGGACACTGTTGGGGACACTCTGATGTAAGGGGGATGCTGTTGGGGACACTCTGATGTAAGGGGGACACTGTTGGGGACACTCTGATGTAAGAGAGACGCTGTTGGGGACACTCTGATGAAAGGGGGACGCTGTTGGGGACACTCAAAATTAAAGTGGGCCGGTCATGAGGAAGTCCAGGGCCAAATTTTTGTCCCAATCCAGCCCTGGGTCCAGGTGACCATTGTCAGTGAGGCAGACAGTGATGGCAAATCCAATTTTTTTACAGTTATCACCAAAACAGGAGGTGAGGGGAAAATGTCCAATGGGGAAATCTGTTTTCAGTGAAAATCTTCTAAGAGCTATTGTCCTTACTTTGGGGAGGTTTTTATTCACTTCCTGGCATGTTTTTAAGACAAAAAGTAACAGGAAATCTCCCCACCATGATATAAACAACAGTCAGAGATTCTAACCATTTACTACTCTAGTCTAAAACTACAAAAAGGTTTTGGCAACAGATAGATTGCAAGATCTTGCATAATAGAACATATCAATAAAAACCCAAGTAATTCTGGTTGCATAGTTCAAATTCCCATGGCTTTTTACTTAACTTGAGCATGAAACTTTAATTACATCATATTGTGCACACTCAAAGATTTCTATGAAATTTGTTCAAGAAGGGGAAAATAGTTAATTTTACTTCCTCCAAATGCTGAGCTCTGTCTCTTAAAAAAAAAAAAGCCACAAGAATGCTCATTAATTTAATAATTTCCTGTCTCCGTACCTTCAGCTGGTTTCTTAGACATTGTGGAACCTGAAAAATAAGTTCAAGGAGAAGGACGCCCAACGTGAGACATCAAAAAACACACAAACGCATGGGTGGTTTTGGCCATTGTCTACCACTTTCCAGTTCCGTTAGGCAGTTCCTCAGTTAAATGCCTTTGATACTTGGCACAAAATTTCAGGCTTCATCTGACATGACTTTGATTTAGCATCTTTGGGCCACAGTCTTCCAATGAATATGAAAGGTAAGGCAACAGCCAAAGTCTACAAACTCCTCTCCAGACATCTTTGGTGTTCTGTTTTTCTTGCTCTTGGCGTGGTCGGTTCTCCTGTGGACACTACCATTTTATGAGCTTAATAAATGTTGACTTTATTAATGTTCCTCTTGGGATACATTTTTACAGGTCATTTTTCAACATCAATTGATGACTAAATGCTCTTATTAAATCTACTAATCAAACTGCCTAAGAATTAGAATAAGATTGACTGCATTCTATAGGTAGTGCCTAGTGCTTTGGTCTACCGTCTTCAGAGAGGGTTGGAAACATTATTGGTTAAAATGATCAAAGTGTAAAACTGAGCTATGTATTTTCTGGGAAAATTACAACAGTCTGCTGACAGCAGAAGGAAAGCAATCCTTCTTCTCCTCTAAAACTGTGATCACTCACTCATGCTGTACATCGTAACAAGTTGAGCGGCTGCAACAGTGGGGTGATCTGTGTGAGACATTTATGCATAGCCAAGATAGTAAAACTACTTTGCGGGCATTAGGATTTACATCTAATTCAATTAAATAAACGCAGACCCTGAAAGATGCCTGAACAAAGGTGGGGATTGTTTTCTGGGGAGAAATGTAGATAAAGGCATTGTCAGGGGTCGAAGTATTGTGATGTCTGTGAGATGTAATAAATGCCTAAAAGTGTTACAATCACATATTACTTAACATGTGATGCTTAGCATGGACACAATTACCCCATACTAGGTCCACTTCAATGCATGCTTGTAAAAAAATAAAATTATTTTTATATATATATATATTATTTACTGTGTATATAATGTTTCATCTGTCTGAAGTTCTTCTTTAAAATATATATATTCCGTATTATTAGGACGCCGCGACAAAGTCTGAACATGCATTTCATCTAAAATAGTGAAAACTGCAGGTGAAGCGCTGACTTTATTGAGAAACTCCACTACCATTGGCCTGCCAAGCCTGAGATAAATGTAGTAACTGCAATATAGCTCCCGTTATTATCTGATGAGGAATTCTTTGCACTTTGCAATCCGTCACAAATATCTACTTCATCTTATGATTCTCAGATTGATTTCAAACCTGTGATCACAGATCATCTGTCAGCAAGTCAAACTTCACAGATCTGTGCTGGCTGAGTTCCAGGAAAAGGTCATCAAGATTCCTCAGGCGAGAGTGTATAATTATCCTAGCCAAATGTCAAGATATAGCGCTTACATAGCAACTGTAGCCAAAAATGAAGGAAAAAAGTGACTGGGACATTTTGAGCCTGTGGATATATAACAAGTGACTGATAGTTGACCCCCACATTAACAACTTTATTATTAAATATCTACAAAGGCAATTAAAATATTGAAGAAAATAGGCCATGGTACATGTATTTATTAACCTTTATAAAACAATTTATCACCTGGTTCCACCAGGATTTTCCAAATCGGTAGAGTACAACATTACCAGTTGATCATAAAAGTACCATGGAACATATTCACCACCTACACTGAACTTGCTGTGAGTGGAGGACACAAGCTACAGTTACATGACCTGGGAACCAAAAGTCTTTGATGGAGCTTTGAATTGGCTTGTCTTGCTGTGTTCTACTGTGAACAGTATTATCCAGGGCCAGACTTCAGCTATGAGGGTTCCTGGTTCCTGAGTAAGTGCCTTGGGTCTGGAAGGCATCCAGGGGCCAGTCACCAAATCTGCTTAACTAAGTGACTTTATCTCAGTATCTACCAACCTTTCCCAACACTCACCCCAGCAAATGAGAAATAGTCGGTGGTGGAAAAAAGATTCCGCATTCATTAACAACCAGTGATCCTTCTCCGTGCTGTAATCTCATCATCTTTGGACTCTGCTTGCTTACTTGAAGACTTAGAGCCTTTAGAGGTTAAGAAAGTTGTCGAATCTGGGGTTCCCTTTGGCTCTTAGAACCTTAGCGTGCATACAAATAGCTATTCATGTCTCTGTGTCTTTAACCATGCAATAAAAACCTGTCTCTACATAGAAGATGCCTTTTGCCTGAAGATGCATGCGCACAGGGCCGTTTTGTGGACCAGTACACAGAGTCAGGGCTGTGCTTTCATCTGTGGTGTTCACTAATGCACGTGCATTAGCATGAGTTAGCAGGAGCATCTGCACTGGCTTTTGGTGCCCAGTGGTCTATTTAAAGCATAACAAGACTAAAAGGAATTGCTGAGTGGTTGCCAGTTTCAGTAACCTTTGACCAGATCTGTACCCTGATCATCCTGTGCCCTTGACCTGGCTTGGCTTCTGACTCCACAAAATTCTGATTTTAACTTTGGCTTGTGCTCTGACTTCATCCTCTGCCTGCTGATATCAACCCAGGCCTGACTTCTGACCCTTCGTCTGTCTTTTGAATTGGTACCCTTTCTGCCCGGTTGTCTACCCTGGCTTGCTTTTACTACTTTGACTCCTGTGCTCGATCTGTGTGAAAGCATTCTGCACACATTCCAGTCCTGCAACCAAAGCAATTCAGCAGTATCCAGACTGTCATCTAGCCACCCACCATGTCGGGAACTACCACAGGCACCCATGTCCACAAAGTCTTCTCCAGACCACCCCTGGTCAGCTGAGGCAGCGGGACACGCATTACCATCTCTTTCATACTTTTCACCATCTACAACACTATCCAAATTACACAACAAACGCTCTCACAAGCGCAGGAGTAATTCTCACCATATTGTGTCTACTTTTTGCACCCATGTCACTTCTTGTCCTGCTGCATTATGTCAACAACCCCAGGGGGTACTGGACGGGAGGAGTACAGGACACTAGCAGTCAAAGGCAACAGTTCCTTAGGGCTCTTCCACAAGGTTGGAGTGATAGGGTCAGCTTGTCTGTTTTTTAAGCAGACCTGATCAGACCATCCATTGCCCTCTATGGAGTGGCTATGTAAACGGACCGTGTCTGTTTACACCCGCGACATCCAATGCAATTCTATGTGCTAAAAATAGAAGGACGCTAGATCGTCTAGCAGATTGGATGACAGTCGAATGTAAATGCGCAGGTAGTCATAGAGGAAAGCCGACTATGTCCATGTCAGCTTGCATAGGCAGAGGGGACAAGGACCTGTCATCCACCTGCTCAGTAGGGATCAGCAGGCGGAGTCCACCCATGTAAAACAGCCCTTAGATCTCACACTGCCCAAACTTAATCACATGTCAGAAAGTGTGTTGCTATTTTTCAAGGGGGGAATTAAAGTCAAAAGGCTTTTTTTTCAGGATAATGCTTATGCAAAGTTGAGATTTCTATTAATTCTATTAAACTTCTATATATGCCTTATAACATACTATAGCAGCATTTTCCATTTTTGAGTTTATGTCCACTTTACCTAATCAGTTTCCTAACTCCTAGACATGCTCCACCTTTCAACTCTGGTGGCTCTAGGGTGATGAGTGACACATGCTGTTCATCTTTGGAGGGCAAAGCTCTCAGCAATCATTTCAAAGTTGTATATGTCTAAAAACTTTAAAGATTCTATAGCAGTGGTGTCTACCTGTGACCTACGAGCCGCATGTTGCCAATGACTGCAATGAAATTCGTAAACTTTCTTAACCACCTCAGGACTATGGCTTTTTTTCAAACTTCTTGTTTACAAGTTTAAATCATTTTTTTGCTAGAAAATTACTTAGAACCCCCAAACATTATATATTTTTTTTATAACACCCTAGAGAATAAAATGACGGTCGTTGCAATACTTTTTGTCACACCGTATTTGCGCAGCGGTCTTACAAGCACACTTTTTTTTGGAAAAAATACACTTTTTTGGGTTAAAAAATAAGGCAACAGTAAAGTTAGCCCAATTTTTTTTATATTGTGAAAGATGATGTTACGCCAAGTAAATTGATACCCAACATGTCACGCTTCAAAGTTGGGCCCGCTCATGGAATGGCGACAAACTTTTACCCTTAAAAATCTCCATATGCAACGTTTAAAAAATTCTACAGGTTGCATGTTTTGAGTTACAGAAGAGGTCTAGGGCTAGAATTATTGCTCTTGCTCTAAAGATCACAGTGATACCGCACATGTGTGGTTTTAACACCGTTTTCATATGCGGGTGCAATTCACGTATGCGTTCGCTTCTGCATGCGAGCTCGGCGGGACGGAGAGCATTTAAAAAAATAAATTTTTTCTTATTTATTTTACCTTTTTCTTTTTTCTTTTTACACTGTTCTTTAAAAAAAAAAAAAGTGTCACTCTTATTCCTAAAATATGAGATCTGGGGTCAAAAAGAACTCATATTTACACTAAAATGCAATAAAAAAAAAATAAACAAAAATGTTGTTTGAAATTTTTTTTTTAAAAATGTCCCTTTAAGAGCTATGGGCGAAAGTGACGTTTTGACCTCACTTCCGCCCTGCAATGGTATGGCTGCATGGCATGCTTGTTCGCGATTGGCAGTTGGAAACGAGGCACTAGACACACGTAGTTTGTATTCGCGTGCGTATTCTGCACGCAACGCTCCTGTGATTGGCTGCTGCCCACAAGTCGTGGGACGCACGCCGCTCATTCCCAGATGTTGTTGCTGCCCCGGCCTAACTGCAAAGGTACATCTAATCAGTCAAATATGTTTTTATTATAAATAGCGCAGTGGTAGCAAGCAACTGTATGCCCCAGTTGAAGGCCGTTCGGACGAAACGCGTCCATTTTTTAATTGCTTTCCAAGCTCTACCTACTGCGCACTTTTATACGCTCATGTGATCACTTTTTTTTTATTGTACCCATCTGTCATGATGTAGTACTTTTTATTCAAATAAACCCCACCATTTTTGATCTATGCCATGTGGAGGCTTCTTTTCTCTTTTATATCCTTAAATGGTTGCTGTTTTCATCATTGCCTGGAGAGTGTGGTGAGTGACTGCTGGCATTCCTGATCTCTACACCTGATGACCGTCAGAGAAGGAGCTGGAGCAGGTCTTCATTGAAGTTTGCCATCTGCAATCCCTGTTTGCATTCATGGTTGTACAATTCACCGCCGCTGGCGTGTGGATCCACAACTCAGGGTAAGAGTACCGAATCCCCTTTATGTTTAGATGGTGGAGGCACAACCTCAGGTGTTGCTGAATATATTAACTGTTTTGATCACCAAATGTCTGAATGAATTACTGATATTTCACTCAAGACCACATTGTGATTTCACCTTGATGTTCCTTATATATGGATTTATTATTACATTGCCCTCATTTGTTGGCTTTCTATCTTGTGGACTGATCATTTTTTTACATTGCGTCCGCATAACTTTTTATCTTTGAAAAACAATTTTTTTTTTTTGCATTATGTTTTTTTTTGTGTATTTGGCTCTAGTCACACGTTACTGTGTTACCTAGATTGTCTATTTTTTATTTTGTACAGGTTTACATTCTTTTTTGATTCATTTATAGTTTTGGATTGTACAATCACTTCCCTGGAACCATCCCCAGGTTCTCATGATAATATTTTTAGCGCTACACATTTATTTTATATACACTTTTACAATTAGTCTTATTGTTGTGTTGGCAGCTCATCCTTTTTAGGTGGTGCAGTAATTTATCCATTTATCCAATAGTATGGTGATGGGTGGGAACCATCTTCCCCTCACTCAGCTCCATACCACAGACCGAGAAGGATCCGATCGCCTCCGCCGCTGCTGGCAGGTCCGATAAGCGCCGGAGGGGGGCCTCTCTCACATCGCAGATAAAAGTGATCCCGCCGCAGAGACCACTTTTATCTGAAAGTGGACCGCCCGCTGAAGAAGAGGATACCGTGTTATGGCAGCTACCTGCTGCCATAACAACGATATTCTTCTTCAAAGTGCCAACGTATAAGGGCAGCGGGCGGTCCGTAAGTGGTTAAAAATGTTGAATTTTTTGGGGGGGATTTTTTTGTAAAAATGCATTTATACTTAGCAAACATATGTGGCGGAGGAACAATTTGTGTCTCTTTACTGGACTTTTATAAGTTTTATCTTCCCACAGAAAAATACCCCACTCTTCACAATCACATCTTATTCAAGTCATCAGTTTTCGGCAGCACCTATATTTGTGAACAACTTCTTTCAAGGATGAGGCACATGAAGGGCAAATATACCTGATGAGAACCATGAGATGTCATTGAGGCTGGGTTCACATATGTGTTCGTGCCTGGGGTCCAATGCGTGTCAGTTCATCAGTTCAGGTGCAGATCAGGTCAGAATTTTTGCCTGAAATCGCACCTGAACCGGACCCAAAGACGTACCGGACCCTTCTGAAATCCGGACTGCGGCCACCCTGCACCTGTGTGCACTGGTTCCATTGAGAGCCAGTCACACTCGCCTGTCATTGGATGCAGGGAAACCCGCATCCAATTTGCATATATGTGAACCCAGCCTGAGAGTTGGTACTACATCCATTGACTGAGATATAGATGTGTTAGTTTATCAAAAACAGTGTCAAATATTGCACTAGTTTTATGTTGAATCGGGATGGGGCTCAGGTAAGTATAAGGGGGGCTGAGGGAAGCTGCTACACACAGAAGTTTTTTATTTTAATGTATACAATACATTAGGATAAAAAAAAACTTCTGCCTTTAGAAACACTGACTTTAGAAACCTGACTTTCTCTGCTAATCAGCTATTCTTGTGGTTAGTGCAATTTATGTGTGGCCCAAGACAATGCATCTTCTACTAATGTTGCCCAGGAAGGTCAAAAGTTTGGACACCCCTGTTCTATAGCTATCCCAGGTCAGAGGTCTTTAAATAAAGTTTGTGACTATTTCCTGCATTCTTACTGGCCCACCGCACACAAAATTCCTCCTAGTTAATTTAATGAGCTGAAACTTTAATTTCCAGCTGCTCCAATTAAGCTGATGTTAAAAACAAACAGTAATTCTATGTCCATAGTACAGAACATCAATCAGTGTTCTGCCTTTTACGCATGGTCCCAATTAAAACTAAATAAAGCTAATAACCAATATCTCTTTTAAAAAAACATACCAATCTTGGTTAGCAATGTTTCTACTTCAGGCAAGTGGCTGAGAAATATTTAACTTTCATATTCACATTACATGTTAATTGGGACAAATGAAACGTAAAACACGCACTCTAATTGAGAATATCCGCAGTTATCTAATGGCCACATCTCAGTTATCCCAGGCTAGGCAAGTAGGAGACTTCTCATGGCGTGGAGCCCTGGAAATGTCAGTTTTAATAATGGCTGGATACAAATCACAGTAGGATGAGTAAAGAACAATAGAACAAAGGGGGAAGAGAATGTGGAATGTTTTTAATACTAGAGCATCTTCTGACTGAGGACATGTGGCAGCTATTGGCTGAATGCTAAAATGAAGACAATAACGTCTTTCAACGATATTGAAAGAAGAAAGGCTGATGTTTAAAAAACATGCCGTTCTTTCCAGGTCTGGATCGGAGTGCAGACGACATGGGCCTACGTTGGCAGGACAAGCACAGGTGTCACTGGCCAACAGAAAGCCGAGTCCTATTAATACTGTGCCAGATAGTTAAGCAACAGGTACTTCCCTTGCCAACCTAATGGAATTATTGGTGCTCTTGTGCCCAGGATCCATGCAACAGAGATGAGAGCATAAATATCTTTAATGAAATTATCGCCATGAGTCAAACTGATTTTGAGAAACTCACAGGTAAGGTAAACTTACACTTGGCCTACTAACAAAATTTCACAGAGACGGCTAACCATTCATTGCCATAAACTCTATCAGCAGGGCAAATGAGAAACACAATACATAAAATTGACAGATGCAAGTTTTTTAAGTGTAACTCTAGAGCAGCCTTTCTCAACTGTTTTTTTTTTTAAACATGGAGAAAATCTCTTGAAATAACTTTTTACTAACTCTACAGCATCTAGAATATTAGTGCATCCTTTTTTAACCAGGGTGCCATCTGGGTTCTTCATGGATGCCTTGGCAAAATGCCTAATAATTGCCCAAAAATTGTGTACAAGCCAGCTGTTGGATCAAGTCTTTTTTGTTACTCAAAGCCATGAGCTTCATTGTGCAGCATTACAACCTTGGGCTCTGTGCAAGCCAGCAGCCGCCAGTGTCCTAACAACCACTGATGTCATTGGTTTATAAGAAGGACATCAGGCACCTACACAGCATCTTTGTTTGACACCCCCCCCCCCCCCGCCCCTCTCTGTTAGCATTGGGGTCATGTTAGCTGCAAGGGGGAGAGAAAAAGAGGGAAAAAAATGGTGGAATACCAGTCAGACACCCAACATAAATCACCTCTAATGTTGGGTGTCCTGCATGTGGAGCTTGCACTACGTAAAATTATTTGTTTCATTTTTTTACATTTTAGAACAGGGTGCATATGTCGGTGAAAGGGTTTTTTTTTTATACCCTACCGAGTGCTATATAATTCTCATAAGCTGATTATCAGCTTTCAGATAAAAGTAATTGGTTGCTTGATTGCTTAAACCGACCCCCAGAAGTGCAACCCCCCCCCCAGTCTTTCAATCCAAGCTCCTCTGTCTCACCTGCATGGCAGCTGTCATCGGGCGGAGGGGAGGGAGACCAGCAAACATCCGTTCACTTGCAGTAGTAGTCTGGTAGTGCAGTCTATTTTCTCCAATGTAGGTGGCGCTCGACCGTAGCAGCATTGCAGTTGGAAGGAAAGTCAAGAGGAACTTAGTTCCTCTTTGGTTTCCTGGGTCACTGGGGAAGCCATCCGATTGGATGCTGCCACCCCATGTGACTCTGGCAGACATTTTGGGTCAGGCAGAGCCTTTTTAAGGCCCTGGTTCCCAGGCTTGGCACGCATTTCACGTGTGGGTAGTGTTAAGACAGGTCACCTGTCTGACAGGGACAGTGATTAGCAACAAGGAAAGGTTCCAGACAAGTAGGGAAAAGATAGGGACATCCCATCCTTCCTGGAGATCTCTCTATTTGGGTACGACTGGGCAGGCCACATTCTGCTTCTCAAGACAGACGCTATTGGCACATCTGAGACCTGCTCTGCTACACACCACTGATACATTCTGTGAGAGTTCCCAGTTGGACGCTTTCCCGACGGGCTGGTTGTAAATTATTGAACTTTGACAATAATACAAGTTCTGTCCTCTGCAACTGGGCTCTGAGTGTTTACTGCCACTACATCACGCTACACCTCCCCAAACACTGGTCTCCCCTACCTATGTTGTAGTAAGAACATGTATAACATCACTACTGGTTTCTGCTCACTGTCTGGTTTTCTAATGGAGGACGAGCACATTTTTCACAAACAGACCCCAAATTTAGGTCAAGGTCTTATTTCAGCTGATAGATGGATGGGCACACAGGATATCCTTTGCTGGTCAAATGTGCATAATGCTCCTGGAATCTGATTCTTTACTGTGGATTTTTCTTCTCTTATTTTTTTTCTCTTGAGTTTTAAAAGGTTTTTCCCTAAGACTTGCTGAAGAATGACATAACTATGAATCAACGTCAAATGTAGTTTTATAATCACTAGGATTATAACACATAATACAAACCCTAATCCTATCCATTTCTTTCAATGAAAACGCTGTGCCCAAAGGAGCCAGTTTTATTATATTCCATGTTTCAGACACCCTGACCCGGATTCCATCCTTGTTACTGCAGAAAAAAAGTACTCTACTACAGATTACAAGGCTACTCATTGACGCAGGTGTAATGAGAACATGTGCTTCATTATAAAGTATTAGCTCTGGACGGGTATGGGTTTAAGACAGATCATTTCCACCTTTCAATGACAGAACTTTTCAGATGAAACAATAGTCTGCATGGACCCCAGTGGCCAGCTCTGTCCTGCTCACTTACTTTGTGCCAATTTATTTGGCACATGTAACGTATAATTGAGTTTTTATGAACAGATGGATTTCATTACTTGGTATTATACTACCAGGCATATCTTCAGTAACTTAATTATGTGCTGAAATAAGTTTAGTCAATGAAAAAATATAGACTTTATGTGAAAAGGCACGTGTTGAATTCACACTGGCTGCAAGTTTAGCCGCAAGTTATCTAGCAATGCATCTGTCTGCGTGTCTATTAATAATACTATATTTTCAAACTGTTGCTCTTTTACACACCAATGTACCAATAATAATGAATAAATCTCTATTTAGGATATAATGAAGTCCAGCATGTTCTTGGACCTAGCATGATCAGAGTTGAACCTGTTAGTGGATTGACCCCAACTACCACCCTACTATTTTGTATATATCCCCTTGGTATCTCTTGCTTTACCACCTTACTAACAAAAGTTGCACTGTAACCAGTTCAGTTCCAGCACTTTTTAGCCTTTAACATTTTTTAAGTATATGCACAGGCATAGCCTACATTTACCCCCAACCTCAATTTCCCCCCTCAAAAGCATGCCCCGGCATTATTTTTTTAAATCATTTTCCTGTAGTAAATAACAGCCTTTACTGCTTCCTGTGAATTCATCACCAGGCTTGTAAAAAAATTTCAGGAGCAGCTTCTAGGAACCAGTTTCTACATCTCCCAAGAGCCTCTTCCTTACACACTGTGGTCAACCTTTTGGGAGTCACAGCAGCAGCATTGGTTTTCAGGGAAAAAAATCTATGTGCACATGTGGGGAAGGACAGACAGGCATGGAGGATAGTTGAAGTTCTGTATCCCAGCAGGCAGTGCTGACAACAATGGTTGGGATTTTGGTGCAGCAATGGCACTCTGCAATGAAAAACACCTTGATGGCGTCACATACTGTCCACGCCGTCACATACACATACGCGTGGTCTGTATGTGATGTCATCATGCACGAGTTGCAGATTGTAATGGGTGTTTTTCATTGAGAGCCATCAGCCTGCTGTTTTACTCTTTGTACACTGGATTTATACTGCTTTGGAATAATGTGAATTTTTGGAAGCCTAATAAATGGTGAGAGTATTTTTAGACATACTTCACTATGGAAGTGTTTTTTTTAACTCTTTGCTGTTAAACAGTGGTTTGCTGCTGAGTGGTAATTGTCCCTCCATTGAATGTTTGTTCAAGGGGTTGTATCAAGGCAAATTTGACCATTTATAATTTTTTTAATCACATTTTTATTGAAAATTTTCTTAAGATACAAACAAGACAAATTTATAATTGTATGGTTCATCATATCTGATAAGAGGCGCCTGTCAACTGCTGTCATCTGGTGGTGGACCCCACTCATTTCCATTAGAGCACATTGCACCTGTTGAGTGATTGTGGCTCTTCGGATATATTGTGACATGATTCATCTGCTCATGACTGGACTGGTCTTTGAACTTGATTTGATTAACTTTTTTGCACTTTTCAATTGGGTTTATGTGTGTATAGGGCCTTGTTTATAAAGTTTTCTTGTATATTAGTCCTTGTAGAATGCCAACCTGGGTTCCTCCAAGGCATGTAGCTTAAGCCAAACTGCTTCTTCACCAGGGCCTCTGATAGTGGGAATGGACTTGCAGCAAGCTGGAACCAGGTTGCATCCTCAAGGTACGCCCAACTGATGATACAGAGATCACTCGCGTATGCAGAGCACAGATGGCAGGAGGCATAAGAGGATGCAGGAAACAAGCCGAGGTCAGGGTAGGCGGCAGGCAAGCACAAACAGAAGACAAATCCAAGGTCAGTACATGGGTATTCAGACATTCAATACACAAAACATTAGGCAAACAGGAGCTTAAAGAACTAGGAAGTTGCTCAGGCAACGAAGGCTGCACTAAGCATGTCCTATATAGGTAGCAAACTAGGAGGCGGGCCAGGAAATTATAGAAGGGAAGGAAATAAAAACCCACAAAATAGCAGGCGACATCCAGAGTGAGCATATAAGCCAATCAACACATGTGAAAAGAATCAGAGGGCTAGCAGAACTACTGCAGCAAGGAGATAAGAATTACGCAGGCAGGAAATTGCAGGCTAAACCACATGATGAAAAAGTTAATAGGCACAAAGGGGTTGATTTACTAAAACTTGAGTGTGCAAAATCTGGTGCAGCTGTGCATGGTAGCCAACTAGCTTTAACTTCAGCTTGTTCAATTAAGCTTTGACAAAAAAGAAAACAAAAATTTGTATGCGGATTGGTTTCTGTGCAGAGCTGCACCACATTTTGCACTTTTTAGTTTTAGTAAATCAACCCTAAAGTATTTTTAGTGAAAATTGTATGTCAAAATAATCAATAGGTCCAGAGATATATAGGGATGACATTACTGTAAATGCAGATTTCAACTTTTTCTGTAGAATTCTAGCTTTTACCCACCTCCTCCCACTTCCCAAGCCTTCTGATTGGTTAATAAGGCCAGTCATCACATTAAAGCCACGTACACACGGTCAGATTTTCCGACAGGAAATGTTCGATGTGAGCTTGTTATCAGAAAGTCCAACCGTGTGTATGCTCCATCGAGCATTTGCTGTCTGAATGTCCGCCAACAAATGTTTGATAGCAGGTTCTCAAATTTTCCGCCAACAAAACTTGTGTGACCATGTGTATGCAAGACAAGTTTGAGCCAACATCCTTCGGAAAAAAATCCACGGTTTTGTTGTCGGAAAATCCGATCGTGTGTACGCGGCATAAGAGTCAATAAGGACCCATAACAGGTGGGAGGGGGCAGAACCAAGACTGTTTGGCAGCCTTAAAGTTTTCAAAGTTTAACAAAGGTATAACTTCTGTTCCAAAAAAAGTCTTTTGGAATTTGTAGTCTGTCCTGATCCTAACCTTCTCTTTTTTTGGGACATACAGAGCTTTAATTTTAAAAATGGTGTCTAAGACTGATGTGTATGTGTAACATGTATTTGCTGTGATTAAAGTTGAATGCAGCATGAAATGTCCACAAACAGCTCATGTTAATTTTCTGGTGATCTGTGATCCAGCGTCATCTTATCCTGCATTTCATTACCTCTGTGTATTCTGGATTATGTTGGCTCTCTCCTCACTATGTGGATGTTCTGTAACTTGGTAATGTCAGTATATCCAGTGTACTGTATAACTGTAGATAAAAGCTTTCCCACACTCACTGGAATGTCCAGTAAAAATATCAATTTATTGGGTATCTGGAATCACACAGTAAAATCACATCTACAGAGTATTAAAGCATCCACCTGTATTCATATGAAACATTGGGGAAGGCAGTTTAAATAGGCAACAAATTAAAGAATCAGTACAGACAAAACTGGCATTTAGGTTTTTGGTGTATGCTGGAGGGCTATATCATGTAACTATTTCTTATATGTCTTGGGGACTGTATTGGTAAGACATCTGCTCTTGTGTTCCTAGGTCTACACAATTGCTGTGGCGATCTTGAAGGACTTCTACTCTTCCTGTTGAATTTCTGTTTATTCTAAATTATCAAGAATGTAACATAAAAAAAGCTGTAACATACAAAGGGCAGGAACAGCCAAAACTCTTGGATGGACAATGTCAGGAATTATGGCAGGGAGATCTTGCTCTTGGAGCACCCAAGTAATAAGCCAGGGGCTGACATAGTCCACCAGGGGCTTCTTATATCAAAAACTCTACTTTGGGAGGATTGACCTTATAATTCAATTGCTGAATGACTAATCCGATCCAGGAAACATTTCAAATGTGGTAAAATCATAATTTAGTATAACTGATTTTAGACAGAACTGGAGGGAATACCCAAAACTCCTAGATGGACAGGAACAAAGTTAGGAAACTATGTCAGGATGACCTTGATCTTGGAGCACTAAATGCATATAAAGACAGGTGCTAATGCAGTCCACCAAGGGCCTCTTATACCAAAAATATAACTTTGTGAGGATTAACCTTGTGCTTCAATTAGTAAATAGCTAATCCTATCCAGGAAACATTTCAGATGTGTTAAAATCATTATTTAATATAACCAATTCCAGACATATTCTCAGTGCTTCCAGAAGGGACTGGTGGGAACATCCAAAACTCCTAGGTGGACAGGAACAGAGCCAGGGATTATGTCAGGAAGATCCTGCTGTTGGAATATCAAGACATACAGTAGGAAGCTAGGGACTGATCAAGTCCACCAGGAGCCTCTTATATCTAAAATTATACTTTGGGGGGATTGACCCTGTAATTCATATGGTGAATTGGTAATCATATCCAGGAAACATGTCAGATGTGTGAAAATCATCGTTTAATAAAACCAATTCTAGCAAAATAAATTAAAGGTCTGCAGTCACCAGTGATACACCTCCATCCCTATATACATATGCAAAAAAAGGAGAGAGTCGCCCTGGGACTTTAAATGAGGTGGTCACAGTTAGCCACTGAGTAACAAGAGTAATAGCAGTATAAATATTTATTAAAATGAATGTACATACATGAATAATATAGCATATTAGCTCAGCCAATGGATTTGCACATAATGAAGAGAATAAATAAAGTTGATACAAATGTTATACAATGCAGTATATACAAATGCACGCATCAGAAAACCTGACGCGCGTTTCGCGAGATCATTGCTCGCTCATCAGGGGTGGATGCGGTTGTATCTAAATAGACAAAAAGATGTGTCACAGTGGTAAATGTAAGAACAATGGCAGAATGGGCCAGAGCAAAATGGCCCAGTACTTATCAATGAACGAAACCAGAGTTTCCATCGCTGAACCCCCAAATGGACGGCAGCAGCCAGAGTATGGCACGGGAGCTGAGGGGGAGAAGACGGACACGGGTACCCCCAGGGGGGATGCCAGGCGGTAGACATGGCATAAGTGAAGGTGAATGGTCCTATTGTCTCAGTATGTAGCTTGATAGATATCAGCTGTAAACATTGATGTATATGTCTCTATGATGTGCCAAATTTTGTAAGATGAACATCAAGTTATATAATGTACCGTATATACTCGAGTATAAGTTGAGTTTTTCAGCACATTTTTTTGTGCTGAAAGTACCCCCCTCGACTTATATTCGAGTCAAGCACTTTTCTGCAGCAAAAAATTTCATTTTCCGAACTGACTTTGGGGCCCCGTATCTCAGGGCCACTTGGTGTTAGGAACCCCAAATTTGGTGTGCAAACCTAGTGGAACTGGTACCATAACATGTCCAAAGCTGGGGTTCCTAGCTCCAAGTGGCCTCGAGATACAGGGCCCCAAATTAGGTTCGGAAAATGTCATTCTCTGCTGCAGAAAAGTGCTTGACATTTTCTGGACCGATATTTGGGGCCCTGTATCTTGAGGCCACTTAGTGCTAGAAACCCCAGCTTTGGATATTTTATGGTCCACTGGGTTTGCACACCAAATTTGGGGTTTCTAGCACTAAGTGGCCCCGAGATATGGGGCCCCAAAGTTGGTCAACTGTGTCCATCTGCAGCAATGTCATTTCGGGACCCTTTGGGTTCAGAGACCCCAAATTTTGGCTGCAGCTAGGGGGCATCTAGGAACCCTTAACTACCGAGTTTGAAGTTCGGGGGACCTATGGCTGCAAATGGGCACAGTGAGGCATGCAAATGGGCACAGTGAGGCTGCAAATGGGCATTGTTGACCCTCTTTTCCACTTACAGTAGCTGTGCATTTCTCACCCTCGTCTTATACTCGGGTCAGTAAGTTTTTCCCTTTTTTTGTGGTAAATTAGGGCCTCGACTTATACTGGGAACGACTTATACTCGAGTATATATGGTAATAATATTTTTTATAAATATAACCAATTCTGGGAAAAATCTCAGTGCATCCCATGGGACTGCAGCATCCTCAAATGACTGTGCAACTTTCATTTGTAAACCCACCAAAGGACATTGCTTGGGAACATTTTTTTTTTTTACCTCCACTTCGAAAGGCTCCTATTCAGAGGTATTCAGAAAAATAGTGTCACCAACAGCCACAGAGATTTAGCGAAAGGGGGAGGAATTCTCTTTAAAAATAAAGATGAAAGTGCCTGAATAATTTATTATCATTTTCTTAGCCCAGACTTTCTGAGTTGTACCCCAGAGTACATGGAGGCCTTGCCCCAGTGTAAGGTTCCCCATCACTGTTAACCAATAGAGGTCCTAAAAGGTTCCCCCGCTCTTACAGCCTTAATATACCCCTCCTGTCCTTCAGGCCCCTGGTGGGGCAGCACAGACACTCTGACTGCTCATTTAAGCCCTTCATTTCATCTGCGTTCCAATACAAAGGCTGGGAAGTGTTGTTCTTTGTCAACGCAAGCCAAATCAAAGGAATTTGACAGATTGCTTACCGTTACAAAATATCTCATTACATGAAAAGGAAACATTGTCATGTATCACTTTCATTTACAAGCCACTAACTTGTAGGGCGTGCTTGTCTCGGCTTGGTTTCCGTGGGCAGGAACAATCCCTTTTCTTGATCATATTTCAAGACAAAGTTTTGCAAGAAAAGTTATAGATCTTATCATAAGCTTCCAGATTTCAACTTCAATCTGCTATGAAAGCACCTCTACTTAGCTTAACCGCAGCCGGACAAAGTGTTTTGCATGCAAGCAATGTGACATAAAGATAGGAAAATGAGATCAAGCAATTTGTAACAGGAACCATAGCTATTCGACCAATAAAAGCACATAATGTGCCATTCCTTAACAGATAAATAAAACTGCTCGCAGATCTGGAATATGTTTTTTTTTTTGTTTATTTAGAACAGACACTTTAAAGGAAAAATGTCTTCAGGGAAATATGAAAGCTAAGATTGCACAAGCATATGGTAAGCAAAATTCTTGATCTACAAACTTGCTCTGGGTCCATGACTAAGAACAATGGTCGCCAACCTTTCGGACCTCACGGACCACCAAGCACACCATTTTGAATCCTGCAGACCCCTAACATGAATTTTACATGTTTTATACACACAATGCTCTGTCTCTCTGCCCCCCTCCACCCCACACTCTGCATAACACTGCTGCCTTACACAGACTCATCATTGGATCTTACCTCCTTATCCAGCCATCTGCTCGAGCTCCGTGATCCCCCCCACAGTCTGATCAGCGCTGCCATTGGAAGTCCCCTCCTTCTTCACTTCCCACTCTTTGCACTACTTCCAGCACCTTGAGTTCATGGGAGCCGGAATTACAGAGGAGGTATCAGATATCAATGCACACTGACAGTATTGACTGTCAGCGCACATTGAGAACAACACCGGAAACATTGGGCGGTATACATCCGCCACAATGCTGATTTGTGGCAGAACCCCTGAGAACCACCAAAATTTTCTCAAGGACCATCAGCGGTCCACAGATCACTGGTTGGTGGCTGCTCATTTAAAAGTACTGTATCCAGAAGATTATCTTGACAGCCAGGCAACTAGCAGTCTGAGAAGGAGGCCAGTAATGGCAACCTGTGCATTGTCCACAAAAGATTGGCGAGATGCTACAACCTATAAAAATCACTGTAAACAAGCCTCACGTGTGCTCAGTCTGAAGCCTCTCATGCTGTCAAAGGAACGTCCAAACAGAAAAAAATTGTGTGTTCTGTGTGGGATTATGTTACCTCTGTTGGAATGTAATAAATAAGAGTTAAAGAGCCATTTCACGGTGATGCCAACTTTCTGTTTGGATGAACTTATGCATTGCTCCAATAATTTTTATTTTAGTTTATTTACCTAAAGTTATATTTCCACTTCTGCAGTCATTTAAAAAAACACACTGGGGGAAATTTACTTAAACTGGAGCACTCAGAATCTGGTGCAGATGTGCATGGTAGCCAATCAGCCTCTAAATTCAGCTTGTTCAAAAAGCACGGGTTCACACCTATGCAAATTAGATGTGCATTTCCCCGCATCTAATTCACATAGTAGGAAAATGTGACTGGCTCCCTATGGAGCTGGTTCACATATCTCCGGGGCGGCTGCGGAGCGCACTGCACAAAAACGCTGTGCGTCTTTGGCTCCGTTTCAGGGCCGAATTCTGGCATAGAATTGGCCCTGATTCGTCCCTGAAACGGGGAACAGGGACGCACAGCGCTCCTGTGCGATCCGCAGCATGTTATAGTGTGAACCCGGGCTTAAACTTTGACAATAAAGCCTTGAAGCTGATTGATTTCTATGCAGAGCTGCACCAGATTTTGTAAACTCCAATTTTATGAAATCCCCCCCCCCCCCCCCCCCCATCTGTATATGTTACCATTTACAAAGCGTGCCTAAGAATAATTAAAAAAAAACATTTTCTTTCCTTTCTAGAAATTTTTGGAGAAGGTCTTGGGCAGACTACTCTGAACAATCTGAAATGAGAGGAAACTTTTTTTTTCAAATAGAAATTTTTATTGAAATAAAGAAATGTAATAATATTGTAGGAATACAGTTTCATAGACAATAATAAGAAGATAGTTAAGAACAGTATTTGACACAATATAGCATAAAATAATAATGGGCTATCTATGTTGAGCATGTATTCCATTTTGCATTGTATACAAAAGAAAAACAATAGTTAAGAATCAAACATATGAAAAATATGAGATCAATTAAAGTGAACAGTCAGTTATAATCTGATAGAACACACATCATTCAAAGGTTTTAAGCCTAGGTTCACATTGCTGCGGGTTGGAAATTGTGCAAGTTCAGCTGAATGAAACCGTTTAACAAAAATAGGGCAGAGGTTATCCCAATTTGGCAGCAAAATTGGAAATAGGCTTTTATTAAATAAATTGTAAAATCTGATGTCCCGAAATCTAACTGATCTACTACCCTTAGATCACTACTTCTTTATTATCCATAGATGTGGGCATCAAAAATTAGCTATGAGATAAAAGACTAAAGGAAAGTAAAATTTGGTCATAAGTCAGATGTTAACAAAGTACAAGATGTGAATGCTGAAGGTGATCCCAAAATGCAAATAGATGAGAGTCGGGACCAAATTTCATGCATTTGGATGTCCTGAGCCAAATCAGATTTCAGAGTTATTTTTTTTGCATTTTGGTTTCCTAAAAAGTCTGTCTCACTGATACAATTCTTTGAAAAAGTGACTTGTGACGGGAGTCACTTTGGGTGGGGGGCTTGTGGAACCCAGCTTAGCTTAGAGAGCTCTGGAAACCCATTTTCCAGCTCCCCGGGCCCTCTTATGTGTAAGTCATCCTGTGTCTATTAGGGGCACATGGTGACCGAGGACCCCAATTGGATCAATCCTAACCAGACTCACCATACAACCACACCGGACTCAGGATTTTGTTTTAACCCCTGTTATCCAGGGTTCTATATGTGTGGTTTGTGTTTAACGAATGAAGGGGCTCTTTCACTTGGGACAGTAATATTTATGAACAATCTCCCTCAAGAAATATATGAAGATAAATAATTCCACCTTTCAGACTGCTAGAATATTGTAGGATTGTTTGAGGTGTTGTGGTGGTAGCTATGTGTTTATTTTTAAGTGGCTGTATCCCATTGTTCTATTGTTTCTGTTTACCCTGGAAGCAACCTATTATAGGATATGTGTATCTGGGTTAGCTGCTAGAGGGGGAAGGGGATTTCTCCTGTAGCCCTTCCTAAAGGCTGTCTGTGTGTCATGTTACTGAATGTAGTTCCCGCCCTGAGTCATTATGCAAAGAAGGGAGATTGTCCCCTGAGTGTATATCTCTTTGTACCTGTGTTTGAATAAACAGTCTTATGTTTTGCGCCACCCTACACTGATTTCTCGACAAATGAATAGGTGAGCTAAGGGATCTTGGATCGTGCTGGTACCAGGCAAGGGAAGCTTATGCAGTGGGCATACTCCTCTTGAGAACAGGGGTCCATCATATTGTCCCTATGCCTGCTGCTTTAGTTACCTTGCCACCCCAAGGATCATTGGGTGTTTTCTCAGTGTGCATTTTGCGGTATTTGTAGCCCAACAAACGTGCAACAAATGCACATATGCTGCCCTCGCTTGGGGTGCCATTAACTGCACATTTCTGAAACGCACAGCAAACTGCACATTTTTGTGTATGTTGTCACACATTTAGGAAATCCACAGGTGTCAATGCAGCCTAAGGCCCCTTTCACACGGGCGTCTCCATGGGACGGAATCTACTTGCTCAGCGGGGGATCACTTTGGATGACAGGTCCTGAAACAATAAAAAATGTTGCCGCGCTAAACATAAATATTTAATAAACAAGTGTCCATAAAGTGTGATCAACTGGTGCTGTTCTAAATAGTGCAGATTAAATTCCTTGATGAGCATCCAGTAACAATGGGTATAATTGATGTGTGTTTTGATCACCCAAGTGCACCTCCACCAATATTGATGTAAAATGCCTCCTTACCACAGGTCTAGACTCCAAATTATAACAGTCTAGACAGGCATGATATGCAAGTATAGAAGATCCAATCAGCTCCCTCTATTATACTGCAGGTGGTGGTACTGTCATGGCTGATGGTAAAGTTTACTCCATAGTAGGGCCCATGAAGGAACGATAAAACAGCCACATAGTGTAAAACTGCTCAACAGTTTATTAAAAGAAATCAGTGCTAAACACTTACAGAAATCTGGTATAAAACAAGCATTATTAGATCCGAGACATCCTAGAAGTTGATCGACCAGTATACAGGATTGGCTTGCATGGTACCTCGCGGACATGGATTCTACCGGTGCGTTTCGTTAGAATTAACGTCTTCTGACAGGTCCTGATAACAGGTCTCGTCCGCTCACTTTGTAGAGCAGAGATAGAAACAGTTCCGCTCTCCTCTATGGGGAAAACGGATCGCCTGTCCATTTTCATCTAATCATATCCGATCCGCCAGATGGATGGAAAATAGGACCTCCAGCCATCTGGATTTTGCGGACAGGATCGGATAGCAGCGCATGTCTGAAGGCATGTCAAGAGTGACATCCTCCGCTCCATAGGGGTGAATGGAGGGTCTGATCAGGTCCGCCTGAAAAACTGACAGGCAGACCTAATCGGACAGCCCGTGTGAAAAGGCCCTAAGGGGACACAGAAGTTCGACATACTTGGAAGTGTTGTGCTCCCAGCGGACTTCAGCAGAGGATTGCTCTTGAACTGAGTGGCGTTCTGCTAACACGGGCCGTGGGTGAGGTAAGTATTCCCTTTTTCTTTTTCTGTAAGTAGCCCTGTTTCAGAATTCTTTTTTTACTACCTGGACTGCTTTAACATGATTAATACATTAGAAGAAGTTGGTTCTTTACAGGATTTATGCGGAAAATACTGCATCGTAAAATTAGATCCTGCCTGCTTTCCCCAAGTCCAGTCATTTTACATTGTGAAGAGAGGATTTTATTTTTATAGAACCGCGAAGTACGAAGACCTTAACAGTTTAGAGAAACGTAAGAATGGGGGGAATGAGGATTTCACCAGGGATCAGAACAACAGAAAGACTGTAATAGAAGGATACAGAAATCCCTATGTACTGTACGAGTGCTCCTAATCGAATTGTTACAGTGTAACATTACAGAACGCCTGTTTAAATCACTCTCTAAAAACACAAGAGAAAACATGGCGTTATTAGATTTCACAAATACAATGTTTCTGCTATGACCGCATTTTCACAAGGGGCGTCTAATGTGTTCTCTATATAAACAAAACGGACTTAAGAAATGGGTTTGAATCTTGTTAAATTGTTGAGTATCGAGAAATAATTGAATTTAGACTTTCACGGGTCTCAAAAAGAATTTCTAGAACTACAGGTTTCTCAAATAATGTAAAGCGTATCCTTAAAGGGGGTTCCACTTAAAGGGGAATTCCACTTCCATTTAAAAAAAATCTAGCCTATAAAATCGCCACACAAGCCATTTTGTAATTTTATATTATTAAAAATTAGCTTTATATTTCAATCTGAAGCCAATGTAATTTTGTAAAACTGTCAAAAAATGAAATGCAATATGGCAACCTGGAGGCGCTCTGTACACGATTGGTTTACAGCACACTTCCAGAAATGTCATTTCCTGCTTGTATGATTGAACACAACGAGGGCAGGGGTCAAGTCCTGGGGAAAAAGTGTGGGAACTCACCCAAGATTCCCCTCCCCACCTCAAAATTAAAAAAAATGTGTTTGTATATATATATATATATATATATATATATATATATATATATATATATATATATATATATATAGTATTTCACGAAAGTGAGTACACCACTCACATTTTTGTAAATATTTTATTCTTTCTTTTCATGTGACAACACTGAAGAAATGACACTTTGCTACAATGTAAAGTAGTGAGTGTACAGCTTGTATAACAGTGTAAATTTGCTGTCCCCTCAAAATAACTCAACACACAGCCATTAATGTCTAAACCGCTGGCAACAAAAGTGAGTACACACATAAGTGAAAATGTCCAAATTGGGCCCAAGGTGTCAATATTTTGTGTGGCCACCATTATTTTCCAGCACTGCCTTAACTCTCTTGAGCATGGAGTTCACCAGAGCTTCACAGGTTGCCACTGGAGTCCTCTTCCACTCCTCCATGACGACATCACAGAGCTGGTGGATGTTAGAGACCTTACACTCCTTCACCTTACGTTTAAGGATGCCCCACAGATGCTCAATAGGGTTTAGGTCTGGAGACATGCTTGGCCAGTTCATCACCTTTACCCTCAGCTTCTTTAGCAAGGCAGTGGTATTCTTGGAGCTGTGTTTGGGGTCGTTTTCATGTTGGAATACTGCCCTGCGGCCCAGTCTCCGAAGGAAGGAGATCATGCTCTGCTTCAGTATGTCACAGTACATGTTGGCATTCATGGTTCTCTCAAGGAACTGTAGTTTCCCAGTGCCTTCAGCACTCATGCAGCCCCAGACCATGACACTCCCACCACCATGCTTGAATGTAGGCAAGACACACTTGTCTTTGTACTCCTCACCTGGTTGCCGCCAAACACACCTGACACCATCTGAACCAAATAAGTTTATCTTGGTCTCATCAGACCACAGGACATGATTCCAGTAATCCATGTCCTTAGTCTGCTTGTCTTCAGCAAACTGTTTGCAGGCTTTCTTGTGCATCATCTTTAGAAGAGGCTTCCTTCTGGGACGACAGCCATGCAGACCAATTTGATGCAGTGTGCGGCGTATAGTCTGAGCACTGACAGGCTGACCCCCTACTCCTTCAACCTCTGCAGCAATGCTGACAGCCTTCATACGTCCATTTCCCAAAGAAAACCTCTGGATTTGACGCTGAGCACGTGCACTTAACCTCTTTGGTCGACCATGATAAAGCCTGTTCTGAGTGGAATCTGTCCTGATAAACCGCTGTATGGTCTTGGCCACCATGTTGCAGCTCAGTTTCAGGGTCTTGGTAATCTTCTTATAGCCTAGGCCATTTTTATATAGAGCAACAATTCTTTTTCTCATATCCTCAGAGAGTTCTTTGCCATGAGGTGCTATGTTGAACTTCCAGTGACCAGTATGAGAGAGTGAGAGCGATAACACCAAATTTAACACACCTGCTCCCCATTCACACCTGAGACCTTGTAACACTAACGAGTCACATGACAGCGGGGAGGGAGATTGGCTAATTGGGCCCAATTTGGACATTTTCACTTAGGGGTGTACTCACTTTTGTTGCCAGCGGTTTAGACACTAATGGCTGTGTGTTGAGTTATTTTGAGGGGACAGCAAATTTACACTGTTATACAAGCTGTACACTCACTACTTTATATTGAAGCAAAGTGTAATTTCTTCAGTGTTGTCACATGAAAAGATATAATAAAATATTTTTGAAAATGTGAGGGGTGTACTCACTTTTGTGAGATACTGTATACTGTGATTCTGTACTTGCCAAATATGCTGCAGAAATCTCCCTCCACTGAGTCTGGCTGCAACCATTTTAACTGTGGGCAGCTGAAGCTGCTGCCTGTTCACTTCCTGGATTTACACAGACACACAGAGACACACCTCCAGCTCTGCAGCTTTCATTGGGCCTCTTATGGCTCATCCCCCCTCCCTTCCTGGAAAACTCTCATGAGAGTGAGAAAGAGAGCTGTGCATGATGTCCGAACGCGTGCACGCCCCCAGTGTCACTGATACCCGGGAAATACAACTTAACAGACGATCCACGCTGTGCCTGTCTCAACCCAGCCTGTGACACTGGTTACCACCTGCACCATCAGACGGGACAAGGAGACAAGTGTAACACACTCCAGCTTTCAGGATCGCCCCCTGTGGAGCCCTGCTGCCCACCACACAGCTTCCCGGATGGATTTTTTACTTGATGTGCCTATATCTACCTTACTCTGAGTGAGTGCTTTTTAACCTGTAATAAATGTTTATGCTACAGTACTGCACTTAGGTCGGCGCTGCTTTTCTTCCTTTTTATCATGATGTCATAAGCCTAGGCTATCACCAGACAAGAAACAGGAAGTGGGCTGTATAAGGTATTTGCTGGCAGAAAAAAAAATGTTTTACTACCCAAAGTTAAAACAACAGGCCAGAAGATTTAATAGATGGAAAAATGAAAAGATAAAGATTCTGCTTTAAATCCTGTTCAGGTGAATTGCATGCATAGAAAGGGATTTTAGCAAACGCTACTGCAAATGCTTAAAGCTGAACTTCACTCTGAAGGGGAAGTTCTACTTTATGCCCTCTTCCCCCTTTTCCTCTTCTGTTTTTGGCTTTTTTTTTAATTGTGTGTGGGGTGGAGTGGGTGCCTGGTTTTGACAGGTACCTGTTCCCACTTCTGGTCAGATTGCAATCCACAGGAAGTACCCCCCACCCCCCTCGGGACACGTCTTAGGTCACAGAATGCTGCGGGACCATTCACAAAGTAGCTTACTTTTTAACTACAAGGCAAGAACTGCTTTAAGATACTAATTTAAGTTTTGTCAGTTTAATTTAGAAAAAAGCATAATTGTGCTGGGGCTGGCTGCGGCAGCACTTGTGTTAGGATTGGAATGAGCTAAGGTTCAAATCCACAGGAAGCTGTCAGATGGTAGTAGGCTGCCATTCAGCTGCTACAGTGGCATTCCCCAAGCCCACAGCCACATGCCACAAAGGGGCAAGGATGCGGGTGACATGGCCCTATTTGATCAATGACATATTAGGTCAATGATGTCACCATTATCCCCGCCCCTTTCTTACACATGTCTGTGGAGCAGGGAGGTTGGATCGTCAGCCTGCTATCCTGATTGGATTGTCAGCCAGCTATCATGTGACAGTTTCTAGTAGGTTCAGGTTCAAACTTCAAGTTTAGTCCAAACTATAGCTCTTCCCTAGTTACGAACATTGTGTTAGCCATCAGCCTTAATGCTATTGTGCACTTATTTCTGTGCGTAGAAACCTAACTAGATGGGTGACATTAGCATTAACATGCACACATCACAGCATCTGCAAAAATGTGCATGCGCGTTCCCCACAGACATTGACACCCAGCGGGCTATTTAAACCTGCATATGAGTTTTGCATAGGTTTACTGCTGAATGGGGTTTATGTTTGTGTTCCTTTGACCTGTGAACCTTGATCCTGAACTGATGCCTGATCTTAATTGCTAATTGGCTTCTGTCTGACCTGCTTTTGAATCTTCTTTGTCTGCCTATGACTGCTGATCACCTATGTTACCAACTTTGGCTTGGACTTCCAACCAAGATTTTACTGCCCTGCTACTTTGTACCTTGCTGCCTGCACATTGTTGACCTGGTTGTTCCTGGCCTCAGTTGTGCATATACTTTGATGCCTTACTGCATAAAGCCCGGTACACACGATGAGAACATTGGACAAACGATCATCCGTTTTTGTGTTTTCTTTTTTTGCATGCTAGCCTCATATCGAAAAATGAATGGGTTACTAGAGTTACGAAAATTCTTGTAATGTATTCTTTCATTTCTGAGCATGAGCGGTCTTGGTCACTTAATTTTTTATGGACGAATACTGTAGTGATTAAACAAAAAAAATGTTTGTCCTGTTATCGTCCAAAAAAATTTTTTTGTGCTTGTCCCTTCGGATAATTTTGAATGAACTGTCGTGATCAGCTCTCAAAAGCTGTGTACTAACAATCAGATTATCCGACGATTGCTCCAAAAACTGTATTTTTCGTCCGATTTTCTCATCGTATGTACTCGGCATAAGTGTTAGAGCCCTGCCTTGTGATCCAACCCCACCATATCTGAACTTGACGTTTCCTCATTATATTAACAGCTGTACTCCTGCACACTAGGACCTTCGAGTTCCAGTCACTGGTTCCAAGCACTTGTGTCCTTCCATCAACGTGCAGGCTCTGTCTTACCTCCTAGGGGTGTTCAAATGGAAATTGTGCAAGAGGCCACCCTGTTATCTCAAGCTCCTCATACAGGTATGTGACAACACAAGTATGCATCACATACTGTATTTGCACCTTATGATAGACTTGCCTGTTAGTTTGCCCCCCTTCAGCGATGACACGCTCAATAACAAGATCTCTTCATCCCCACAATTGCCATCTTCTCTTGTTCTTCTTCTGGACCTGCATCTCCTTTCTTCAGCCATTGGGTGACCAGTAATGGAATAACTCTAGCCAGGAGTTACATTGTCACTGGCTATCCATTAGCTGAAGAAATTAGACAACCTGTTCCATGCTCTGCATTCTGACACCTGGCTCCATTCGCGACCTCTTACAGATCCTTAAAATGTATGCTGCACTGCGTATGCACTGTAGGAGAGAAGGACAAGGACTGTACAACAAAGGGTCTAAAAAAAAAAATTAAAATCATACATTCAAAGTCTCTTCTACTTAAAAACTCTACCTGCTAGGAATTTTATCCTGCTCATTAAATGATCGCTGTCATGAAAAAGCTTCTTTTCTGACAATTGAATGCAGTTAATAGATATATTCATTTTATTCTTTTTTCTGTACATTTACAAGCCAAACCATGCCACTGTCATTGGTACTTTTACTGGACCACTTGGTCTACATTCAAATATGGAGAAAAATGTAAAATGTATGTAAAATAAAAAAAGGAATTTATATACTGAATACTATCAGTACAGACACTGATCCATACATTTATATAAAGAAAAAAAGAAAAATTTTTTAAGGATTTTAGACCTTTTATTCACTAAATATATTCTCATTAGTCAGTTTATATACTGTAAATTTCATGGATATTTGCCAGGCTTTGTTTCAGACACTTGTACCTGTTTCTGTTGTTTGATACTGAGACAAGCCGCTCTGGTAACTTCATAAAATGACTGGTAAGTGGAGAATCTTCTTTCTATACTACAGAGTCCAGCCCAGTATGGTAAAAGGGAATGTCCATGTTGGGTAGGTGCAGTGTGGTGTGGTAGGCAGTAAACACATTGGGGTTCATTTATTAAAGGCAAAAAGACTGTGCACTTTGTAAACTGCAGTTGCTCCAGGGGTAAAGCTTCAAAGCTTTGTAAAGAATATCCAATCATATGCAAGGAAAATAAAATACATTTTTGCTTGCACATGATTTGAGGATGGAAGTCGGCAGAGTTTCTGCTCATTTACTAAGCTCTGGAGCAACTGCTCTTGCAGAAATGCACAGTTTATTTGCCTTCTGTAAATCCACCTCATAGAATCCTGATTTGGAAAGAACATCGTATGGAAACAGCAGATTAATAGCACAAACGGGTCAGCATGGGGTGGCTCGCCTGTCCAGGGCCTCTAACAACTGTGCAGCAGATTGATAGCGGTAGAAGACTCAGGGATGCCGACAGCATCTGTCACAAGGAGCAAATTGTGGCCTGGCTGGTCTGACCCAAAAGGAAAGCTTCCTGAAAGGTATATGTAGTCCCTACTCTATACCTGCTCTACCGGAACCTCTCTCTATCACTGCCACCACCCCTCACTGTCAGACAGAGAACCTGTCCCTACCCTGTCCTCTCGCATAAAGCCTGCGCTGGTGAACGTGGAAATCATAGAGAAACCCAGCTTCCCTTAACTTCGTCCCTATCTGCATGGGGCGGCACAGTGGTGTAGTGGGTAGCACTCTTGCCTAGCAGTAAAAAGCTGGTTCAAATCCCAACCATGACACTACCTGCCTGGAGTTTGCATGTTCTCCCTGTGCCTGTGTGGATTTCCTCCGGGTACCACGGTTTCCTCCCACACTCCAAAGACATGCTGGTAGAGTATTGGCTTCTGTCCAAAATTTGCCCTAGTAGATGAACATGAGTTGGGGACCTTGGATTGTGGGCTCCTTGAGGGTAGGGACCCATGTGAGTGTGCGATGTACGTATGTCTGGAGCAATGCATACATTGACGGCGCTATATGGGTACCTTAAACAAATAATAATATAATAGATGAGCATCCTAATGAGACACAATGTACAGGGATAGGGATAATTGTAGACATGCACCCACACTCATTTACTGGTGTCTTTATTCAACCATGCTAACTTTGTAACTATGTAACTATGCATTGCCACTGCGGTCGAGTGCCATCTGCAGTGGAGAATATAGATTGCATCTGCCTACATCCAGGATAGAGGAAAGGCTTATGCCCCGTACACACGGTCGGATTTTCTGATGGAAAATGTGTGATAGGACCTTGTTGTCGGAAATTCCGACCGTGTGTGGGCTCCATCACACATTTTCCATCGGATTTTCCGACACACAAAGTTTGAGAGCAGGCTATAAAATTTTCCGACAACAAAATCCGTTGTCGGAATTTCCGATCGTGCGTACACAAATCCGACGCACAAAGTGCCACGCATGCTCAGAATAAATAAAGAGATGAAAGCTATTGGCCACTGCCCCGTTTATAGTCCCGACGTACGTGTTTTACGTCACCGCGTTCAGAACGATCGGATTTTCAGACAACTTTGTGTGACCGTGTGTATGCAAGACAAGTTTGAGCCAACATCCGTCGGAAAAAATCCTAGGATTTTGTTGTCGGAATGCCCGATCAATGTCTGACTGTGTGTACGGGGCATTACTCTACTGAACCAAAAGACAGAACTGGGTCTCTGGCACAAACACCCAGTATGAGTTAACACTCTAGCAACTCATAGCTTACTCTGGACTTTTCATTCACTTGCCGTGGCTCATATGACTGGTGGCGGTGCAAAAGAATGGTGATAATGTGTTGGTGCACAGTTGTCCACTAGGACATGTTAAGGATCCTGGATTAAACAAATGATCTGGGACCCATTTTCCTTAATTGCTAATTATGATGAGATGAAAGCTTTTGTACAATAAAATTTGACAGGTGTATATCTCTCTGTCCAACTCTGCCCCACCTCGAACTGAGGGGGTGGTAGGGGCTTGGAGGAGCCCTACTCATCTTGACCATGTTACTCGACAGTGAGATTTTGTATAGCAATTACTGACATATGTAAATGTTTACGTCTCTTTGAATGTGACACCAAACAGATTCTGTAAGAGTTTGTACTTGTACTGTACACTTACTATAAAACTATAAAAATCATTGGAAAAGAAAATGTGTGGGTGCATAGGGCAAGACACAAATTCACTTTAAGGTATGCTCTGCAGTAATTCAAACTATAGTTCCCCTTTAAAGTGATTGAAACCGACTGGTGAGAATGCTAAAATAATACACACATGCAGCCAATATGTTGAGTTTCTTTCTCTGTCTACTGCTGCGCTCTTCTCATGGTAAAAACCTCAACAACTTTGTACAACTTGGACCATGGTCATAAAACAATTTGACCACTGAACAAACATTTAAGAATCATGACCAAACACCAATGCCGTGTCCATGTTCTCTGTGGGGATCTATCCCAGCACATTTCAGTTACAGCTTCTATTAATGCCAAATTCCTCTATGTGGATGACACTGAAGAATATTTGAACTATTGTAAGATTTATTGCAATGTCTGTTGCAAATTAGGAATCTGCATCATACTAGTTTTCAGTGTTCAAAATAATTTCAGCCATGTTCGATAACCATTCATAAACCTGAGCTGGATAATTCCGGTTGTACCGAAGTTCGGGAAGCAACATTAGGCTAATCTAGAGCAAGCCAAAGTTCATTGCAAAATGCTTACCCTTCCTGACCAGTCAATCTGTGACTTGGTAAAAAGATCCTTCATAGCCCTTTCTGATGCCATGGCACTATGCATGAAAGGACTGTGTTCCATGTCAGAGCATGAGCTGTTCAGTGTTCCTTGACTTACATGAGTAGGTGAGACTCAAATGGATCCTGCTTCCATTAGCTGACAGAGATCCCCCACCATCTGCACATTTCCCTAAAAAGACGATATCCTGTATATAGTTTCACCTTGATGAAATATTAAAATTATTGTTTAATGGATATTTTTTTAGTGTCCATTTCTGGTATATCCATAGGCGTGCGCACAGGGTGTGCCGGGTGTGCCCAGGCACACCCTAATCACCCCGTGCACATTAGTGTTATCGCTCTGTGTAGCATCAGAAACAGGGGAAAGATCTCCCTCTTACCGGCTCTGCCATAAGAGAAGTGTTTATGCTCTTCTCTTTCACTGTGCCGGCAGGGAGATCAATATGCCGGGGTCAAATATATGTAGACACCCGCACACGCATGTGTGTTTGAGCTTAAGGGTGCACACCCTAATGCAATAGGCTGCGCACACCTATGGGTATATCGTATTTAGTTACCAAGATATGTGTTGTACTGTTTTATGGAATATATTTGTTTTGGTTTAAGACATTTCCAGTGCAATGGAAATTTTAGTGCTGGGCTCTTGCCTGTTGGTAAGAGGGTTTTGGGCTTAGAGGTAAGATTAAAGCTTAGGAAGGCCATACATTGTGCAATTTTCTTTCTTTTAACCATGGGTTGAAGAATGGATTGACTTCAGTAGTACCAGCCTGCCCATAGATGGATCAAAATTCAACCAGTTCCTGCTGAACTGGTTACATTTCGATCTGTCTATCTGTCTGGCTTTAGTATGGTTCAGATTTTAGTTAGATTTATGGGTTGGGAATAAATTATTTGCTTAGTTTAAAGAATACCTAAAACCCAAACGCTTTTTTTTTTTTTTTGGATAGCATCTAGGAGGGTGAAAACGACTGTCATCTTTGTCTAATTAAGGAGATTTCCCCTCACTTCCTGTGCTGTAGATTCAACAGGAAGTGAGAGTATATCTTTTTTTTTGTGTCTATTTCTGGTATATCGCATTTAGTTACCAAGATATTTGTTGTATTGTTTTACGGAATACATTTATCTTTGGTTTAAGACATTTCCAGTGCAGTTGGCTTATACAACCAAAGTTATGTGTTAAGAGTTAGGTCTCATTCACATGGGCTGAAAAAAACACAGCTTTTAAAGGTATTTGGGTTTGTATTTTTAGAGCAGCATTTAGGGGCCTCAAAAAAGAATGCCCCAAGCCTACATTCAGAGAGGAGATTACTGGCAGTATTTATGCACTTACGTGTATAAACATGATTGTATGTGTGTAAATTCATTCCAGTAGCCAGAATAAATGAATATCCTGGCCAGTAGAATGAGTTGATGATTATATGCGTCTAAAAGCCATACACCTATAAATGCACATAAACGCACCCAAATGCAAATCAAAACAAGCATTTTTTACTTAGCTTAGATAGGTGAAATGTAATATGCCCGTGCGCATGAGGCCTTAATTGTCAGGATTATGTCAAGAGTAAGGGTTAGGTTTAAGATTTGGCATTAGCTTTAGGTTTAAGCTGGGCAAACACTGTTAGAATTTCATTTGATTTAGGAAATCGGCCTAAATGCGCTCGGACTTTGAGAGCACAAGTCGCATGACAAGTCACGCCCTATTAAGTGCAATGGAACCGTTCTAATAGGAGAAACTTGAGAAAAAGGTTCCCGCACCACTTTTGGTGTGACTTGCATTGACTTTTTGTTTTTTTGTTGAAAGTGCCTGGACTAAAATTGTCAGTAAGACAGCGCTTATAGACAATCAGCTGCAAGCATTGTTTGGGTATTCTGACAGCCAGCGCTAGACCAGTAGGGGGTATTTATCCATCCACACCATTTGTGTGGATGGCGGTGGGGCGCAGAAAGTGCAGGGTCTGGAGGAGGACAAGAGGAGGGCTGAAGTCAGCTGAATGCTGAGACCAGGGGAGGCGGAGAAAAGGTGTGATGTGACTGCACAGAGAGGTCCAGCATTTGTAGGAGCAATTCTGTCCTCCTCTCTGCTGCCAACTGCTGATACGGGGGGGCCGGGGACAGCAACAAGCCTCTCCATGTCTGCACGAAGAAGTGCAGTATCTGGCAAAGGAGTTCTGTCCTCCTTTCTGCTGCCGACACAAGGTAGGGGAGAAGATGGGGGTGTGGTAGCTGCAGGAGAGGTTTGAAACATGTGACCTAGGGGAAGGTCAAAACTGCTGTCATTTTATTCTTGCCATCTATGTCTATTTAGGGAGATTTTCCTTCACATCCTGTCCTATAGACTCATCAGGACGTGAGAGGATATCTTTCCAATGTGAGGTAAGTCCCCTTGTAGACCCCTAGTTGTCACAGGAATATGTGTCCCCATTGGAGGACTTCCCTTCAGTTCCTGTTGGTAACTCAACATTTTAAATTTACCTTTACTTTTTTTTCCGGTGACATTGGTAATCAGGACAGGGAGAGGGTGAATCTCCTGAAAGTGGTTGTAAACCCGGTCCCAGCATGCACTCTATCCCAATCTAAAAAAAATAAAAATAAAAAATGTTGCCTTTAATTATACTTTTGCAGTTTCCTTGTCACTTCCTGTTATGCAGCGTACACACGAGCGGACTTTACGGCAGACTTTGCCCGGCGGACGGGATTTGGTCGGACAATTCGATCGTGTGTGGGCTCCAGCGGACTTTGTTTGCTCAAAAGTTGGACGGACTTAGATTTGAAACATGTTTTAAATCTATCCGTCGAAATCGAGTCCGGTCGAAAGGTCCGCTCGTCTGTTTGCTAGTTCGACGGACAAAAAGCCACGCTAGGGCAGCTATTGGCTACTGGCTATAAACTTCCTTATTTTAGTCCGGTCGTACGTCATCACGTACAAATTCGACAGACTTTGGTGGATTGTGTGTTTGCAAGTCTGTTCATTCAGAAAGTCCATCGTAAAGTACGTCGAAAAGTCCGCTGGGCAAAGTCTGCCGTAAAGTCCGACCGTGTGTACGCGGCATAAGTTGCACTGCAGACAGCAAAAACAATGGAATTTTTCTTATATAAACTATTAATCTTAACAGTCATTGTGTAATGAAGATAAATTAAACACAGCGTATTAGTAGTCCAGCCTAGGTGACATTTATGGCTCACTCCACAACTCCAAACATACAGTGGAGGATTGAAGGTACCACGCAAAACAGGAAATGTGGTATTCACAGGATTATCAGGTAAAAAAAAAGGAGAAAACCCAAAAAAAGGAAACAAATGCAGCCATTATATCTAGGAACTGGCAAGTTTCAATATATTACATTTTTGTTCTGGGACTTAGATACACTTTAAACAAGGTGACCAGATTTTCAAAATGAAACCTGGAGACAACCCACTCCTATGTTTAATGAGGGGGGAGAGATGCCACGAAAATACTACCATGCCTGGATGCAACCTGTTGTCACCCACATAGGTAAGCTAGCCCAAACCTATGAAATGTGACCAAGACTGCTGTATTACCATATTGTTGTATATCCTAACTTCCCTTCTCATCTGGGAATGGTCTGGGCATCAACTTTTCAAATCTCACCCATAGACTCATGCAAAGTCTTCACTTCTCATGGTAATCGACCTGTTTTTTTCTTCCAATAACACTCTTAATATAAGTATACTATATATGGGGGGTATCGCTTGATACGGTGTACGATGCAGGCATGCTCATATATCCATGTACCCCATTGGCAAATTCTTCTTGGTTATTGGTTAACATACAGGAGTCTCTCAATCTTGGTTCTGTTTTTTATTTTTGTTGAATGGGACCATTTAATCATGGCACTGCATGTCTGATATCCAGCCTCATCCCCCCCACTTTTGATCTTGCATACTATAATATGAGGACGGGTATGTCACTTCTCTTCCCTTATTATATTACCTAAATTTTTGTCCATCATTTCATTTCATAGAACTCCTTTCATGTGAATTTTAGCAGCATCTCTACATAAGGACCTCCATGGGTGATAATGTGGTCTTTTGACCCTCTCCTCCCTCCATGTGGGCACTGTGTTGCATACGATTCACTGCATCACAATCTGCTTATGTGGCTGGTATTCCTCACACTTTGGGGACTAACCGCTATATAATTTTCCATTCTATGTTTTATACTTTGAACAATGATTTTCTGATGTTATGTTCTTTATCCTTATGCCACGTACACACGACCGGACTTTCCGCCAACAAAACTGTGGATTTTTTTCAGAAGGATGTTGGCTCAAACTTGTCTTGCATACACACGGTCACACAAATGTTAGCCCAAAATTCTGAACCTGAGAACGCTGTGATGTACAAGACGTACGAGGAGCCGAGAAAAAGGAAGTTCAATAGCCAGTGTGGCTCCTTCTGCTTGATTCTGAGCATGCGTGAAATTTTGTGCGACGGACTTGTGTACACACCATCGGAATTTCCGACAACAAAGTGACATTGGCGGAAAATTTGAGAACCTGCTCTCAAACATTTGTGGCCGGAAATTCCGACAGCAAATGTTCGATGGAGCGTACACACGGTCGGACTTTTCGACAACTAGCTCACATTTCCCGTCGAAAGTCCGACCGTGTGTACGTGGCATTAGAATACTATATCTATATGTATCTCCCCAATTGCACCCTTGATGAAAGGTGTTCCTGAAACGCGTCAGTTGGAGTGAAGACAACATTGATTTACATATGTATCTTCTAAGCATGTCGTTGGAATCATATGTTTTTTTATCATTGAAATTGTATTATTGTGTCATGAATGTTAACTTGTACCAATAAATGTTTACTTTTTATCTGACACTTAGATGATTGTTTACCATTAATGCCCCGTACACACGGTCGGATTTTCCGATGGAAAATGTCCGATTGGAGCATGTTGTCGGAAATTCCGACCGTGTGTGGGCTCCATCGGACATTTTCCATCGGATTTTCCGACACACAAAGTTGGAGAGCAGGAGATAAAATTTTCCGACAACAAAATCCGTTGTCGGAAATTCCGATCGTGTGTACACAAATCCGACGGACAAAGTGCCACGCATGCTCAGAATAAATAAAGAGATGAAAGCTATTGGCCACTGCCCCGTTTATAGTCCCGATGTACATGTTTTACATCACCGCGTTTAAAACGATCGGATTTTCCGACAACTTTGTGTGACCGTGTGTATGCAAGACAAGTTTGAGCCAACATCCGTCGGAAAAAATCCTAGGATTTTGTTGTCGGAATGTCCGAACAAAGTCCGACCGTGTGTATGGGGCATAAGAGTTCCATCCATCTATGGGGTTTCTTCTTTTCGTTGAATATACCTGGGATGTGGGCAACATACACCCATTTCATAAATGTTGGATGCACCATTGCTATGTTTAATGAGTGGGGCAGGGGAGGAGTTAAAAGCAGCACACAAAGTGTGCAGTGCCCAATGGTGCATATGGCCAAACTGTACAGTGGGAGGGACTTAACTCCCCTCCCAACACATATGTTTGGCAGCAAAAAGGTGGACTTTAAGGCCCACGCACCCCACCTATGCGCCTCTGGGCAGCCAATGTTTATGTGCTGAGAGTGCGCTCACTGCACACTCTCAGCACAAACACCAAGTTGTCAAAGACAGCAATGATCGGTAGCCGGCAGGACCAGCTTCCGATTATGTGACCACTGTGGTCATACGATCGCTGATCCTTCCCACCCCCTGGATGTTCCAAATTATTTAAAGGGATGCCATGCAGGGTGGCAAGGAGTTAAAGAGGTATGGGTAAATAAAACCTAAGCCTACTCTTCTCTGGGTCAAAGGGACAAGGAGTAAATAATGCACAAAGTGAAGAGGTCAAAAGTAGGTAAAGTGCCTCCCAAAACAAAATTTTTCTAAGCAGATTATGCTGCATCTCACAGGTTGGGGACGTCATTGGAGAACCAGGGACACATTTTTTCCTGGGACAACAGCCTCAAATTGGGGACTGTCGCCACAAACCAGGGACATCTGGCTATCCCAACTTTAAGGTTTTTGGATATAACTGCCAAGTCTATATATCATGTAACCATCAGTATGAAATACATATGTAGGTGTCAGCAACAAATATTTGTGCAAAGTAACTAGTACCAAAAACTTCATACACCGATATTCCCATGCCGAGAACAATTGTTCCAGTTTTTGGAAGCAAACAATTAACCATCCTGCCAAATGTCCTCCACAGACAGTTTATCCAGCTGAACTTAAGAACTGTTGCCTGACCTGGTTCTAAGACGCTAACGTGATGTGAATTCCCTTCACTTATTCACTAAGTCAGATTGAGTCTATGTGAGGCTATGGTAGGACTAGTCAAAATAAACAATTGAAGGGTTCAGCAACACTACCTGCTGTGAGGTCTGCAGAGATCAATATGGAACTTTCTTTGAGCTGCTGGACTTTCGAGCCAAACACAACAGAAGATAAACACAATCCGGGCTAAACTAATAATTGTGCGATAAAAGCACAAAACAAACTGAACACTGGCCACATAATGGACAGGCTTCACGCAATGAATGAACATATTCATTGACAGCAGACACTAAGTCAAAGAAGCTCTGGAAAGCCGTCATGAACAAGGTACCTTGTCGCCAGGCCATTTATTTAAAAAAATATTGTATGTGCTTTTAACATATTGTATGCATGTTGTTAACCTGTAAAAGCCTCCTTTGTGTAGACATACAAAGATTGCTGCTAGGCGTCGCCATCTTGGATGTGATCTCTGCAGACTTATGCCCCGTACACACGGTTGGATTTTCCGACGGAAAACGTGTGATAGGACCTTGTTGTCGGAAATTCCGACCGTGTGTAGGCTCCATCACACATTTTCCATCGGAATTCCTGACACACAAAGTTTGAGAGCAGGATATAAAATTTTCCGACAACAAAATCCGTTGTCGGAAATTCCGATCGTGTGTACACAAATCCGATGGACAAAGTGCCACGCATGCTCAGAATAAATAAAGAGATGAAAGCTATTGGCCACTGCCCCGTTTATAGTCCCGACGTACGTGTTTGACGTCACCGCGTTTAGAACGATCGGATTTTCCGACAACTTTGTGTGACCGTGTGTATGCAAGACAAGTTTGAGCCAACATCCGTCGGAAAAAATCCTAGGATTTTGTTGTTGGAATGTCCGAACAAAGTCCGACCGTGTGTACGGGGCATTACAGCTATCACTCAAATGACACTATAGTATTTCCCTTTGCTCATTTCCTGGCAGCTAAATAAAAGGTTAGGTAGGTAGGTGAGGGGAGGGACAGAGGAGTTGGGTCAGCACAGATAGTCATTAGACACTCCTAGATGAAAAGAGGGAAAGGAGAGAGGAGGCTGCACTAGGGAATTACCTAATCACATTTTCTAGCAAATTCAAAGGCACATAGCAAGTGAGTTAAAAAATAATTTATAGAAAGGAAAAACACTGTAATTACATTTAAAATACATTATTTGTCTGTGCTTCTGCAGTTTTTTTTTAAAGTTGGTGACATAGTCCCTCTAACTTTGACCTATACTTACTTATAATTAATATAATTATAATAAATAAAACACGTGTTATTTATTAATGTAGTTAACCATTTATAAAGATTGATTATAATTTACAATAATTTATACATATTTACATTAATATAATAAACTTTAAAATATAATACTAATATAAATATATAACAATTATAAAACAACTCAAATATTTAGGTTTATATAATTAAATCATTAATAATGATATGATGTATTATATGTATAATATAGTTATAATATAATCATGTATAATACAGTTGAAATTTGTTGACTTTATTAAGAAATACTTATAAATAATTCTGATGTATACAAGGCCTTGAGGTATCCACTGGTCTTAGATGTTAAAATTAATGTTTATTGTATCAGATTTTTTTTTTTTGATGGACATTGTTATATACTGTACTCTCTCTAGCAAACATTGCTATAAAAAAAGGGATTTTTATTTCACATGCTTTGCAACACATGCATAGTTCCCAACATTTCCCAAAATATTTTAGGCAGGCTTTTTTGCAGAAAGATAAAGCGAGGGGTGGGGCATCTATTTTGTGGTCATGTCCGGTGTTTAACCACCTCAATACAGGGGACTTTCACCCCCTTCCTGCCCAAGCCAGTTTTCAGCGCTGTCGCACTTTGAATGACAATTGCAAGGTCATATTACAATACAACCTAATGAGATTTTTATAATTTTTTCCCCACAAATATAGCTTTCTTTTGGTGGTATTTGATTACCTCTGCGGTTTTTATTTATTGCGCTATAAACAAAAGAAGAGGGACAAGTTTGAAAAAACACAATATTTTTTACTTTTTGCTATAATAAATATCCAATTTTTTTTTTTTTAACACATTTTTTTCTCAGTTTAGGCCGATATGTATTCTACATATCTTTAGTAAAAAAAATATCAATAAGCTTATATTGATTGCTTTGCTCAAAAGTTATAGTGTCTACAAAATAGGGGATAGATTTATAGCATTTTTATTTTTTTTATTTTTTTTACTAGTAATGGCGGCGATCTGCAATTTTTATTGTGACTGCGATATTGCGGCGGACATATCGGACACTTTTGACACATTTTTGGGACCATTCACATTTAAACAGCGATCCGTGCTATAAAAATGCATTGATTACTGTGTAAATGTGACTGGCAGGGAAGGGGTTAACACTAGGGGGTGATCGAGGGGTAAATGTGTGTCCTAGGGAGGTGATTCTAACTGTGGGGGGAGGGGACTGACTGGGGGAGGTGACCAATCGGTGTTCCTATGTACAAGGGACACACCATCGGTCTCCTCTCCTCTGACAGGACGTGGATCTGTGTGTTTACACACACAGATCCATGGTCCTGCTCTGTTACCTGGCAATCGCGGGTGCCTGGCGGACATCGCGGCCACCGGGCACGCGCATCGGGTCCCGAGCGACGCGGCAGGCACACGCTGCCAGCGGCGCGCACGCGCCCCTTAGTGGCTCGGGTGGGCGATCACATCATATGAGAGTGGGCGGGCAGCTAGTGGTTAAGAAAATTTGGTGTGCAAAAACGGCCGTGGTTTAGGCTACCCTAAATATTGGGCATGGCTTAATAAAGGGGGTGTGGTTAAATAGAGTCTGTTTACATCCGCCTGTCCATAGGGATGCATGGACCTTCCCATCAGGTCCGCCTGAAAAACTGACAGGCAGACCTGATTAGGCCAGCTGAGTGAAAGGAGCCAATGGTGTCAGGAAGGAGTGACTGTGAGAAACTGGGTTTAAAAGTGCACTGCCCCATTTCTCACAGTCAGGACAATGCTACACAAAAAAAGGAGATACCATCTTTGTCAGCTAACAGCATTTTTTTTTTATGTCTATCTAAAATTCTAAAAGTAAGAAGTAAAAGAATGCTGTTAGCTGACATGTAGCACTGTCCTGACTGTGAGAAATTGGCCAGTGCAATTTTAAACCTAGTTTCTCACAGTCCAGTGACTGCTGTATAAAAAAAACCTTTACCTTTAACGTCCCCCCTTTACCATCAGAGCCCTCCTTTACGATCAGTGCAGTCTCATCAGTGCCCATCAGTGCAGCCTCATCAGTGCCTCTCAGTGCACTCTCATCAGTTCAGCCCATCAGTGCAGTCTCACCAGTGCCCATCAATGCAGTCTCATCAGTGCCCATTAGTGCAGCCTCATTAGTGAAGTTTCTTCAGTGCCCATCAGTGCACTGTCATCAGTTTAGCCTCATCAGTGCCATCTCATCAGAGAAGTCTCATCAGTGCAAACTATCAGAGCAGTCTATCAGAGCAGTCTCATCAGTGCAGTCTCATCAGAGAAATCTCATCAGCGCAGTCTCATCAGAGCAGTCTCGTCAGGCAATTTCATCAGTGCAGTCTATCAGAGCAGTCTCATCGATTCCGTCTCATCAGTGCAGTCTCATCAGTGCAGTCTATCAGAGCAGTCTCATCAGTGCAGTCTCATCAGAGCAGTCTCATAAGTGTAGTCTCATCAGTGCAGTCTATCAGAGCAGTCTCATCAGTGCAGTCTCATCAGAGAAATCTCATCAGCGCAGTCTCATCAGAGCAGTTTCGTTTGGCAGTTTCATCAGTGCAGTCTATCAGAGCAGTCTCATCGATTCAATCTCATCAGAGCAGTCTCATCAGTGCAGTCTAATCAGAGCAGTCTCATCAGTGCAGTCTCATCAGTGCAGTCTGTCAGAGCAGTCTCATCAGTGCAGTCTGTCAGAGCAGTCTCATCAGAGCAGTCTCATCAGTGCAGTCTCATCAGTGCAGTCTGTCAGAGCAGTCTCATCAGTGCAGTCTCATCAGAGCAGTCTCATAAGTGCAGTCTCATCAGAGCAGTCTCATTAGTGCAGTCTATCAGAGCAGTCTCATCAGTGCAGTCTCATCAGAGCAGTCTCATAAGTGCAGTCTCATCAGAGCAGTCTCATTAGTGCAGTCTATCAGAGCAGTCCCATCAGTGCAGTTCATCCAAGCAGTCTCATTAGTGTAGGCTCATCAGTGCAGTCTATTAGAGCAGTCTCATCAGAGCAGTCAGTGCAGTATTTTAGAGAAGTCTCGTCAGTACACCTGGTGCAGGCCATGCCAGCCAAACTCCGCTCACCAAGCAGAGCTGCCTCTCCACGTGCTCCTGCATCCGCCATGCCCCCGCCATGCCCCCGACATGCCCCAGGACTCCGTCACATCCCGATGTCCATGACAGAGGCAGTTTTTCAGCATTTTGCCTGGGACAGGCTCAGACAGAGACATTGGTCTGATTTCCGGGAATGTCACGGGCAAATTGGGACTGTTGGCAACTATGCACATGTTTAAGTTGGCCAAATGTGTCAAAGTAATTCCTCTATGAGCAGTCCCTAACCTCCTCTGAAAAATGAAAATCCTACAGTGGACACAATGCCAACATGGGACAAACAGACACAAACTGGGGGAGAGCCACTAGGTTCAGGTCTGGCCACTGACCTGCAATGCAACAGAAATAAGATATACGTGTACCCCAATCCCAATATCTTGTACATGTATATAATCCATTAGGTGCTAGACCGATGTGACCAAATGTTAACACTAGAAATTCTGGATCAACAAGAGTAAAGTAAAAGGATTAAATCCTTGATTACAAGTTTGCTATTAAGACTTGAGCCTAACAATGAAAAAAATCAGGAAGGAATCTCTGAGGACCAGGCAATCCCCAATGCAAGTTCTCCCTTCCACCTAATTTTTTTTTTAACTTGTTGAGATAAGTCCTAAATGTATAAATTATTTAGTTTGGTCCGATCCTATATTCTGCCGTATCGGACTGGTAAAAGTGTGGACTGGATAGGTTTTTGTGAAACATTCCTTTGTATGTGCTTACTGGATCCATCAGCAATATGCTTTAGATTCATATAGAATCACTCTTATGCCGTGTACACACGGGCAGACTTTTCGACAGCAACTAATCCGTCGGACAATCCGATCGTGTGTGGGCTTCATAGGACCTTTGCTGTCGAAAAATCAGACGGATTTTAGATTTAGAACATGTTTCAAATCTTTCCGACGGACTCGAGTCCGATCGAAAAATCAGTTTGTCTGTATGCTAGTCCGACGGACAAAAAACGATGCAAGGGCAGCTATTGGCTACTGGCTATGAACTTCCTTATTCTAGCCCCTTCGTACATCATCACGTTCAAACGAACGGACTTTCGAACGGACTTTAGTTCGGCCGTTCGAAAGTCCGTAGTAATTCCGTCAAAATTCTGTCGGAAAGACCGTCGGACGTTTGATGCTAAAAAGTCTGCCAGTGTGTACACGGCATTAGACATTTATGGCTCATACATATTTATCTAGTCTGCTGTGGTAGATTAATGCATGTGCTTTAAGATAGTCCATTAATTATGAATGGGTGACCAACACACCTCAATGGACCAATTACCATACAATTCCCTTTTTTCCTGTATGCATTTTACATGTGAATGGGTTCCAATCCTTACACACAGGTAAGGCTGATTCTTTTTTTCCAATACTTTTTTTGAAAGCATTACACAGCAAATACAGAGACCATATAACAGAGACATCAGACATAATGACGTGTGTATAAAGAGACTCAGCAAGATGATCATACACCAGCATTAACACAGAGCATACCCAAGTCACATAGGAAAATTCATTGCAGAAGTGATAAAGTGACAAAGAGATAAAGAAAGAAAAAACAAACAAAAAACAGGGAAACCAAAGAGGGGTAAAGAAGGTGGAAGAGGAAGAGATATGGGGGTGCTCAAATCATTCCACCAACCCCCCAGGACCACAGGACCAGCCGGTCAGACCCCCAATATGTTCAAATTGTTTCAACAAGGCCTTGTATTCCTCAGAATAGACAAATTTGTGTCAGTAGAACAATTTTTGGAGAAACTTTTCTAGCAGGCCCCCCTTCGTGGCCACCAGGTTTTCTAGTTCATTCCTTTCGACTACCTTTCTCAACCAGACAGCTAAGGACAGTACCTGTGTCTGCTTCCAGCAGAGCAGAATACAGCTCTTTGCCGCAGTGGTCAATAGCTGTAGAATGGAGCACCTATAATCCTTACTGGAGAAACTGTGGTGATGCATAAGGAAAAGAGCAGGGTCCCTCGGTAGCTCACGGTCAGTAAATTTCCGGGTTATATGGTGAACCTCCTTCCATAATGAATGCAGTAAATGGCAGGACCAGAAAATATGAAGACGGGAACCATTCTCCTCTCCACATCTCCAGCAGGTATCTGAGCATTGAAGGAACATCTTGTGGAGTGTAACAGGTGTGCAATACCACAGTTAACACTTTGAAGCCCGATTCATGAGGTTTGGAACAGATAGAAGTTTTATAAGAGAACAGGAGAATTCTCTCTACTTGTTTATCCATAAAGTTCAACCCCAGGTCTCGCTACCTTTTGGAAATATAAGGTACTCAAAAGGTCGGCGATGGGGTCACAAGCAGACAAGTTTGAGAGACATGGTGCAATGGAGATTTCTCCAGACATAAGAGCTTGAATGTAGTAAGGCTACGTCCAAAGGGGTGGTAAAGAACCGAGGAAGTGAGCCATCTGTAGCTGCTGCACATCTTGCCAAGGTCGGATCAACTGCAATTTTCTGTCTGGTAGCCCAACCTCCATTCAATATAAAATGCTGGGCCTGGAACAAGCCAGCAGATTTTAAGTCCTGGAATATGGGGTCACGTAGTCCAGGGCTGAAGGCAGGATTCCCGACTATGGAAGTAAGCGGGGAAGGGTCCGGAGAGATGACGGAAGATCGGATCACTTTGGAACAAACAAAAGGGCAAAGCAAAATAACAAATTGGGGAAAATGGGAAAGAAAAGCAATTAAATATAAATGAAAAAAAAACAAAAACACGAAAGTATGTAATGGGTAGAATATGCCATAAAGGGGAGGTTAGGCTTTAATGGGAAATAACATATGTTCAGTGAATGCTTTGAGTTGTTACTGCAGTGTTTATCTTTCACATCTGTCCAAGTTTGCGCTTCCATATTTGTATTATTGTAATAACTATACAAATGTAAAGAATATCCACTAGAGGGAGCTCTATATTTGACTCAGATAAGATTAGCCACACAGTTGTTTTCAGTGAGTTGTCCAACTGATCCAACTGATATATAGACATTGTGGGATGGAGCAGTAAAGCATAAATATTGTGCAGCAATGCAAAGCAGTAAGTATACCCTGCACCCTGCATGTGTAATGATACATTATGGTTTGCCCATATACCCCCCCCCCCCCATGTGTATTACAAATTAGGCATACTAACACAGCTTTAAAAAAAATAATTAAGATCAATAAAGATATAAAGATAACCGTATCAAAAATATAAAATATTATATTAAAAGCGTTTTTTTTTAATAAATAATAATTAAATATATATATATATATATATATATATATATATATATATATATATATATATATATATATATATTTGAAAGGATCACACATTCCCTTCAAGAGATATTCACTTTATCTAGAATGTTTGATGGACTGAATGTTATCGCTATAATCTGATCTCTTCTCATTCAGCTAGGTGTGAATACAGGACTCTAGGTTGCATCAGTCATCATGATGTCAGCACCTCCGGGCACACCTCCAGAGACAGCTAGTAAGCTTGAAAAGATTTTCCCAACACAGCAGCTACAAAGACACATATAGCCTATGGAAAGGATGAGATCTTCAGTTAGATATGATGACATAATGGGAAGAAATCGCCTTTCTAATATTATATATATAAATATAAATATATATTATATTTACTATATATATATATATATATATATATATATATATATTGCTCTTCAGAGGAGTTTGACGGGTGAGGAGGAGGCCTCCTCACCACCTGTTTTAACCCTATAAATCTTGCACCATTGTGCTGTCACCATGCACATTACACGCAGTTGCAGGGGGGGTTGCAGCGCAGGCCCATACACTTAATAAGGTCACTTCAGCGTCGGTACCGCCCGGCAAATGCGACATGCTGTATAATATTTTTTTCCAAAGCCACAGTGCAGTGCTATTTGCATGTGTACACCCCTGAGGAGCTGCATGCCCTTCTTTAGGTGGCAGGTTGGTAACTGCGCCCTGGCTGCCCATGTGAACGAGACTTTGAAGTGCTAAGGCTTCAGTGATGGAAAGAAGACGTCTGATAGAGCTAAGAAGGGTTATTACCTCCATCAGGACATTATGCAGTGTGTGCGAGGGAGATATTTCCTCTTATTTCCTGTCCAGGTGACAGCTTTCAGAAAGAATGGGAAATCTCTTCTTTGGGAACGCAGGCAGCTCTGATTTGACTGCACACTGTGAGCTTTATACAGTGTTCAGCTTCAGTGTTTAGAAGCTGCAGAAAGTCAAATAGAGCCAGAAAAAGCACCTGAATTATACATTGTATCTGGCTCCTGCATTCCTCTGTACAACAGAGGTTAGACAGGGAAAGGGAGAAGCACCACAAGGAGCCAGTCAATTGTGCTGCATTGTTCACGTGCTAACAAAGGACGTGCTGACAGAAAGAAGAGTGACATACAGATGAGATAATCATTCTGCTGCTTCTCCTTTCACTGTGCAGTCACAAGCTGAGGGAGGGACAAGACCTGTAAGTGTTATATAGAGTGTAACCAAAGGCAAAACTTTTTATAGTTTTGTAAAGAGTGGAGATGGATTAGAACACCTGTCAGGTTTTTTACTGCTGAAAACATAAAAATTGTGAAAAAACCACGCTACACCAATGACTTATTTACTGTAAGCAGCAACTCTCCTATAAGACATATGTACAGTTCAAAAATTGAATAAGTGTAACGAGTTGCGCTAGATTAAAAAACAATATAATCAAAAACCAAAAAACCAGTGATGAAAAAAGTGTCCACAAGTTATGTGACAATAAATCTTATTTCCAAGTATTGATAATCTTGTTGTGCATCACCATTATCCAACACCATAGAAAGTGATCTTGTGCACCAATCCCACCACCAAAGGCAGGAATGTCTGCTTACCAGCTCCAAATGACCTCTCTCTACAAGAGGTCATTCACGCTTGTGGTTATAGCTCAGCCAAGGCCTTTACCGGTTCCCAGAACCCTCCTGTCCTTAGCAAACGCCTTACCCAATATGGGTGTGACATCAATAACCAAAATAATGTCACCAATATCCTTGAGTCCTGGCTCAGGAACCTGTGACCGCTCTCAATGGAGCCGGTTCACACAGCTCCGGGACGGCTGCGGAGTGGATTGCACAGGACCAAAATCAGACCTGAAACGGTGAACAGGGACGCACCGGACCCCTGCTGTTAACTGCTCCGCACAGAGATGTGGAACCCAGCCTAATGGTTCTGCACAGAGCAGCCCTGATCCTCCTTTTCTGGGATCCCCCGTCAGTGCACCCCAACCCCCAAGTGTCTGCCATAGCGAGCCACTTGCTATGAGGATACTTGTGCAGGCTCTATCCTGAGCCTCGCTCTGTGTGTCTATTGACATAGGAAGCACAGATCATCCCCTCGCTCCCTCCTCACTGGCTGTGATTGAAAGCAGCAGGAGCCAATGGCTACTGTCTCTGGGCCTATGAGGAAGGAAAGAGCAGAGAGAGGTGCTGCTCTCAGGCACAACACTGGATTGGGCTCAGGTAAGTATATTTGGAATAAGCAGCACACGTTAGTTGGGGTCATGTGGACTGCTCTACACACACAACAAACCCCATAGTCCACAGTCCATCTTGGGAGGCTACGTTCCTACATTCAATGGGACCACGGAGAAGGAACGTAGCCACCAGTTGGATCACAGCAGCACAAGAAAATGAATTTGGAGTTTTAGAAAAGGCTGAGAGCAATAGAAGAGACCTTTTGAGTTAAAAATACATACTAGAGTATCGTTTTTATTTTTTTTTTTAAACCAGAGTTTAACTTTATGTCAGTTTAACTTTAAGGAACTTTTAGATCTTGAAAGTCCCCCTATAGATCCCCCCCAAGGGTTCCAAAAAAAAAAAAAATGTTTTCCCCTTCTTACGGTTAATTTGTTTCATTGCCTGACCTGTATGAACAACATGCAGCTGCAAATCTTCATTGTTAAAAGATGAAGTCATGGCATAGAGTGGAGCTGGAAGAATACTCCCCGTAACACGATTATTCTTTCAAGAGCCGCCGATGCACAGGCAGAAAAGTCATTAGGTAACATAATGAGTGGGGTGCACATCTCCTGGATGGCTCTTATTGTACATGGCACCCTGGAAGCACAGAGGCTTTCCTGGAACAAATGAGTTTTTATTGTGTTACCCAATAGCCCAAGGAAAGTGTAGGAACTCTTCATCCGAAATTCGGAAAGAGAGCTAGCAGGTCTGCAGACAATCACCTGCCCGATGGCTGGTGCGAATTCTAATCCCTACTCTCATTATACAGGCTATCACGTCAATAAGGCACCGCGTAATTCCATACCAATCTAATTGGATATCATCAGCAAGGTTCACTACATGGGAAAAGTCCAGGATTCAAAACATCTGGATGAAAGGAAGGCTTTTTCATGTTCTTATCAAGGTAAATAAAATAGCGAGGAACAGCTGTGTTGTGTAACGTTAGCAGATCTGAGGTTCAACGGACACTGAGCACATTACGGAGCGGTTTACGTCAGAGATTTTAATGACATTCAAGGTAAAGAGTTCAGAAGTGTGTTAGAATGGAATATAATAAAAATGAAGATTTTTCCTACTTATAGCCGACTTCCTGACCATAATCCTGCAGAACACAAACATTTCACTCCTTAAAGCGGAACTCAACTGTATCTGAGCACCGCAACACTATTTCATTCATTTTTAATATGCAAAGCAAACTCACTCGTCCATCCATGTCTCCGTGCTTTATTTTATTTTTTTTTTAATCACTTTGAAAAACACCCCTCTAGCATTTCTAGCCACAGCCATCTTCAGTAGGGGCAGGTGATTAATGTAGCATTTACTTCCTGGAATCCATCTTCCCTTAGCTGCTCGGGCATGCAAGCAGGAGGGTGTGCTTCGCTAGAGAAAGCCTCTCCTCCCCTCCTCCAGATGTAAGAAATAAAATGACCATAAAGCCTCCTGGGATGTATGACATCATTTTGGCCTAGGCCAGAAACCAGGAAGTAACTAAAGGACTTAAAAAACAACAAACCAAAAAAAACGTTTAAAACAGGTAAGTATGATATACCTTCCTATCCATTTACTTAGGCTAGCAGTATAGAGATTAAACATAATCAATGTTGATTTAGAGTGTTAATTTCTGCTTTGAAGCTAATTACAGAGATGAAATATATTTAAGAACTGTTTACCTGTCAGTGGGTTTGTATTTCTGCCCATCCAGTCCTAAGATTTATACAGACCTGCCAGATGACTCAGCAAATGTGGAAAACCGATTTTTTTCCTAATTGCAGTTAGGTAATACAAGTGTTATCCTTGCCTCAGTCTGTGACAGGAACAGGGATGGGAAAGCAGCAGATTGATGTACTTATCACCGTGTCACTCTGCTCTCGACTGTCAGCATTGTAAATTTGTAGCACATGAACATTTCAGTGCAACTGATTGGCTTCTTGTGCTGCTTCACCTGTATTCTGTTCTGAGCTCTGCTGTACGAGTGATTGGATGATACTGATTCCAACCGAAATCAGGTAATTATACCTATTTGCTTTGAACATATATGCCTGTACTTTAGCTTTTTAGCTTGTAAACTGGTCATCCATTTTAAACTATTATAAAGTCCTGCCTTAGAGCAGATATGCCAAGATATCTGCCATTGGACAGGGGTGGCAGGTAGGGAAAGCTGCACTGTAGGAGGGCAAAAGTCTCAAGGTTGAGGAAAAGAAACCCAGAGGGTTCATTCACTCTATCAATCACATGTACAGTACTGACAAGCTTTGTAGATGTTTTATACTGACATTTATCTTTTGAAAGGATTGTATGAACTTAAATGGCTAAATGCATGTCAACATACAGAAATTTCAGCATACTGTATATCCCTCTAATGTTAATGCAAATTTTCCCTGGAACCCTAACCCTCATAATAACCTTCCTTGTAATCCTAATACTGGCCCTCTCTGTAAATCTAACACTAACCCTCCTTATGACCCCATACTAACACTGCCAAAAACCCTAACACTAACCCTTCCTGTGTCCACTATACTAACCCTCCCTAAAACCCTAACACTAGCCTTCCCTGTGACCCCCATGCTAACCCTCCCTAAAACCCTAAAACTAGCCTTCCCTGTATCGCCCATACTAACCTTCCCTAAAACCCTAACATCAACCCTCTCTGTGATCCCCATGATAACTCTCCCTAAAACACGAACACTAACCCTCCCTGTGAGCCCAATACTAACTGTCCCTAAAACCCTAACACTAACCTTCCCTGTGACCCCCATACTGTCCCTCTCTAAAACCCTGAACACTAACCCTCCCTGTGACTCTCATACTAACCTTCCCAAAAACACCAATCCTCCATGTAAGCATTATACCAACCCTCCCTGCACCCCTTACACCAACCCTTCTCGAAATCCGCATACTAATCCTCCCAGTCCCCAATATTAACCCTCCCTACAACCCACATACTAAACCTTTCAGTAAATCTAACAATAACCTTTTCTGTGACTCTCATACTAAACCTCACTAAAACCCTAACACTAATCCTCCCTGTGACCCCCATATGTACCCTCCCTAAAACCCTAACACAAGCCTTCTCTGTATCCCCCATACTAAACCTCCCTAAAACTCTAACACTAACCCTCCCTGTGACCCCCATACTAACCCTCTGTAAAACCCTAACTACAACCCTCCCTGTGAGCTCCATACTAACCCTTCCTAAAACCCTAACCCTCCCTGTACCCCCCATACAAACCCTCCCGGTTCTCAACACTAGCCCTACCTGCAACCCCCACACTAACACTTTCTGTAACCCTCTCACTAACTCTCCCTGTTACCCGCTTATTAACCCTCTCTGCACCCCTAACACTAACCCCCCTTGTAATCCACATACTAACCCTCCCAGACCTCAACACTAACCCTCCCTGCAACCCCCACAATAACCCTTTATGTAACCCTATCACTAACCCTTCCTATGTGAATCCCATTGTAGATTTGGGGGTTAAATTATGGTTAAATTCTGGACATTTTTATGGCCAATAGGAAAACTATGGTAAAAACAATAATACGGCAAATCGGGCATTGCCACAGGGAACATGTACCATATCATGATGAACACATTTTGAAAAGAAGGTCTTCATGTGGCTTTGAGGGCAACATGGAAAATACACAAATCCTTTAACCCCTTTGCGCACCCTCCAGGTGGCCTGTTATCCAGGTCGTAACACCGGGAGGTGGGACTGACTTCCCAATCTCTAGAACACTGTAGTCAAACATGGTCACATGATTGGGAGTTCGTCCCACCAGCTTCCAATCATTAACAGTTTGGCTTACATACAGCAGCAGCACCCCAATCTGATTCACTTCAGATAAAAAATAAAATAAAAATTCAACTTTCTTCAACAGCAAATAGTAACAGACCTGATGTGGCCAGCAGATAGAATATGACCAGTAGTTCACCGTGGCTGTCCCTGTTAACACTGATCTAAAATGGCCTGCTGCTGGCCAATTTCAATAGGAATTAAAAAACCAGAAAAGATAGATCAGTGTGAAATTGGACAGCAGCAGGGCATTTTTAATGAGGGATAATTGGCTGAATTGTACTAGAGAAAAAAGTACAGGTGGGTGTTTTACTACAAGAATTAGGAGAATGCACAGTGTAAAATTGTCCAGCAGCAGGATAATCTTAACAAGCAAAGCCAAGCCCAAATAAGATACTGCAGAGGATACAGCAGTGTAAAACTGCCCAGCAGCACAGTTATAATTAGGGATAGTAGGCCTAACTATTGCATGCAGAACTTTTACTTTATCTGTGGGTATAGGCAGGACTTTTTTCAGCAGGAATACAGTTCCAGTACCTCCAGCACTGAATATATGTAATGGCAAAGGATGCTGGGGTGTGTTGTAGTGTTTATTGATGCTATCTGCTGGGGTACTGGGGTGTGTTGTAGGGTTTATTGATGCTAGCTGCTGGGGTACTGGGGTGTGTTGTAGGGTTTATTGATGCTAGCTGCTGGGGATCTATTGTTTCTGGGTGGGATCTATTTTCGTGCAGGGGTCTTTTGTTTCTGGGGGAGTTTTATTGTTACTGACAAGGGTTCTATTGTCACTAGGAGGGATGAGGGTTTATATTTCTGAGGGATCATTTGTTGCTGGGAGGGATCTACTGTTGAGGGAGGGGTCTAATATTGCTGACTGCTGGAAGGTTTATTAATGCTGACTGCTGGGAGATCTGTTGTTGCTACCAGGGGTCTGTTGTTGCTGGGGTGGAACTATTCCTGCTAGAGGGTATAGTGTTGCTTGTTGCATTGGGGTCTATTTTATTGCTTTTTTCTTGAAATCATTTAGAAATACCACACAGATTACTTAGCTCCATAAAATGATATTTGGTTCTTCATCTATTTGGTTCTTCTAAAAAGGCAGTGGGTGAAATCAAGGAACAGTTTTCGAAGGTGGGTAGGGGGCAGAGACAAGGGGGAGTTCCTGCACCTATTCTCTAAGAAAAAAAGCCCTGGATAAAGGGAGATGCGGTGAATGTGAGTGATATGATGCAAAGTGGTTTAGGAGCACATTTTTTTTTCATTAAACAATGCAGTGGTGCGCTGCAAACAAAAGGCAGTTTCAAGAAGGTAATCAGTAACAAGTGAATGTTCCACTTTGAGCACACCAAATTAAAAAAAAAGTCCTATCATCGTAAAGTAAATACTAAAAAAGACAACGCAAATGAAGTGTATATCCCCAAAAAACACCCATAGATTAAAAGCCTACCTTTTTAAAGGCAAGCCTTGCAGCATAATAATTAAAGGCCCTGTCAACAAAAAATAGAAACCAGTATACCCCCACAATAAATGTAAACCCCAAAATACCAACCTATGAATCAAAAGCCCATTTTTTAAAAGGTAAGCCTTGCTACAAAGAAAAATAAATAATTAAACCGTTTTGCTGTGAACATAATAGAAGCTAAAACTGACCGCTGATTAACCACAAAATAAAATGAAAGATAAAAATTTTCCAATAATAAGAACACAAAAAAAGAAGGCGGAAAAGAGACTGATTTCCCAAAGTTATAGAAAATCAGAATTAAAGTTCAGTTTCCTAACTGACCCTAGTCTTTCCCTGTGATGTTTGCCAATGTTTCCTATGCTTTCTCTGCAACAGCTTCCAGGTGGGAGGCCGTGGTCCTGTTGGGTGAGAGGACAGTTACACTTTATGTCCCCCATCTCACAGTGGAATAGTCATACTGGGCCCTGCTGTGGCACAGGATTTACCTAGGGACCTGGTCTGGGTGGTCACTAGGGCAAGGCCTTGTATTACTATAAAGCGGTGGCTTCCTGATGTGTGAGCCTTCATGACAAAGAGAATTAGTAATACTGAGTACCAGTATGTGTCCAATGTTGTGTGTCTAGGTAGAGCCATGGGACACTGGTGAGGTATGGGGCATGTTCTGCACCCCGATCCTGCAATGGCTAATCATCTTGAGAAGGTGAGAATGCAACACTGGTGTGTGTTGGTTCCAGGTGTGAACAGGTTAAGTGCCCAGGAACCAAAGTGGGAAAAACTAAATAGATGGCTTGCGGTTTCTAATCTACCCTTTTGGGGGTGAACTCTCTGTCCACTCCACCTAACCCAGATATTGTATGTTAGCTCACCTGATTGATTGTAAACACAGAGCGGGCAGAAGAAGTCATCTTCTACTAGTTCCTCTGCCAGGCTCTACGATAGATCATGTCATCAGTCCGAGCCGCACGAAAAACTAGTAGTACAACTTAGATAATTTCCTCTTCCCGCTCTGTGTCTACCCAGTCTAATCAGATTAACTGCACAAACACCCACTGCTACTTATACTTGGGGACCGTGCAAGCCCCAACAAGACACCCTACTTGGTCCAGGTCCCATAGCAACCCCTTGAACTGCTATGGCAGTAGTTTTGCCACTGCATAAAAACCTGACACATAAAAATCTAAACAAAGTAACCAAAACTAAAAAAAAAGTTATGGCTTTGGATACATTTTAAGTGAGTAAAGACTGCACCGCACTTATGCCCCGTACACACGAGCGGATTTTGATGGTTTTTCCGACGGAATTCCGCTCAAGCTTGCCTTGCATACACACGGTCACACAAAAGTTCTCTGAACTTTCGACCGTCAAGAACACGGTGACGTACAACACTACGACGAGCCAAGAAAATTAAGTTCAATGCTTCCGAGCATGCGTCGAATTGTTTGCAAGCATGCATAGGAATTTTGCCCGTCGGAATTTGTACAGACAATCGCATTTTCGGATAGGAACTTTTCCCGACCGAAAAATAGAGAACATGCTCCCAATCTTTTGCTGGCTGGAATTCTGCCAGCAAAAGACCGATGGAGCATACACACGGTCGAATTTTCTGAAAAAAAGCTGTCATCGGAGTTTTGCTGGCAGTATGCAACATAAGCAATGCAGAGACCAGGAAGGGGAGGGGGAGTAAGAGATATATTTTTTCTTCTTTTATAAAAGAGCATTTATTTGATATTGAAAAAATGTTTTTGTGCATTAGAGAACTTCTACTCTGTATAAACTTATTTGGTACAAGATGGAGCTTTTTATTATTTTAAATTGTATCCATTCACTATAGTGTCACCCACATGTGCATTGTATTTAAGCCTTCAGAGAACATAAATGCGAACGCTCCAAACAGGTCAAAATTTCATAAATAAAAGGCCTAATTTTGTTTTACTTAAACAAATCTTTCGTTTGGAATTTTGGAACCATTTGTAGTTAATATCACATGCAGTTTCATGCTAAATAGGCCATATGTAATAAAATATCTCTACTTTTATTTCTAGTTCTGGAACTAAACAACTGCTTAACCACTTCTTCACCAGACCAAAAGAGTTTCCTCTGATCAGGGCTGCATTCATTCAAGAGATGAATAATGGAAAAAGGAACAAAGAAAAGATAAAAGTTTTGCCCATGACCAACTAATCTTGTCTTAACTTTTTTTTTGCCCGGAAGAATAAAAAAAAGCAATCTGGCTGCTGCCCCTCTTGTGTCTGTTCCATTGGATCTTCAGCCCTGAGGTTTGTTTTTTAAAGAAGTACTTCCATGAATATGTGTAAACTTTAATTAAATTCACTAGAGAACAAAGTATCTGTAGCATCCAATCCCATTCTGATCGATGGCCTCATTGCAGATTAAAAGCACCTCTTTATTTATGTCAATGTTGGCTATTGCTACACCCCAGTCTGAAGCCCAATTTATGGATGTTCCTGTGGAGGGGGTGTACAGCCAGCATTAACCCCCCCCCCCAAGCAGACTGATCTTTTATTATTATAAATAAACAATAAGCACTGAAGGTCTGTATGACAGAGTGCTAGTAAATATACACAGCTCCAGCAGCTCTATCACAGAGCCGCGGCAGAGCTGTTAGTTCACGGACATTTTATCACACTCCACATTGCCCACATCTTTTTGTGATCACTTTTTATCCATTAGTTGGTTTTTAGAAATAAAATACCCTTTTTGACCTGCACTATGTGGAAGCAATTTTTTTCTCCACATACTATCCTGATGTGAGTGGATACGTTGTTTTGGTGAGCTTACCATCAAGATCCAACCCTGACGGTCCTAGGATTGGAGGTCGATTTGGAGGTCACCCTCGGTTCCCCTGGATCCCACCTTAGAGGTCCGAACCACCTGGATATCCATATATCTGCCCTGTGCGGCACACTGCCTATATGACTCTATGTTGCTGACATTAGAGTCCACCCATTGCGGTAAGAGCAATCATATGTCATTCAGTTATTGAAGATTTTCCATTTTGATGTTGCCTCTACTGATGGAGTTGTTTCCCATTTCCACCCCTCTTGGATTTTTACCATCTGGTGTTGGACAATTTTGTTTACACAGTTGGACATTCACTTTCCAGTTGTTTTACATTTTTGAATGCTAGAGATTTCTTCCCTGGTTTATCATTATCATTTGTAGATGGATGTTTTTTTACAGATGGACTTTTGAGTCTTTTCCATTATTTATTGTTACTTGGCAGATATATCACGATATTTGTGTACTTCAGTTAGCGCTACATTTTTCACCACAATGATACTTGCTGCATCTCCAACCCGTCTTCTACATGTTCAGCAACATGCTACCTCTCGGAAATCTAAGTATCCAATTCAATGGCTTCTATCCAATTTTGTTCTGATGCGGTGGTAATGCGTTCCTTTATTGCAATGGGTTCCCATAGAACATGAATGACACCACAACACACTAACAGGTCTAATGTGCATTGTTACATGTTGTGGTAACGCTTGCATTAAAATGTAGCATAGATGTAATTGGGCCCTTAGTGTTTGCCAGAAAATATCTGTCGAAAAATAAACACAGATAAGGGCTTCCAAGAGTAGACCGATGGGTAATATTGCTCATCATGGAGCTTGAATGTCATGCACATAAGTGCAGTACAGCAAACAAGCTTAGAGGTCCCAATGGTCTGTTTTGCTTGTCACAGTTCTGTGTTTACAAGGCGTTCAGCAAAGCACTGAAAAACCAAGAGTCGGCTGAGAAGAATGGTACCAAGCTCATGGCTACAGCTTGTTTTAGGCCATTATATATGACTTATGGAGGTCAAGTGGATACAATATCTCCAGATCCTGGTCCTTTTCTGACATGTTTAATCCCTCAACAGGAGTTTAGTCATATGAAGGAGAAGGAGTAGGGTCTGGATGAGAGCTATGTGATTTGGTTTGTTTTTGAGAATTCATCCAAGCTTTTGGAAGAAACAAAAAAAAGGATATTGTGGCAAATATAAGTCTTTCTTCCACCTTAACAGGATAAAAAGAGGCATTCTTCCAGTAGGCACCCCTGTTCTTGTGACATCTGTCAGAAAGGGGATTTCCTCTCACTTTGGAGAGTTTTTTGCTCACTTCCTGCTGCATCTTTCAGACAGGAAGTGAAGGGGAATCTCCACAACTGAATGCAGGCTGCAAACAGCAAATTTACAGGGGGTTTTCCACTTCCTATCCAAAGCTAAAAAAAAAAAAAGTTTTGACTTTAGTTACACTGTACCATATAGGAAACAGATGAGCATAATAAATAACTCTTTGACAGCTTCCATTTATCGAATTAATGCAGTTTTGGTCTCTCCTTTGCCAAAAGTTTTAATGAGAGTAAAACAAAAATAATATATTTAGATATCGGAGGAAAATCCCAGACCAGCAAGCCCGTTTTATGTCTGTGGAATCTCACAATCAACAATGCTTGTTGCCGAGGTCACACGCAGTCCAAGTTCGTTTGATTAATTTTTTGGATGTAATTTTCACTGGCCCTCTCCTTTTGTTTTCCCATTAGAGAGAAGTGCTGATGATGGAGGTTTAACCCGACCACCCATAAGCTTATTGACTTAGTATCAGCTGTACACAAAGGTCCACCTACGGAGATGGAACCTTCACCTACGTCACCAGTCACAGGCATTGCATTGTATTCAGTTGTGCTGCAATGGGACATGGTTTATGTGTGTGCTGCAGCTTCATAACCCTGTTCCTGCTGACCTAATAAAATTATCTGTGATATTTTTTTTTTTTTGTTATAAAGGCAAATCTGTACAAGGTGTTCTTGGGAGAGTGCCTGGGGAAGCAGGAGAAAAGGCCAAAATGAAATACAAATAAGATCATTTAAAGGCAATGTTTATTTTAGTCATTTAGGTATTACTATTCGCAGTAGTGTATTTAGGTTTTGTGCTGCCCTAGGCCTGACTAAACTGCTGTACCCCCTAATTTAAATATAACCCACCCCTTTCTGTCAAGGCCACACCCCTTGCTGTTTAAGACCTGCCCCGGAAAATTTCGAGTGGGGACACTAGTTTTGAGGGTCTGGGGAGGGGGGGGCAATGGATTCCCTGAATTCTCTTCTCTCTTCTCTCTCTCTTCTCTCTCTCTCTCTCTCTCTCTCTCTCTCTCTCTCTCTCTCTCTCTCTCTCTCTCTCTCTCTCTCTCTTCTCTCTCTCTCTCTCCTCTCTCTCTCTCTCTCTCTCTCTCTCTCTCTCTCTCTCTCTCTCTCTCTCTCTCTTCTCTCTCCTCTCTCTCTCTCTCTCCTCTCTCTCTCTCTCTCGTGAGATTTGCCTGCAGGAACCTGTGTGGGTGTGTGAAGAGGAGCGCAGCCTGCTTGGTGTGGAACAGAGTTGATGCCACCGGAGAGGTCTTTAAACACAGTGCGCTGGAGGCGCATGTGATCGGGTGGGGAGATCCAGGAAGCCTGAAGGAGCCTAATGACAGCCATCGTTCATCTGACAGAGCGGTGCGGTGTGTCGGAACCCAACTGGAAGTGGGACTGAGATCACAGGAATGTGACACTACAGCGGTCCGGTGTGGTGAGAGGGCTGTGGCCCAAGATTTATATAAAGCACTTAACACGATAAAGACTGGTTGCGGGGTGTTGCTGAGACCTGCAGTTCTACGGAATGGTCTCATTCAAATAGACAGTGTCTAACCAGGCCTCAAAGCCTCCCCTAGGCATTGACTGACGGTCTGGTTGCATTCTCACAGAACAAGGTTACAAGTGTGTTGACTAATTGAGTTCACAGTTATCTACTACGTTATTCTATTTTGACATCTGCTCACTCACTGGAATACAAATACTGCAGTATAATATGGCTAGCTGAAGAAAGAAGTTAAGAGACTTTATAAGGCATTTTACATTCTGTTGCATATTCTTGGAACAGCATTGCACCGCAAGGGGGAGCTCTTGAGCATCTGTACTGTATTGCATTGTTCCCTAGTGATAGATAGTGTGTCTGTGTGGTTGCGCTGAAAATGGCAAAGTGCTCAGTGTCAAGGTCTTACCACCCTGAGCATCAGTCCCACTTGGAGATGCGCCTGCCTATATCAATCCGGTAATGTCTGAGTGATATTCTTTTATATGCATTTGGTTTATTATTGTTCTGAGCACCAGGATTGTTATTAGAATCACTGTCTTAAACCTGCCTTCAGTAAAACTTATAGTCTGGTTAAAGCATAATTGGCGTGAAGTTTATTTATTCTCTGAGCAGGTGGAGCAACGTATACCTAGGTAATAATAGAGGTACAATATATGGTTATTCCTTGTTATTAGGTTTCACACCAACCCTGTTACACAGCTGTGTCAAGTGGGTAGAGCCAATTCATTGGGGGTGGAAAAGCAGAGTACAGGCCTGATTAATTACCAGCAGCTCCTTAGGGGGTAAGTGATACATATGTAATGTACAACATAGTGAATATAGTGCAGGAGTGTGTAATGTACAATGTAGTGTATATAGTGCAGGAGTATGTAATGTGCAAAATAGTGTATTTTAGTACAGAAGTATGTAATGTACAAAAATAGTGCAGGAGTATGTAATGTGCAATATTGTGTATATAGTACAAGAGTATGAAATGTACAATATATAGTGCAGGAGTGCGTAATGTACAATATAGTGTATATAGTGCAGAAATATGTCATCAACTATATAGTGCAGGAGGGTGTAATGTACAATATAGTGTATATAGTGCAGGAGTGTGTAATGTACAAATGTAGTGTATATGTAGTGTGTCATGTTTGGGGGGACCTCCCAGTGTAATTTTGAGGGGCTGGGGGAGGTCTCCTGGTGTAGTATGGGGGGGGGCAGTATGAGGGAAGGGGTCTCCCAGAGTGTACTGTATTCTCCTGTTGAGGGGGGGGGGGGGGGGGTTCTCCCAGTAAGTACACTTCCCAGTAAGTCACACAGGTTTCGGTATGTACTCTTGGTCCCGGAAGGCTGTACAGTGTTTGGTCCCCTGGCAGTCCCCGGCTTGGTGGGTACATGTCTCTCTGGAACGCCGTGCCGCCTGCTCACCTGGAAATTATTGCGGCATACCCCTTAGGTGTGTGTGGTAAAAAGGTGTGGGCTCTCCCAGTGAGGTCTGATGTGGTCAGTAATGACTTGTCCTGTGCCAAGTATCTATCCCAGCACAGTATGGTGCTGAAGAAACTCCAGTGTGCAGAGGCCATGGACATTACAGCAAAGTCAGATCTGCAAGCCAGCCTGTTTGATGGACAATGTGGTGCTGAGGATCAAGCTGTGCATGATACATGAGCCTAAGTTCAGTGGAGGAGCAATGCTGCCACTACTGCTGACCTCCCAGTTATCAGTCACTGGTCCCACAGGTGGAAAACAGGACACTCACTTCACAAGACAGAGCCCCACCCCCCTCCTCCCATCAGCAGCACATCTCTCTTCTTCCTCCGAAATCTTCCAGCAAAGTCCATGGCAGGGAAATTCCCTCTCTCTCTCTGCTCCCTCATACTCCGGAGAATCAGTCCTCAAGGTTGCAGACAGGATATCTGACATTACAATGGAGCTTAAGCAACTTGACAAGTGCCTGCGGTGAATGCCCTTTTGGGGTGGGAGGGAGAGAGTGCTCTGCAGTGAAGCTAAAAGCCTTCAGGAATTATTAACTGCATTGACGGGGGATAGAGCCCACAGCAGTGAGCCGCAGCCGGCAGCATTAATTAGCGCTGCATTGAAGGATACGGGGGAGGAATAGAGTGCTTAGCAGTGAAGCCGGCTGCATTGAAGAATACAGGGTTTGGCGTGGACTGGAGATGTTAACCCCCACTGAGTTCACAAACTGGCTGGGACTGGAGGTATGCTGCTGTGTCCGGGTTTCAGGAGGACAGAAACCCGGGCACAAGTGTCAAAACCCAGACTGTCCGAGTCATTCCCGTACAGATGGCAACCCTACTTACAATGCATATGGTTTTGCACACACTGAAAATATGAAAAGAGCTAACACTTTGTCTGAGCCTTCCTTAAAGAAGAACTTCATTAAAATAGTCAGGGACTGCATAGCCACTAGCAACTGTTGAGACGATTAACAGTTTAGTGAGACTGTAAGCAGAATGTATGGTGTTGGAGATGTGCAATACAGTCAGTGTCGGATTTAGGATACATAACACCAACTACAGGGATCCAGGGTGTAAAATGTAATGTGTTCAAGAATCAGGAGTATGTAACACACAGAGGTCTGTAGTCAGTTCCAGTTTTAGGAGTGCATGGCACACAGAGGGCAGGATCCAGGAGTAATGCACAGCATGCAAGGAACTGGAGTGTTATATACAAAATGCAAGGGTCAAGAGTGTGTAACGCATAATATAGGGACAAGAAGAGTGTAAACTCCCTCCCCACGTTATCCTTTCAGCAAAAATCCTGACTCTCTCCCCTCAACAACAACAACAAAAAAATAAATAAATACAGCATTAATTTGCACACCCCCTGCCCCAGCACAAATACTCTCTCCCCCTCCCAGAACAAATCCCCCCTTCCAACACAAATCTTCTTACCCCTTTCGCAGCACAAGCCCTCCTTAACCCTCCCAAAATCCCCAGCACAATTCCGCACACCCCTTAATTCCCCCTCACAACACAAATACTCTTCCCCTCAATACCCCTCTCAGAATAAATCGCTTTACATCCCCCAAATCATTTCTCCCAGTACAACTCCGCATTCCAGTAAAAAATTCTCCCTCCCCAAATCCCCCCCAGCACAAATCTTCTTTGCCCCCAATCCACCTTCCTAGTACAACAATCTTCCCCAAATCCCCCCCTCCCAGCACAAATCTTTTATCCAATCCCTCTTCTAGCACAGATCTTCTTCCCAGCATTACTCTTTTCCCAACTTCTCTCCCAAAACCCCGCTCCAAGCACAAATCCTCATTCCAGCACAAATATCCCACCCCCCAAATCCTCTCCCAGCACAAATCCTCTCCCTACTTCTAACACAGACGAAGGTCCACCCCCCATCCCAACACAAACTATCCTTCCCCCTTTTCAAATCCCCCCCCAATACCCCTTTTAGCAAAAACCCTCTGCCCACTTCTAGCACAGATCCTTTCCCCCAAGTCCTCCCTTCCAGCACAACTTCCACCCCATCCTGGGTCAAATCCCCCCCCCCCCCATCTTTACCAGCAAAGAGGATACTGGATGTGCTCAGGGGCACTTTGGAGAGGAGAGGATTTGTGCTGGGGGTGGGGGAGCTCATCAGTGCTACTTATCAGTGCCAACTTATCAGTGCCCATCAGTGCAGCCTAGTAGTGCCCATCAGTGCAGCCTCATCAGTGAAGGAGAAAAATTACTTATTTACACATTTTTCTGACAGAAACTAGAAAAGCGCATTTTTTTTTTCAAAATGGTCGGTCTTTTTAAAAAAAATTTGGGCAAAAAAAATTAAAAACCCAGCAGTGATTAAATACCACCAAAAGAAATCTCTATTTGAAGGAAAACAATTATAAAAAAAAATAATTTGGGTGCAGCACTGCATGACCGCGCAATTGTCAATCAAAGTGTGACAGAAAATTGACCTGGGCAAGAATGGGGTGAAAGTGCCCTGTGGGCAAGTGGTTAAATGACATGTGAGTCAGAACCCCCTTGTGGCCATTGATCAAACCACCTTACTCAGCTTTACACCAAAAAGACTTCATCTACCTCTCGTCTACACATGTCCAGTGCCAAACACTGATTATTCTCCAGCAGTCCTTTCACACATGGTTCACTGTGCTTATTTCATCCCGAAGGCCGGGAGGGAAGCCATTGAAGCCTGGAAGGCTCTGTTCTGCAGTGGGCCCAATGATAGGGTCCCTACCACTAAGAAGGGCAGATCAACATTACCCATCTGACAGTACCTCTGTCACTTGCCACCACTGCTCCCTCTATGGAACTGAATGCTCTTCCTTCTGGTTGCAGATATGACACTCCTTCACTCATTTGACTTGCACCATAGTTACATAGCTCCCAACTGTCCCTGATTTTGAGGGACTGTCCCTAATTTGGAGCAATGTCCCTCTGTCCCTCATTCCTCCTCATTTGTCCCTCATTTTGGTCTGATCTATATAGATGTATATAATATACACTTTTTATCTTTCAAAAAGTGTTTCCCAGTGCTAAACCTTTCATCCAAATTATAAATTGCTGCATTTGTTAATTTTAAAAGCCAATATAAAGAAATAGTAGTGGTAAAAAAAAGTCCCTTGTGGATTTAATTAACCTAGGGGGTGTGGCAGGGGGCGTGTCCTATGCCTACATACATTTGCTAGTAGGTGTCCCTCATTCCCATCTCAAAATGTTGGGAGGTGTGATAGTTATACGCTTCACTCCCCATTAGCATTTGGAGACACACTTGATTCTTTAGTATAGTGACCAGACCAAGTATTGCTGAATAAACAGAACCTGTTTACTGAAGTTGTCATTTGTGCACATGTGTGAACAGGTCTTGTCATTAACATAATGACTGCTACAAACTCCTTCTTCATTAAATAATTACACACCCTTGTAAAGGGAATATAGGCTGAGGCTTTTGCTGTATCACTTCCCATGCAACTGGCTGTCCCATTTCCCCTATTCCCATTTTTGGGTCCCAAGGCTCATGTAGATTCTCCCTGCTCAGTAGTGACTACATCATTGCATGTGTGACCTTCCGGGCCCTGGGGAGAAAATTCCTATCCCCTATATACCCTCCAGTGGGAGGGTATACACTACCGCCCACAGTTAACCCAACAATAACTCACCATTAACAATAGCTTCCAACTGTCCCTGATTTCAAAGGACTGCCCCTCATTCGAAACAAAGTTCCTCTCTCCCTCTTTCCTCCTCATTTGTCCCTCATTTTGGTCTGATCTATATAGTTGTATAGAAAAAGCCCTACTTATCTATCAAAAAAGTTTTTTCCAGTGCTAAACCTTTCATCCAATTTCTAAATTGCTGCATTTGTGAATTCCAAAAGCCAATATAAAGGAATAGTAGTGGTAAAAACCACTTGTGCCTTTTGCCAATTTTTTTTTTTGGTAAGATTCTTCTGTAAGGGGCATGGCAGGGTGTGTGTCCTATGCCCAAATACTTTTGCTAATATGTGTCCTTCATTCCCATCTCAGAAACCCACATAGACAATACTGGGGGCCCTGCCTACAACTGTGTTGCATTTTAATTCAATTTGCTAAACATAATACCCAACACTGAGCAGTTTTAACAAGTCCCTAGTTGTGCCTTGGGTTACATGGTTCATGTATATTTACAAAAACAGCCTGCAATCCACCTTTCCTTCTAAGGTCATTTTCTTATCAAAATGGAATTATTATCTCTGGACCTTTTCACTGGTGATTTATTGATGTGTGAGTTATTTTCGGGTACAATATAAATGTACAGTGGAAAAGATGTCCATGATGATGGAAAGCCTGATAAATGTCTCTGTCTAGTAACATACAGATCTCTCATCAGCTGTGGAAAAGATTCCCAGAGTACTGAACTCATTACATGTTAAACAGGGGGGCTATTTATAATAATTGAACTTTTAAGGAAATGAATAACATTCTATCATACCACCGGATATCCATATTTTTACATGATGGTATATATATATATATATATATGTATATGTATAAACACTATTGTACCAAAAGTATTGGGACGCCTGCCTTTACACACATGGCATCCCAGTCTTATGCCCCGTACACACGGTCGGACTTTGTTCGGACATTCCGACAACAAAATCCTAGGATTTTTTCCGACGGATGTTGGCTCAAACTTGTCTTGCATACACACGGTCACACAAAGTTGTCGGAAAATCCGATCGTTCTAAACGCGGTGACGTAAAACACGAACGTCGGGACTATAAACGGGGCAGTGGCCAATAGCTTTCATCTCTTTATTTATTCTGAGTATGCGTGGCACTTTGTCCGTTGGATTTGTGTACACACGATCGGAATTTCTGACAAAATCCAGATTTTGTTGTCGGAAAATTTTATATCCTGCTCTCAAACTTTGTGTGTCGGAAAATCCGATGGAAAATGTCCGATGGAGCCCACACACGGTCGCAATTTCCGACAACACGCTCCGATCGGACATTTTCCATCGGAAAATTCGACCGTGTGTACGGGGCGTAAGTCCGTAGTGTTCAATATTGCGTTGGCCCACCTTTTACAGCTATAACAGCTTCAACTCTTCTGGGAAGGGTGTCCACAAGGTTTAGGAGTGAGTCTATGGAAATGTTTGACCATGTTCGCAATGGGTGGGCCAACTCAATATTGAACCCTACGGACTAATGCCCCGTACACACGGTCGCATTTTCCGATGGAAAATGTTCGATGGGAGCTTTTTGTCAGAAATTCCGACCGTGTGTAGGCTCTAATAATAAAAAAACGTGAACTGCGCTACAAAACAAATAAAAATTGTGTATAAAAAGATCCCTGATGGACCCATATGTGTGTCAAAAATAAGCACTAGAAAAAACCAAGGTGATTGTGAAAAAGACATACACCGATGAATAGTCCCACTCCCAACAGTGAAATAAAGTCCAAATAAGAAATTCAAGTGACATTCAGTAAAGGTGCAATGAGGCTTTGCAATTCCACAGATAACACCATGTGAAAAAATCCACCACCAAATAAATTGCACACTTACCAAAAGGCAAGCTTTTTATAAGCTTGTAAATCAACCAGATGCCCAATCAGTGGTACCGTCACAGCACAACTTCCCCATATAGAAAGAGACAAACAGGATGACTCCGTCCAGTAGGCAAATAGGCAGTCAGCAGGAAGGACCAAAAAAAATGAAAAGACGGCTCTCCATAGTGTAAATCAGTAAATATCAAAATTTATTAGAATTAAAGGTTGCACTTACGTAGAAATGCGGATTTAAAAGCATGGATAAAACACAGCAGCCGGCCGGCCGGCCAGCAAACACCCGCTGTGGATGAGGTACTCAGCGATGACATCAGCGCGTTAACCATCCGACGTACGTTTCATCTTAGAAAGACATCGTCTAGGGAACGTGTGTAGGCTCCATCGAACATTTCCGTCACACAAAATTTGAGAGCTGGTTCTCAAATTTTCCGACAACAAAATGCGTTGTCGTAAATTCCGATCGTGTGTACACAATTCCAACTCACAAAGTTCCACGCATGCTCGGAATCAAGCATAAGAGCCTCACTGGCTATTGAACTTCATTTTTCTCGGCTCGTCGTACGCGTCACTGCGTTCTTGACCATCGCAATTTCCGACCAACTTTGTGTGACCGTGTGTATGGAGGACAAGTTTGAGCCAACATCCGTCGGAAAAAAAACATGGATTTTGTTGTCATAATGTCCGATCAATGTCCGATCGTGTCTGTACGCGGCATAAGACTGGGGTGCCAATAAAGTTCATGTGTGTGTAAAGGCAGGCGTCCCAATACCTTTGGCAATATAATGTGTATATACAGTATATATATACATATATATAATTTATTTAAAAAAAATGTAAGACAGTTTAGCAGTTAATTTGCATATGTATACTAATATATGTACATGTAGCGCCCCCTAATGTTTGATACAGCTAAGATAATTTACCTAGCTACCTGTTCTGCATGATTGCTCCTACCGTTTATTGATATCTGGCGTATGAAAGGGATCAAAGGTAAAGATGATATTCTGCTCTCCTTATGCTATCTGCAGATACATCCCTATAGAAAAGTATTTCTACTTATAATGGCTTGAAGATTGGAATATACTCTGCTCCTTCTTTTCCTTCCACAGCAAATGTTGGCTGTTGACGTCAGAGTAACCTCTTGATGTCCACTGTTACATATTTTTGGTGTGACTTTCTATTATGATGGGCACGTCACGTGGCTATTGACATAACACATAATGAAAAGCTTTTTTCATGATGTTTGAGGAGTGCAGATATATATATTTTCTGAACCTATTTATTAAACCTTTTAAATAGATCCCCCACTGCCTTAATTCCTTGTCTGCGGTTGCTCCCGCGCCCGCCGGGGCTGACCCACTCCTTTCAGACTGCGGCTCGTGCTGTTGCTCTGGGTAAGGGCTATGATCACCTTTGGGAGGGATACCATATCTACCATTGCCATTACCTTATTATTATGCAGTTTTTGTATGTGTTTTTCATTAAGCTTATTATGATTAATTTGTTATTTCTTCTTTTTTTCATCTTTGTTGTAAGTTATATTGTTTCTGTTCCAATAACATCATACTATGCAAACTAAAGCTCCTGAAGAAGTGGTAAATATCCGTGAAACATGTCGACCTTGCTAACATAAATGATACAGGGTGAACTGGTATTATCATCTTTCTCAGTTGCACCTTTTATGTTTGAACAGACAGAGGAATGTGTTTTTTAAATTTATATATTTTAACATGTGAATGCCATTTGAATAAAACTTTACTTGTTTTATCTGCTTGTGTATCTCCAAGTTTATGGTACCATTAAATTCCATTAGCTTCAAACCACAAATTCGGCTACTAATGTTAGATAATTTTCGTTTTTGGCCTCCAAAAGAGCAGTTATCATTTGTTAGTGCCCGTTCTAGCTCCTGCTTGTGTAGGCACAACTACTTTCCAATGCATCCCACTGAACTCTGGGATATAGTGGGTGGAAGAGCTTTGACCCTGACCCCCATATTCATGCCTCTTAAGCCAATAATGACAGAATGTCTCCTGCACATATGTGTGATAGCCTGGTGCAGGTGTAAAAGATGACACCACAGCGCTTTGGAATGCTTTGAACCTCGCTGCCCTCTGGGACTGGGGATATCCTGAATCCACTACAAAAAAATAAACAAAAGAGGGCACATCAGCCTAGTGCATTATCCCACAGATTTATTAAAGATCCCATTGAGGTTCCCCTGCACTCTGGAGTGTGCCAAATCTAGGACTACTGGGCTACAGATGAGTAGCTTGATAAGCGATTTTAATTCACATATTTGTGGGTATTATTCTTGTTGATCTTAAATAAATAATGTGGAATAATTCACTAGGCTGGTGTGCCCACTTTTGTTTGTTTTTTGTAGCCTCTTGAGCCAATCCCTGGTCAGGAGAGTGAGTGACCAGCAAGGGGCTGAGATGGGTATAAATAGACTTGGGCCTGGAACAGTTTTCTCTTGTTCCTGGGGAGTAAGACCCGGCCTAAGGGCTAATGCATCCCTGGGAAATTACCAGCAGCTTCAAATAAGTATTTTTGGTGCCCCAGCTCCTCCCTCTGACCTAACCTCCTGAAAGTATGAGGATCCATGAAACAGGCAACAAGTACATAAGTTGACTGGTGCTGCAGGTGGCAACACAGTATACAGGGCACAGTGAGTACCTGCCATATAGACTCCAGAGACTTTTCTTTGCTGTATTTGGGAAAGCTTACTACAATACATTATACTCCTGTTGAGGAGTTCCTGTTTGGACTCTAGTTACCCTTCACATTCAAGAGGGTGGTTCTCACCCTTAAGAGTTTTGTTAGATGTTTTTGGATTATCCCAAGACTTAAAGTGATAATAAAGTCTCAATTTTTTTCTTTAAAAATAACAAACATGTCATACTTACCTCCTATGTTTAGTGATTTTGCACAGAGCAGCCCAGATCCTCCTCTTCCCCCATCCCTCACTGGCACTTCTGCCTCTCCCCCCTGCCAAGTGCCCCCACCACAGCAAGCAGCTTGCTATAGGGCACCCGAGCCGAGCTGCTGCTCTGTGTGTCCATTCAGACATGGAGCCGCAGTTTGGCCCGCCCCCCTCTCTCCCCTCATTGGCTCACTGTCTTTGATTGACAATAGTGGGAGCCAATCCTTCTGTCTCAGCCAATGAGGAGGGAGAGTCCCGGGCTGCCGAGACACTCCTGCAACATCGCTGTATCAAGATGGGCTCAGGTAAGTATTAGGGGGGGCTGCACACAGAATGTTTTTTTTATCTTAATGCATTAAATGCATTAAGATAAAAAAACCTTCTGACTTTGCAACCACTTTAACCTCACCCTATCCCAGTTCTTTTAGCAAAATAAGCTGCAAAAAGACATGTACAGCCTGTTCTTTGACTCAAGTGACTGTGAACTGCCATGTACCTGGCTGTTATGTGCAGGACACAGAGCCTAGGACCAAACAGCCAGACCAGTCCTGAGTCTGTATTACATACCGTATTTTCCAGCGTATAAGACGACCTTTTTACACACAAAACGGTAAATACAGTTTGCACCGCTGAGCCAATCCCGGCGAGCGATGTATTCTAATAATGAATACAGAGCCTGCTCAGATTGGAGATACAACCTCTGCCAATCTGAGCAGGGAACATACAGCATAGTTGCCAACATTGTAAAAAAAAAAATGTGGGACACTTTTGTGGCTGTAGGCGGAGCTGTCCAATAATTAGGGGGCGGGGCATTCGTCAGCAGGCGTGGCCTAGCAAAAACAGATAAGTGCTTCGCGCGCCGCGCCGAAAAATGGGCGTGGTTTACGCGAAATTGTGGGCGTGGCTTAAATGGGCGTGGCTCTAGAGGGTGTGGTTAGAGTCTGAAATAAATGTGGGATGGAGAGGGGGAGAGAGGGGGAGAGAGAGGGAAATGACGGGACAGCAGGCCCAGATCCTACACAATAGAAATATGTGTATTCTAGAAAGTTTAACAATCAGCAGATAAAGATACTCCAAACACCTGGTGTTAATGCTTCAATCATCCCGGCACCATGGTTGTTATGGTGTCAGGATGATTGAAGCGCATTATTTCTATTATTACATTGTAATATAAAATTAAATCATTCAACTCACCATAAAGCAGAATCAGTGGGATCCCTGAGCGTGTCACCAGCCACGTCGCCTGCCACCAGCCGTCCGTCCTTGCTTCATATGTCCGAGCAGAGTCCGTCCTTGCATCAGGTGCCCCCAGCGGAGCCCCCCTCACACCAGGAGTCCCCAGCGGAGCCCCCCTCACATCAGAAGTCCCCAGCGGAGCCCCCCTCACACCAGGAGTCCCCGGCGGAGCCCCCCTCACATCAGGAGTCCCCGGCGGAGCCCCCCCTCACACCAGGAGTCCCCGGCGGAGCCCCCCTCACATCAGGTGTCCCCGGCGGAGCCCCCCCTCACACCAGGAGTCCCCGGCGGAGCCCCCCCTCACACCAGGAGTCCACGGCGGAGCCCTCCCTCACACCAGGAGTCCCCGGCGGAGCCCCCCCTCACACCAGGAGTCCCCGGCGGAGCCCCCCCTCACATCAGGAGTCCCCGGCGGAGCCCCCCCTCACACCAGGAGTCCCCGGCAGAGCCCCCCTCACATCAGGTGTCCCCAGTGCCCCCCCACTCACATCAGGTGTCCCCAGTGCCCCCCCACTCACATCAGGTGTCCCCAGTGCCCCCCCCACTCACATCAGGTGTCCCCAGTGCCCCCCCACTCACATCAGGTGTCCCCAGTGCCCCCTCCCCCACTCACATCAGGTGTCCCCAGTGCCCCCCCCACTCACATCAGGTGTCCCCAGTGCCCCCCCCACTCACATCAGGTGTCCCCAGTGCCCCCCCCCTCACATCAGGTGTCCCCCCCTCACATCAGGTGTCCCCAGTGCCCCCCCACTCACATCAGGTGTCCCCAGTGCCCCCCCCACTCACATCAGGTGTCCCCCCCTCACATCAGGTGTCCCCAGTGCCCCCCCCACTCACATCAGGTGTCCCCAGTGCCCCCCCCACTCACATCAGGTGTCCCCCCCTCACATCAGGTGTCCCCAGTGCCCCCCCACTCACATCAGGTGTCCCCAGTGCCCCCCCCCACTCACATCAGGTGTCCCCAGTGCCCCCCCCACTCACATCAGGTGTCCCCAGTGCCCCCCCCCCACTCACATCAGGTGTCCCCAGTGCCCCCCCCACTCACATCAGGTGTCCCCAGTGCCCCCCCCACTCACATCAGGTGTCCCCAGTGCCCCCCCCACTCCCATCAGGTGTCCCCAGTGCCCCCCCACTCACATCAGGTGTCCCCAGTGCCCCCCCACTCACATCAGGTGTCCCCCCCTCACATCAAATGTCCCCAGTGCCCCCCCCTCACATCAGGTGTCCCCAGTGCCCCCCCCACTCACATCAGGTGTCCCCAGTGCCCCCCCCCACTCACATCAGGTGTCCCCAGTGCCCCCCCCCACTCACATCAGGTGTCCCCAGTGCCCCCCCCCCACTCACATCGTGTCCCACAGCGGTGCGCGTGCTCACCCCCCACCTAGAACCCCCGCCCCTTTCCATATCAGACTGGCAGCAGGGCGGGGGGTAGGTGGGCCGAGGCGGAGTGGGGCGAGGCGGGCCGAGGCGGAGCGGGGCAGGGGGTGGGCGGCGACGCAGAAGCTTTGTCTAGTCCCCCCCCAGCCATCTTCCTGAACTTCAACAAAATGGCGGCCGGTGGAGACAATGTCTCCGCCGGCCGCCGACCTCTAGCGGCGGCGGTTTCAAAAACCGGAACCGAATTTTTCGGGACATTTCCCGGGACACCACAAATCCGGGAACGAAGTCCAAGTCCCGGGAATGTCCCGGGAAATTCGGGACAGTTGGCAGCTATGCTTACAGTAGCCTGCTCGGATTGGCTTTGAGAGTCAGAGAGGCACAGGCTGATGATGTTACAGCCTCTGCCAATCTGAGCAGGCTTTGTATTCATTAATAGAATACATCGCTCGCCGTGATTGGCTCAGCGTGGTATGGCTCCAACTTCCATTAAGAAGAAGGAAATATAAGCAATATGAAGTCTCAAAAGGCGGGTTGTCCTATACAGTGAGTATAAGCAAAAACTGTAGAAATACAGTAGAATTAGGGGGTCGTCTTATACGCCCTGTTGCCTTATACACGGTACAAATAAACTGCTAAACTGAGGTATAGGGGGGGAGGTGCTGCGCTAACCAGAAGAAAGCTGTAAATCTCTGTCTGTGGTCAATTAATAAAATGACAACAAATCGCATAATAAATCGCATAAATAAGTGTTGACACTAAAAAACATTCAAGTCTTAATAATCAGCATCCTGTGTATGTGAAAAAAAGTGCATAAAAAATCCTTTTCAATTGGTATATACTAAATGACAAAAAAATTGCATGTTAAATTGCATAAATAAGTGTTGACACTAAAAACATATAAATCTAGATAATCATGTGTTGGTGCACAAAGGGACATAAACACTACTTCATGTGAATAATTCTAAATAAAAATAAATAGAATAAATCAGAAATAACCATCAAAAAACATATCCTTATAAATGGTGCAAAACGTACAAAGTGCCAGTGCTTAAAGGTGATCTAGATATCGCAAATAAAACACATCAATCCAACGCAATATGGATAATAAATAATATAAATAAATGTCCTAATCAGGGGCGTAACTACCACCATAGTGACCCATGCAGGCGCTATGGGGCCCGCAGCCGAGTGGGGCCCAGTGAGGATAAGAGCACCGCCGGCACAGTCTCCCAGCCAGGGGAAGAGAGAGGAAAGGAAGAGGTGAGCTGTCCGTATCAGCAGAGAGCTGAATTGCCCGATGTAAGAGCTTTCATTAGAACTTCAAGTGTTCCCGGGGCTCACGTCACATAGCTCCACCTTTTGGCCCGGTGCCTTTGATAGACAGAACGCCGATCCAATACGGGACATGTGACGTCATCAAAGGCGTCGGGCCAAGAGGTGGGGCTATGTGACGATGAGTCCCGGAAGACGGGAAATTCAAATGAAAGCTATTACAGCGGGCAATCCCGCTCTCTGCTGATCCGGGTGGCTTGCCTCTTCCTCTGCATAGGTTGGGCTGTATGGGGCACAGGCAGACCAGGCTGTATTGGGCACAGGTCACGCTGTATTGGGCACAGGTCACGCTGCATTGACACTAGGGCAGCTGTGGGGGGGGGGGGGCTGTTTGCAGGGGGGCCCCATACAACATTTTGCTATGGGGCCCTGCTATTTCTAGTTACGCCCCTGGTCCTAATAATAGTGATATAAAATATATTGTGCTGGCCTGCGAAACAAATGACCAATGACATGCCAGTAAGTGCAGCAAACTTAAACTGCTAAACTGTTTCATTTCTCTAAAAGCAAACCTATACCTTGTATCTATTCAGCATTTACTTAGAACCTACTCTATATCTCCCCTCTTGTCACTTTATCCACTGCGCTTTTTTAACCACTTCTGCCCTGGAGGGATTTACCCCTTTAATGACCAGGACATTTTTTGTGAAACGACACTGCATCGCTTTAACTGACAATTGCGCAGTTGTGCAATGTTGTACCCAAACAAAATGTATGTCCCTTTTTTCCCGCAAATAGAGCTTTCTTTTGGTGGTATCTGATCACCTCTGCGGTTTTTATTTTTTGTGCTATAAACAAAAAAAGAGCGACAATTTTGATCGTGGGTGGCCGGCAGACATGACTTGATTTGGATGTAAATACCCTCAAATTAAAGCTGAAAGTCTGCAGTAAAAGCACATCTTGTTTGTTTCATTTCAAATCCATTGTGGTGGTGTATAGAGCCAAAAAGATTAAAATTGTTTCGATGTCCCAATATTTATGGACCTGACTGTATTAATGAATCCATAACATCCAGTGGGATGCCTCCTGGGAGTAAAGTTCTATCCGACCAGCGGTGGGAAACACTGTGTGATCCAAGATGGAGAGCCATGCTGTCAGGACCAGCATGGAATTCAGGCAACCGGAAGTGACGTCAGAGTGGGCGGGGCATGTTTTAGAGCATGCCCAGTCGCTCCTTCTTCAAACCTCTTCAAGATTGGTTTGAAGAAGGAGTGACTGGGCATGCTTCGTAACATGTCCTGCCCACTTTGATATCACTTCTGGTTGCTTGGATTCCATGTTGGTCCTGACAGCATGGCTCTCCATCTTGGATCTGAGAAACAGTGTTTCCCACCGCTGGTTGGATAGAACTTCAACCTGCAGCTGTCTTTACTCCAGGGAGGCATCCCACTGAATGTTATGGATTCATTGATATGCCTGTTTTTCACTTCCATCTTGTAAGTGTTTTTAACCCTTCCTTGTCATGAAAGTGTTTTATTACTGCACTTATTACTACACTTCTTCTCTGCTTTGTTTTTCCTATAGTGTGTGCTTCCCTCTTCTGAAGTGCCGTTGTGGTGCATTAATCACATTTCAAGAGCCAGTCATGTACGGTATGTTAAAGTCTCCTTGTTATCCAGAGCGCCCTATTCTCCACACTCCATGCTTATTATACTCACTGTGGAACCTAAGATGTTAATCCTCTGCATTGTGTAAAAAGGCTGTTTGATCCAGTCTTCTCCGATCCTCCTCTTTTTCCACAGTCTCCAATCCATCTCCTGATAGTACAGAGCCTTGGGACCCATCTGCACAAGCTCAGTTTGGTGTGTATTGCTTTGCTAGATATTTTTTTTTTTTTGCTTTTTTTGGGAGGGTGCATGTGATAAGCACAGGGCCAATCAGCACTGTCCAGACAGAGGGTCAGGAGTCATGCAGCCTCATAGGACAGTATAGGAGAACGAAAACTCCTACTACAAGCTTTAACCAGTGCCCGGCCAGACACTAATAGAAGTCACAAGATTGCTATATACTGCTGAGGAAAGGTATTTATCAGTTTATATTTATTAAAATAATTGCATGTCCCTGTTTTGTGTACTGTGGGAGACCAGATATAGTGAATGCAGTGTCCTGGGTTTAGTAATGCTTTAAAGGGGTTGTAAACCCTTCGATCCCTTGGCAGAGACATGCCCTTCCTCCCTGCCGTTGGCTCCCGCTGCTGTCAATCAAATCCAATGACGTGGGCACCGGGGGGGTGGGGCTGAGTCTGGCATTTGGTGTCTATGGACGCACATGCCGGACTCCGGAGCGTGCCCGCAAGGTAACCCCCCCGGGAGAGCGCTTCACCCAGGGGGTTTACCGATGCGAGGAGGAGCCGCAAGCGCCGCCGGGGGACCCCAGAAGACGAGGTTCGGGACCACTCTGTGCAAAACGAACTGCACAGTGAAGGTAAGTATAAAATGTTTGTTATTTAAAAAAAAAAAAAAAACTAAGGTTTAGTGTCACTTTAAGCTCCTGGGAGCTTAGAAAATACCTGGTACTTTTAGGTATGGAGTAGCATGTATTTCACTCCATGTGACATTTGTGGGCCATTAAGCAAGCACCAGCATTGTCACTATTGATAGGAAGGTAATTATATGCTGCTGATTAAGGAGCATTGCAGTGAACATGTTGCTTTACAATGCACTGGCAAACCACAAGTTCAGTTTAAGTCTGAGGTCCTTAGATTTAGTATACTACATGTACATTGTTCTGTTTTTAGTTACTTTTTCTATATCTTCAAAAAAAATATTGGGGATGCAGCCAAATACAATAAAACGAGAGAGTAGTGGGCTACCATAACTGGGAGGACATTACTCGTAGTATACAAGGTGTTTCACAGATGAGATCTTGACATGTTTACATCTCCTGAGCCCATCAGCGGAGGAGAACACTCATTTTAAAGGTGGATGAAACATGGTGTCGATAACTCTGGCTGTTCCCTAGGTTTCCCTTGAACAACATTGGCTGGATGGACATCTTGGCAATACAGAATCTCTTTGTTTTTTGGTATCAAATAAAATGTATCCAATATACCATCATAAATTTATTCTGTATTAAAATGAATTGTTTCTTTTAAGTTTTATAGATTCAATTCAGCATAATCAAAAAATCATTTTCATATTATAACTGCCTAATTTTTTAATATCAACTGCACCTCATTCATTTTATGCCCCTTTGTCTTACAAAACGAAGGACTTTGTGTGCATGTTGAACTAACCGCGCTCACCGGTAAGGACCTTTGTTCAAACTATTGACCTCTGCTGTGCCTGGCGATGTCTGTTCCTGCTGAGCCACCTGAGATGCTGGATAGCATCATGTCTGATCCCTTGGACAATCCTGCCTTGTGCCTTGTTTCTGCTAAACCATTAACTCCTTGCTTTTCTCATGAACCTCCTATTTAGGCCATGCCTTTGCACTTCCTGTTCGCCAGATTATTGTTCTCTCTCCAGCCAATATCTTGCTCTTGTCACTCCTTCTGCCGCCTGTATCTCTGCTACCACTCGTTACTGACCTTTGGTTTGTTCCTCGACTACGCTTCTGCCTAATCCCAACTTACGAAGACTTGTTACCAACCTTTGACTTACTTGCTGACTATACTTTTGCTTGATCCCTACCTGCTATATCTGCTACTGGACCCCGGCTTGCTTACCTCCTAGTCGGGCGATCCTGACCTACCTGATGGCCTGGTGCTGGCATGCAGCTAAATCCATCTCCACCATCAGGAGCTCTGGTGAACACTGGTTAGTAGCGATGATCAAAGTTTTAAAGTGTATTTATTGTGGTTGTAAAGGCACAAGGTGTTTTACCTCTATACATTCTATGCACGAAGGTAAAAAAACCTTCTGTGTGCAGCAGCCCCCTAATACTTACCTGAGCTCCCTCTCGATCCAACGATGTCCATGAGAGCCTTGCCTTTCTGGGGACTTGCACTCCTGATTGGCTTTTGGCAGCAGCGGGAGCCATTGGACACACAGAGCCATGGCTCGGGAACGTGCCTGCTTGGGTGGCCCCAGAGCGAGCTGCTTACTGTGGGGGCACCAGGCAGGAGGAAGGAGCCAGGAAAGCCAGCGTGGGACTTAAAGTGGAGTTCCACCCACTTTTACAACTCTTCAACATCCCTCACTAAACTGTGCACTGTAAACAAATTGGATATTTTTTTATTTTTTTTCTCAGCACCTACTGTATATCTGCTGTATTCATTTTTCACTTCCTCCTCCCTGGCCGTGGCCCATCACATCATTTCCTGTTTGCAATGCCTTTGGGAAGGGGCAGCAACTGCCTCTGACACTGCCGTTGCTATGGAAACCTGACCTGAAACCTATTACACTGCTTGTGCTGCACTGAGCATGTGCGAGATCTGCAAGTATGAGATCCAGGAAGAAATACAGTCTGGCTTCAGATGCCCACACTTAAGATGGCCACGGCCTGCTGTAAGTTTATAAAATAACAAACTACTGCTATAAACTAACAAAACAGACCTTAGTTTACAGACTAACTTTACTAGAATACACTAAGCTTGTGTATTATAGGGGTATTTTTATTTAAAAAGTATCATTTCGGCCGGAACACCACTTTAAGAAGAGGAGGATCTGGACTGCTCTGTGCAAAACCACTGCACAGAGAAGGTAAGTATAACATGTTTTGTTTTTGTATAACAAGACTTTAATATCGCTTTAAACGTTTAATCTATTTTCAGTATGTTCAACATCATCCTTCATTGTTTATAGTTCTCAACTGTAGCTGTCTAACTCATTTTTTTACTTAATCAGTTGCAAATTTTCTTATATGGTGACCCTGCCATTAACACCATTTCCTGTTGCTGGCTGTCAATATTAAGCCACTGCTTCACAATTTACAGCCTGCTTTGTGTTCTTCAGTTGGCCATTGGCCCAGCAATTTGATAGACCTGGAAGCAGAGTACATAAAGGTAGAGAAAGAGGTCTTGGAAGAAATAGTTCTGAGGGCATGCCTTCAATGTCATCAATGGGAAATGAGCTCCCAAGAGTATTGTATCTGGAGTATCTGGTAATGTGTCGCAGAGAGTAATAAAAGCTGTTTCTAGCTAAAGAAAAAAATAAAGAACTAAGTTCTAGAGGGGAAGGAAGGTTTTGTAGTAAATCTGGGTAATGCATATATACTCACTCCAGATAAAAATCAAGTTTACTCACGTTATCCCGTTCTCCTCTTCTCTTCAACTCTCCGGGACTGCTGGTCATCAGAATGACTGGTGAAGAAAAGGGGTTTTTGGGAACCGATCGTGTGTATGGGATGAAGTAAGTTAAACTGCTTTTTAATTTTCCTCTAGGCCAAACTATCATTTAACTCCTTTGTAGCCCTACTACAAGGATAACTTTGCATTTTAACCAGAGTTCAGATGTAAGACTTATGGAAAGAGGTGGATGAGGCCGGGTGCAGAGAAAAGATTAGCATTCAGAAACTTTTTTCCAAGCTGTCTGGTCACCCCACATCCGGAAATGCCTGTCTCATAAAGATCCGATCGTCTCCTGATAACAGCTAGACTGGGACATTGACATGACAAATGGGGCATTTAATATCTACTGTAACCTAAGCTGAGATAGTAGCTCCAAATTCTGAGTTCTCAAAGATTTTTGTTTATTTTCCCCCTCAGTTTATCTTAATCTGAGTTTTTAATGTAGTTAAATTTAGCCATATTTCAGTAAGTTCCAACATGTGTTTTTAGGCAATTTTATAAAAGATTGAGTGAAATGTGGGATATAGTAATAATATCGGATCTTAAAGTAGTGTTCCACCCAAAAAAAAAAAAAAATACATGAAAATTCCTAAAAAAAAATAAAAAATACATTTGGAATTTTTTTTTTTTTTAACTCACCTCTAAATGCCTGTTGCTAGGGGGTCCCTCGTAGTCTGCCTCTTTCAGTGCCTGGGCTGGTGACATCACTTCCCCCTCGGCACAGGAAGGACTCGGCTCTGCTCCCTCCCTCTTGTCAATCACCTGGGACCCATTACAGGTCCCAGGTGACTGAGCGGCCAATCACGGCGCGTGACGCCGCCGAACACAGGGGGAGACGAGCGGGGCTTCGATCCCCCGCATCGCTGGACCCTGATCCAAATAAAAGTCAGCAGCTGCAGTATTTGTAGCTGCTGACTTTTATTTTTATTTTTTTAATGGGCCCTCCTCTTTAACATTCTCATGCTCAGCAATTGGTGTATCGCCAGATTGTCATCAACAAGGCAATTTTGTGCGGTAAGATGCCCAGGGCTAAATTTATACTACCTGCCCCAACACCCGCACTGCCAGGTGTCGTTTTTGATGCCCCCTCCTACTCCAGTTGGTTGACTAGCCTTCATGATACACCAGAACAATGATGCAAAGTTGGGGTGGTGGAGTTCCGCACTTCAAATTCAGTGAGGGTTTCATTAGAGTAGGACAGGTGATGTATTGAAGCTGCTCTAAAGGCCTAGTTTAGCCTTACCCAATTCCTGTAATAGCTATTTTGTGATAAAGAATATGTCAACCCAGAATTTCATATTATTTGCCTCCTGTAAAATGTACTGGTATGAAAAGGTCTCCTGTTCTCTTTGTATTGCTTCCTTTGTGTGAAATACCTGATGTTTCTGCCAGTCCCTCTGCTTTCCTATTCAAAACTGACCACACTAGGCATGAGAGCACAGCATGGTCAGTTTCTAGCTGTACTAGAACTCAACCTGCTCTCCTCCAATGATCAGACTTGTCCTAACACGCCTCCCTTCCTTGCACAGCCATTCAGTGGGAAGACTAGTGTACTGCTGTCTCTACTCCCCCAGGTCTCTGACCTCCTTATGTAGCTGAGAGCAGAGGTTATGAGATCACTTATAAAAAAAAAAGGGGAAAACAATGGTATTTATATATTTTTTTTATTTGTATACACAAATGTTTTGCCTTTAATTTTTATTTTAAACTTTTTTTTTACAAGGTGAGAGTTTAAATATACTTTAAAGTGGAACTTAAAGTGGTGTTCCACCCTAAAAAAAAAAAAAATCATGACTGTGCCTAAAAAAAAAATAAAAAAAAACATTTGGAAATTTTCTTTTTTTTTTACTTACCTCTAAATGCCTGTTGCTAGGGGGTCCCTCGTAGTCTGCCTCTTCCAGTGCCTGGGCTGGTGACATCACTTCCCCCTCGGCACAGGAAGAGCTCAGCTCTGCTCCCTCCCTCCTGTCAATCATCTGGGACCCATTACAGGTCCCAGGTGACTGAGCGGCCAATCACGGCGCGCGGCGCCGCTTGCGCATGCGCAGTGGGTGCCAGGCTGTGAAGCCACAGCCCCGCACCCACAGTTGCAATGCCGGCGCCGCTGAACGGAGGGGGAGACAAGCGGGGCTTCGATCCCCCGCATCGCTGGACCCTAGGGCAGGTAAGTGTCCAATGAAAAGTCAACAGGTGCGGTATTTGTAGCTGCTGACTTTTAATTTTTTTTTTGATGGGCCCTCCTCTTTTAGTCATTTTTTAAACTTTCCATCTATTAAATCTTCTGCCCTTGTTGTTTTAACTTTGGATAAATAAAAAAAATTCTGCCAGTAAATACCTTATACAGCCCACTTTCTGTTTCTTGTCTGGTAAAAAGCCTAGGCTTATGACATCATGCACAGCTCTCTCTCTCACTCTTGTGAGAGTTTTCCAGGAAGGTGTGTGGGGGGGGGGGGGGGTATGAGTCATAAGAGAGCCAATGAGAGCTGCAGAGCTGGAGGTGTGCCTCTGTGTGTCTGTGCAAATTCAGGAAGTGAACAGGCATCAGCTTCATCTGCCCACAGTTAAAATGGTTGCAGCCAGATGTACTGGAGGGAGATTTCTGCAACATATTTGGCAAATATAGCATCACAGTAAATCAATTGACCCTTCCTGTTTAGATTGTAAGCTCTAACGAGCAGTGCCCTCTGATTCCTCTTGTATCAAATTGTATTGTAACTGTAATGTCTGCCCTCATGTTGTAAAGCGCTGCGCAAACTTTTGGCGCTATATAAATCCTGTATAATAATAATATTGATAATAATATTATACAATAATATGCAAAGTGGTTGGAGGGAAGCTTCAGATTAGCAAAGATGTTTTTATTACAAATTATGTGAGCAGATTGCAGTTCCTCTTTAACCACTTCAGCCCCGGAAGGATTTACCCCCTTCCTGACCAGAGCACTTTTTGCGATTTGGCACTGCGTCGCTTTAACTGACAATTGCGCCGTCATGTGATGTTTTACCCAAACAAAATTGACGTCCTTTTTTTCCCACAAATAGAGCTTTCTTTTGGTGGTATTTGATCACTTCTGCTGTTTTTATTTTTTGCGCTATAAACAAAAAAAGAGCGACAATTTTGAAAAAAAACTCAATATTTTTTACTTTTTGCTATAATAAACATCCCCCAAAAAATATAAAAAAACACATTTTTTCCTCAGTTTGGGCCGATATGTATTCTTCCACATATTTTTGGTAAAAAAAAATCGCAATAAGCGTATATTGATTGGTTTGTGCAAAAGTTATAGCGTCTACAAAATAGGGGATAGTTTTATGGCATTTTTATTATTAATTTTTTTTTATTAGTAACAGTGGCGATCTGTGATTTTTATCAGGACTGCGACATTATGGCGGACACATCGGACACATTTGACACTATTTTGGGACCATTGTCATTTATACAGCGATCAGTGCTATAAAAATGCACTGATTACTGTGTAAATGACACTGGCAGGGAAGGGGTTAACCACTAGGGGGCGAGCAAGGGGTTAAGTGAGTCCTAGGGAGTGATTCTAACTGTGGGGGGGGGGGGGTGGGCTACTCCTCACATGACAGCAATCACCGCTCCTGATGACAGGGAGCATCGATCTCTGTTATATCACTAGGCAGAATGGGGAAATGCCTTGTTTACAAAGGCATCTCCCTTTTCTTCCGCTCCGTGACACGATCGCAGGCACCCGGCGGACATCGAGTCCGCGGGACCCATGGTCACGGAGCACAATGCGCGGGGATGTACCCGTACGCCCTTTTGCCCACTCGTGCCATTCTACCGGCGTATATCGGCGTGCGGAGATTGGGAAGGGGTTAAGTAAAAAAAGGAGAGCTCCAATTTGTATAAATCTGTCCAAATATACATCACATTTGTCACAACAAAAGTGTTGTTAATAAAATGACAGCCAACACATTTCAGGGAATTTAAAACACTCCCTCTTGGGGAAAAAAATTTAACAAAAGAAGATGTTATATAGTGGTTATCCAAATTCTACATAAGCGTTCTGTTTAAAAAGAGACATTATATGCAATTATGTCTATTGGAAATTATTGTACATTATAAATAAAAGGATATGATTTTAATGCCAAAAAAATACATTAAACCATTAAGAACAGCAACATGGGAGACCAAGGCAGGTGCCAATGGCTGGAAGGGTGGCAGTCTGGAAAACATCTTGGAAGAGCTGAATGACAACCTTCACAGACACTTTTAAATGTGACATGTTTATAACAGTCAGTGACATAGGTGTGCACAACCTATTGCATTAGGGTGTGCACCCAAAGCTCAAACACACATGCGTGTGTGTTTGTGTTTATATATGGCCCTGGCACATTGATCTCCCTGCTGGCACAGTGAAAGAGGAGTGCGTAAACACTTCGCTTATGGCAGAGCAGGTAAGAGGGAGATCTTTCCCATCTCCCCGCTGCTACACAGAGTGATAATGCTAATGTACACTAGGTGATTAGGGTGTGCCCAGGCACACCCGGCATACCCTGTGCACACGCCTATGGTCAGTGATATAATGTATAAGTGGCTCATGCCTCCTCTGGTAGCCCTGACGTCCAAGGCCATGGCCATGTTGGCTTTGCGTAAATCCAGCCTGGAGATAACCTAGTACACTACAACTATGTCTGAACTGAACAAAGAAGGCCTGCTAAGTCAGGCTGGATTTTCTGTATTAAAAAAATATCTGCTTTTCACCTATGACTAAAGTGAACCTTAAAAAAAAAAAAAAAAAAATCTCCCAACCTGTGAAAGTATTCATACACATCATTACCAACGATAAAAGCCCCATCATTGTATTGCTTATTTTAATAATCGTTACCTCATATTTGATTGCAGCGGTTGTTGTGGTCAGATGTTCAAGGGAGAAGAGGTCAGAGTAATTGCACGTTTAAAACTATTTCTGTTTCCAAGTATGAGACGCTTTGAAAGAGATGCCATTATATATCTAGTTAGGTTAGCAGAGCGATGTTCTGAAAGCCTCTGGAGAGGCGGCTGAGCCGATAATCTGCAAATCATTAGTAGGGAAAGTAAAAGCGTGGCTCAAAAGAGCATCGATGATTGTGGATTTTACAACTTAATAGGCCATTGCGTTCAGTTCCTGTATGGAAAAAAATATCTAATGGCTCCCAAGAGGGATATATAAAAATATGGCCTGAAATGGCATCCTCTATCCACACAGTGATTAACCCTCTGTGTACCTGTGCCTTTGTGATTCCAATCATTGCTGTCAAAAGTATTTTTTTTTTATCAGTGTTAATTTTTTATGTACATTTTTTGGCTAGCATTCTACAAAGGTCAGACTTCCCAATAAAATGTAAGTGGGCTATTGGGCAATCTGAAGTACATTTGCATTAGAAACCAAAAGAGGAACTGAACTCTGAATGGTGCATCCAAAAAAGGCAAGCAGAGGCCAGAGGACTAGTTACCAACATTGCCTGTGGTATCCTTGCAGCTGATTTTATACCCATTATTGACTTATCGTGCCTTGTTCTGCACTATGTCTGTGTGGAGGCCACCATCTTGGTAGAGGCAAGGCTTTTGCTTCTCACATCAGAGCCTCCAGGAAGGTGAACAGTGAGCAGCACTGTTGGGACATCACCCAATCTCGCTCCACATCTCCTGAGACTAGCAGTCAGAGGCAGCAGCTCCACAGATCACAAACTGCAGGATGCCAAGGCACCCTCACATACCAAGAAGAGTGCACTGCTAGATTTTTGGAGGAATTCAAGACAAAAGGTATTTTTTTAGGTTACTGCTTAGGCACAATCAGGGCTGGCCCAAGACATTGTGCTGCCTGGGTCCAAGAATGAAATGCTATACTGCTAAGGCAGTATAGGGGCGGGCTAGGGTGGTATATAGACAGGCTAGGGCAGTATAGGGGCAGACTGGGGTAGTATATAGACAGGCTAGGGTAGTATGGGGCAGGCTAGGGTAGTATATAGACAGGCTAGGGTAGTATACGGACAGGCTAGGGTAGTATACAGACAGGCTAGGGTAGTATAGGGACAGGCTAGGGTAGTACATGGACAGGCTAGGGCAGTATAGGGGCAGACTGGGGTAGTATATAGACAGGCTAGGGTAGTATGGGGCAGGATAGGGTAGTATATAGACAGGCTAGGGTAGTATGGGGCAGACTGGGGTAGTATATAGACAGGCTAGGGTAGTATGGGGCAGGCTAGGATAGTATACGGACAGGCTAGGATAGTATACGGACAGGCTAGGGTAGTATAGGGACAGGCTAGGGTAGTATAGGGACAGGCTAGGGTAGTATATGGACAGGCTAGGGTAGTATATGGACAGGCTAGGGCAGTATAGGGGCAGGCTAGGGTGGTATATAGACAGGCCAGGGCAGCATAGGGGCAGACTAGGGTAGTATATAGACAGGCTAGAGTAGTAAATAGACAGGCTTGGGCAGTATAGGGGTGAGCTAGGGTAGTATAGGGGCAGGCAGAGCAGCCGGGGGGGGGGGGGGGCAGTTGTCACCATGACAAACAAAACTGCTGGAAAATAAATCTTGGTCATCAATTTGTTGGGTAAATAGAAGAGAAGGAGAAGCGGCCGTGATTCAATTTGCTGCCCCCTCAAAGTGCTGCCTGGGTCCAATAGACCCACTGGGACTCATGGTAGGGCGGGTCCTGGTCACAATTAACACTTTTAGAAATAAATATGTTGGTGTGGCACTATTGGTGTTACACCTTCCTCCTGTGCTAGTGTTATGTTACTCAATGCTCATATAAATGTCCACCCCCTATTGTACACAATATCACTATTGAATATAAATTTGATAAAAATGGCAAAACTATAAAGTGCTGAAAATCCAATTGAAGTCACTGTGCAATAAAGTGCAGTAAATATCATGTGCACAGTCTTTGTGCAAATAAAGAAAGGTTCTTCAATAATGTGCAGAAGTCCAATTCCTGTGGTTCCACTTGCTTTGTGTGATCACTCGTGGGAGTAATTTATAGGGAGTACATCCTTAAGATAGATAGGTACTATTAACTTGTTGTATGATAGTTGTAGTTTCCTTTCACCTCCTAAGACACCCCATTCACTGGAGCTCCTTTTCCCCTTATTTGTTATAAGCGGGTGGGTAGCGCTTTAAGATGTATTACTCCTCCAGCCGCACCTCCGGACTCGCTCACTGGGATTTGTTCCACCAGTTCTTCAAACTCTCCTCCAGTACACATATAAGGGAGGAAACCAGGGGGCAGACTCCAATATTGTAAACCCGTATTTATTAGCAATTAAAACCAGTTAAAATGCACTTACTTCAATGTTATACATGCATGTCACTAGCTACAGCGCATATACACACTTCCTGGAACACTCCTGCGCTCCAGGGACCGGAAATACAAAATTTGAATAAGCACCGCCCAACTCATTTTGTAGTGGTGATGTCTTCACTTTTAGATGTTTCTCAAAACATAGCTAATCTAAAACTTTTTGAGTTTAGTTCTAATTTAAAGGAAACCTATGTCAAAGATAATTATATTAAAGCAGAGCCCCACCTAGAAGGGGAAGTTCTGCTTGTTTGCACCCTCCACCCCCTCCACTGTTACATTCGGCACTTTTTTGGGGGAGCGGGGACCTGGTTTCGACAGGTACCCACTCCCACTTCCGCCCCCCCTCCTACCCCCGCAGTCTTCTGAGACACATCACTACCATTCACAAGGCGCGGCATGGCTCGCGCATGCACAAGAGGAAACCGGCTGTGAAGCCGCAAGGCTTCGTTTCCTGTTTCCCCTACTAGAGATGCCTGCGCCTGCATCGGAAGCCAATTAAAGAATCGGCTTGGGTGTAAGACTTTCTGTTTTATTAAAGGAAAGTTAGCAAACTGCCCATACCTACAGCACCCCCCTTAAAACCTTCCTGTCGCAGCCAAATGTTTGGCCATCACTATGGATCAATTTGGCCTATACATGCCACATCCCTATTATTATTAAAAGACTACTAGTGTCTTTAAAAATCTTGGATGGACACGGCAAAGGTCCAAGGTGGAGCACGGTCAAGGTTTTACCTTTCACTTTGACCAGGGCTTGGAGTGACACCCAGTATTCAGAGCATGTTTGTGAAGTGTAATGCGCCCCTGGAAAAAGTTCAGTTTTAGCTTGGACAGAGAAGGAAAGGGTTGAAATCTTGTTCCTGTTGTGGAAGACTTCTAGTCCTTGTGATGGTGACCCCCAAAACAGAAAGTAGGAAGAAATATTTTTGTATCAGTATTGCTTTGTTTGGTAAAAGGGTCAACTTGCCTGAAACATGAATTTAAAAAGTATCAAGTTGCTCCACAAAATCCAAAACTTTGATGGCTTCAAGCAATTTGTGTACTTGTTACTCCATGACATTACATGTCATCATTTTTTATTTAGTCCAAATGGTACACGGATATAATATTATAATATATATATAATGAGTTTCTATAATCACAGATACTGTATATAAGCTATCGTTTTCCTAGAGTTTAATGGAAAATATCGACATTAGATTTTCAAGGGTATTAGCTATCTGAAGAGCATTGGAAATAATGAATCTTAAATTAGTTTCAGACATTTGAAGGTACTGCCATTTAAAAAAAATCAAGATATCCTCTTTTCCAAATGGATACTTCAGTAAAGCCTAGTTTCGTTCAAGGATAATCAGAAATGCCAAAAGATCTGGTATGGCGGTTCAATTGGACAGGACACTTCCTGGAGCTGATAACAGAAACAAATGTTAGAGATTCCTTTAAAATGCTCCCCTGGCTTCCAAACATATGCTTTTGTTAACCTGCATCCTCATCATTCAAACTAATTATCCTTTCCATTATCCTTCTCAGGACAATGTGCTTTCAGTTAATATTGATTTTCGCCTAAGTTTAAACTGATCATGTTACTATGTATTTCGTGGTTTTCATTGGTAGGTAGGGTACAAGGCCATTGTATTTATCCCCATGTAAAAGACAAAACTGGATTGGTTGGCTAATACTACACAGTCCTGTGATGCAAAAGGCAATTGAGATATGTGCAAATTGGCTATTAGTGAATTAAATGGGAGAGTACAGGACTTTAAAGGGAATCTGAACTCAAAAAGTGAAAATTGCTATGTTAGAAAAAACTTCTAGCAATGTAAATACTTAAATTAGTACCTTGAAAGGTTTATCTTTTATCTGGTATTTCTCCTACAAAAATAGCACTATACTTCCTGGTATTTGAGTGTGCCTAGGCAATTGCAATGCAATGTGAGATCATCTAAGGCAGTGTTTTTCAACCTTTTTTCAGTATAGGCACCCAATATAATTATAGACAATCTCGAGGCGCCCTCCAAAATATGGACAGTCTTCAGGTGCCCCATTCTCAAATGTAAAAACTATTCTAATAGTTTTACATAATGCAGCAACATCAATACATGTAGGACACCCAACGTTAGAGGTGATTTTTTCCCCCAAAGTATTCCAATGTTTCTCTTCTCCCTCAGTTTTTCTCCATCGCTTAGCTAATGACACCCCAAAGCTGATGGAGAGAGGCAAGGGAGGGTCAAACAAGGCAAATAACATCCTCCTTGTCAACTGATGATGTCATTGGTTGTTAGGAGTTCGGCAGCTAGAAGGTTGTAATGGTGTACAATGAAAACCTGTGGTTTTGTGTAACTAAAAGGCATGTTTCATCCACCCACCGGCTTGTATACAGTTTTGGGGTCATTTTTAGGCATTTTGCCAGGGCACCCCTGAAGAAACCCCAAGGCACCCCGGGGTGTCTGGGCACCCTGGTTGAAAAAGGCTGATTTAAGGCACTGCTGTCTCTGACAATTAGGGGTTGATTTACTAAAAGCAAATAGACTGTGCACTTTGCAAAGTGCAGTTGCTCCAGAGCTTAGTAAATGAGGTAAAGCTTCACTTGCAAAGAACATCCAATCACATGCAAAAAAACAGCATTTTTGCTTGCACATGATTGGATGATGGAAGTCAGCAGATCTTTTGCTCATTTACTAAGAAACTGCATTTTGCAAAGTGCTCAGTCTATTTGCCTTTAATAAATCAACCCCATAGTCTCAAGAGATTTGAAGTGAAATTTGTTGATGCCACTTCTGCACTGCTCACTGTTCTCCTCGCTGGAGAAAAAGCTGTACCCGAGGAACAGCAGTGCACAGATCTCCCTGCTTCTTCTTTATCCAATCTGTTGACCTGCGCTTCCTCCATCTCTGTTTCTTGAATATTATTTCACCAGCATGAGGGTGCAGCTCTGACGTGAAGCTAAGTCCTGCCATTGCCAAGATGGCTGCCTTCATGCAGAAATACAGTACAGTGCAGAACAAGGCATGGTAAGTCAATAATTGGAAAAATCTGATTCAGTAAACCTATAGGCAATCCTGATGCGTAGTCCTTGGTCCTCTACTTGCCTTTTATGGGCACAGCTTTCCACAGTTTAGGTCCTCCTTAAAAAGCCTAAAATGTTTATTTCTTTATAGGAAGAGTCTGGTGGGCTAGAATCCCCTGGATTCTTATGTCTTGAATACGAGGAACAAAATCTACTGACCATAATTCCCATCTCTATTCCTGTCCACCTGGGAGTGTTTGATGTTACCACCCAACTTTATGTGTTTTAAATCCTCTTGTTGCATTTCATTAGCAGAAGTAGTACACCTCATAATATTCACATCAGACCCAGGAACTCAAGCTCAATAGTTTGCTTTAATCCATAGTGTTCCTGAGAACTATAAGAAACTGTCCAGGGATTTGGTACTACCATATCTACCAAATGCTTAAATATCTATTTTGAGTAGACTGACGCTTCAAAACAAAATTCCTGGCAAATCCAAAAAGTGTATCTATAGATATGTGTGTGTGTGTGTGTGTGTATGTATATATATATATATATATATATATATATATACATACACACACACACACACACACTATTTTGTCAAAAGTATTGTGACACCTGACTTTACACGCACATGAACTTTAATGGCATCCCAGTCTTATGCCCCGTACACATGGTCGGATTTTCCAATGGAAAATGTCCGATCGGAGCATGTTGTCGGAAATTCTGACTGTGTGTGGGCTCCATCGGACATTTTCCATCGGATTTTCCAACACACAAAGTTTGAGAGCAGGATATAAAATTTTTCGACAACAAAATCCGTTGTCGGAAATTCCGATCGTGTGTACACAAATCCGACGGACAAAGTGTAACGCATGCTCAGAATAAATAAAGAGATGAAAGCTATTGGCCACTGCCCCATTTATAGTCCCGACGTACGTGTTATACGTCACCGCGTTCAGAATGATCGGATTTTCCGACAACTTTTTGTGACCGTGTGTATGCAAGACAAGTTTGAGCCAACATCCGTCGGAAAAAATCCTAGGATTTTGTTGTCGGAATGTTCGAACAAAGTCCGACTGTGTGTACGGGCATTAGTCTGTAGGGTTCAATATTGAGTTGGCCCACCCTTTGCAGCTATATCAGCTTCAACTCTTCTGGGAAGGCTGTCCACAAGGTTTAGGGGTGTGTCTATGGGAATTTTTGACCAGTCTTCCAGAAGTGCATTTGTGAGGTCAGGTACTGATTTTGGACAAGAAGGCCTGGCTCACAGTCCCTGCTCAAATTCATCTCAAAGGTGTTCTATTGGGTTGAGATCAGGACTGTGCAGGCCAGTCAAGTTCCTCCACCCCAAACTCGCTTATCCGTGTCTTTATTAAAAACTGATAACGTATTTATCTGATTACTGAATATATATCCAGTGTTTTATAAGAAAATAAACACCTTATAAAAAACGATTGCATAAAGATAATCAAAATAGCTACGGTGATTTTATTTTATGTTTGGTATTTAAATGAGTTGAATTTATATTGAGTTTCATGATGTCATTATGCTACCATTTTAAATGAAATACAAAAATCATTCAAAATCAATATTTCTATTTAGTGTGGTTGACTTTTTTGGGATGTCAGTGCTGGGATACCTCCATGAAAATTCTTAGTTTAGCTTAGCTGCCATGGCCATTATAAAACCATTGTTGGTGTCAGACTCCTCTCCAAGATTTTCCATAATGAAGGCTAAACCATAAACCAGGGAAAGCAGCTGAATGGCATCTTTATTATGGTCTTGTAGGAGAGGTGGAGATATTATGGGAAACATCATCATAGGACTCTCGTAGAGATAAATGAAACTGGAGAGGATGGAGGGTTATTCAAGTTACTGGATATCCAGGCCAAACTGATGCGCCATCTTTGCTTAAGCACATCTGTGGGCTAATCTGTCAGTCAGTACCTGGCCAAGCTTCTGAATATGCATACCCCATGTAGATACGGTGGAACTGAATTTCCAAATCTACTCTAACAATGTCTAGGCATATAATGAATGTTCAGGAAGCCCGGGGATTGGAGATGAGCAACTCATTTAATCATAACAGATATATATGCCTCGTACACACGATCAGACTGTCTGCCAACAAAACCGTGGAATTTTGTCCGAAGGGCGTTGGCTCAAACTTGTCTTGCATACACACGGCCACACAAATGTTGGCCAACAATTACGAAGGTAGTGACGTACTAGACGTACTACGTGGTTTTCAGCTCTTTAGCGCCCCCCTTTGGGCTCCTTCTGCTAATTTTGTGTTAGTAGAAGTTTGGTGAGTGTTGATTCGCGATTTTCTTTTCACGTTTTTCATTTCATGCTTTTCAGTTCGTTTCTGAACAGCCGTTCGTCAACCAGACATGTTGCGGAATCTGAGGAAATAACATGTTATTTATTATTGGCCTTGGAGTTATTGTTTTGACATTATTTTTTTGGTTGAATAATAATGATTTGATTTGGTATATTTTCTATATATTTGGATGCAAAGAATGCACTTTTTGGTTAAGTTCTATTGGCAGATAGCATGTCAAATTTTATTTGTTTTCTTTTTTTAATGCACAATAAAAAATTGTGTAGAATAATACTTGGCTATGTGTTTTACTTCAAATGACAGTTTGGGAGTAGGCAGTTACATTTAAAAAAATACAATGTAAAATTGACAAGGGACACCAACATAGTTGTATCTTTGATCCTAAAAACTACAGGATAATGGTGTTGTGGTAACTTGCCCAAATAAAAAAAAAAGCATAATAATATTTTTCTTGATATCACTAGAAAAAAAAGCATTGGAAAATTTGTTTGCAATAATTCCATAAGTATCACCAGCAAAGCAGCTTCATTATTATCCCATTAAAGAAGAAGAGAATTGTGCACTTCATTTGGAGATTTCATAATTTGCCACGTCACGAATGTTAATTCTCCATTACGAACGCTAGTTTACCAGACCGGCCGCTTCTGCTTCCGAGCATGCGTGTTTGTACTTTGGACTTTTGTCCAACGGACTTGTGTACAAACACATTTGTCTGCGGAAAATTTGAAAACCTGCTAGCCAACATTTGTTGCCGGAAAGTTCAACAACAATTGTCCGATGGAGCCTACACACGGTCGCATTTACCGACAAAAGCCTTTCATTGAACATTTCCCGTCGGAAAGTCCGATAGTGTGTACGGGGCTTAAGTCCATATCTAGCCCTGGTAAGTTGCAATATATTTCCTTTTTCTTTCTTGAGTTCAGATACACACCAAATCAACAAAATAGGTTACCAATGACCTATCTATGTGATAATTGATGCAAATATGGTCACCCTTACAAAAAAGAAACTCCACACTGTAAAAAAAAAAATTTGAAACAGCTTTATTTTTACAGAATAAAAAAAAAACACAGTTCAAAAGAGGTTGCTGTTATTATTAAAAAAATGCATACCAATGCCTAATAATTGCAGCAAAATAGCACTTCTCAAATACCGTTTATATAAATATAAATCAACGACAAGCTAAATCTGTATGCAAAATGTTGTTTTTACATGCAACTGGACTGTAAAATCACATTTTATCCTCTGCCATAAAGTACATACTTTCACAACAATAAATGGAAAACAGATTCATTTCTAATACTTTAAGGAAAATTTCCATTTTTTTTTTCTTTTTTTTTTTTGCCAAAATACTAAAAAAGCAGCCTTCTCGAATTGCCATGTTTTGATTTTCAGCTCTGTTTTTCTTTTAAGTTCACTTTGTTAATAAACTCATATTTATTAGCAGCCTCTGTTCCTTTCAGTGAGAATACCACAGCTGTAAAAAGGGCTTAATTTTTCTCATACCAGTAGAGTGGTCTGTCATACTGAAGTCTGCTATTTCCACATGAATTATTTAAAGGATAAGTTCACTTTGACTTAAAAATCATTATTGCACCCTCCCTGAGCTCTGCGTTAAGAAATTTTAAAATCTCCAGTTCAGCAGCCCAATCTACATAGTACCCACCTCTAGTGATCTGTACCTAAAAGTAGAGATTGGTGTCTTCATTAAGATGGGGAAAAGAATGAAGGGATTTTGAGGAACTCGATTTTGCCTCAAAATTATCAATGTCGCCAAACTTTCAATTTTGCTCATTGAGCTTATAAGTTGAAAGCTGCTTGAGCGTTCATGTTGGGTATTCTGTTCCACGTTGGCGCTCGGTGGTCTGGATGGAGTGTCTCCAGGCCTAATTGGTGACCTCCAGAGTTAGGGACAGCTGACATCCTTCTGTGTAGAGTGGGTTACAAGGCATGATGGGTGCAATGTAAGGTAGATTAATGGGGCCAGACACTTCTTGAATGCAAAGAGATTTATTGTCTCTTATACAGAACTGTGGGAGAGAGGGTTAGGGCCAGGACACCCTTTAGTTGGTGCAATGTTAATTAGCAGACCTCGAGACTTCGAGACTTCTATAGGTAGACAGCCATGCAGGGAAAGGCATCCAGGCAGACACCACATCTGCATGTGTAGACACGCTGTCTCCTATGGCAACAATCTTGAACAGTTTCTAACAAAGGTTGTAATGAACTCTTTCACTTTCTCCACAATCTCCTTCTTAGATCTTCACTCAGCTGAGCTCCCAGTCTTTGACCTAGAGTCGCTGATCCACTGCCACTGGATCTCCTGAGCTCTTCCAATCTTCTCACTGAGCATTTTCCTCAAGCGTCACCCTGGGGTCCCTAACTTGGAACTCACAGATACTCCTCAAGTGTCACCCCACTGGCCTGCTCGAATCCTGGCTTGGCACACAAGACTGCTCTGCAAGCATCACCTCCGCTATCTGGGTCCCTGGCTTGACACCTACTGAAGTTTCCCAAATTCTTCACCACCCCCGGTTGGTGAAAATACTTCTCTGACACTTGCTTCAGCTACTCAAGGTGGTCCCTGGTAACAAGGTGGATGGTCCCTTAGTGACGACAGCTTCCCCTCTACCTCAGACCATGACAGGTTCTCTGTCCGGCAGAACTGTGACTTTGCTTGGACTGCAAGCCCTGCGCTGCTCTCTTGCTTCTGGATAGACCCTCAGGCAGCCTAGCAGCCAGATGTCCCCGGGATAGGCCTCAGGCACTGGCCTAGCAGCCCAGGGCAGCACAACACACGTCCACCCAGACAGCCATCCAGGTGGCACAGAACAGCGATCACCTGACTTCACCCAAACAAATAGGCTCTCCCAGCAGGCCAAGAGACCCAAGAAGATCCCTGCCCATTGGCTGAGACACCCCATCCATTCCTAATCTGTCCTTGCAATGCCCTTCTCTTATCTAATGCCACCAGATACCCGTCCATCTAGTGACAGAAGAGAGAAGTGTAGCAATTCCAGAATTAGAGTGGAATCAATTGACCTCCTATCAATCGGCCAATGCAACTATCACTTAGTAGGTAAATTTGCTAGCAACCCTGCCTAAACAAACATCAGGGTGCTATATCCGGACATACAAAAAATGTGTACATACAAAATGTGTATGTACATACAAAAAATAATTTTGAGAGAGTTATCACATCTACAGTTTTGCTATAATCTATGATCTTTTTTTGTTCTTTTGATGATTTATCATGTTGGTCAGATGATATCCAGCTATGCCCCTGAAGAAGATCTAGATTCTGTTATCGAAGCATGTCAGGCTTTACCTGGATATTGTATGATAATTATTTCTGAACCCATGATCAACAATATTTCATAAGGGCTGATGAATACTGCAGGGCTCAAAATTCCAAGTCCTGAACTACTAGCCAGGCCTTAAGAGTTACTCGCCACCAGTTGCCCCACCCAACTGCTACCCTTCCCCGCCCCTAATTCCACCCTTCGTAAATTATCATATTTTATCCAGATCATACAGTGGTATGTACAGATCATACATGGTATCTTACAAATGCCCCCAGCTTTCTCACCTCCCACAAATGTCACCCCAGTTCTCTCACCTCTCACAAATGCCCCCATCTCTCACAAATGCCCCCCCCAGCTCTCTCACCTCTCACAAATGCCCCCCATCTCTTAAAAATGCCCTCCAGCTCACTTACCTCTTACAAATGTCCCCAGCTCTCTCACTTCTCACAAATGCCCCCAGCTCTCTCACCTCTCACAAATGCCCCCCATCTCTTACAAATGCTCTCCAGCTCTCTTACCTCTTACAAATGCCCCCTCCGTCTCTCACAAATGCACCCCAACACTCTCACAAATGCCTCCCAATTCTCACAAATGCCCCTCTAGCTCTCTCACCTCTGAAAAATGCCCCCCAACTCTGTCAAAAAATGCCCTCCCACTCTCAACCCTAACAAATGTTCCCCCAGCTCTCACAAACGCCCCCAACTCTCTCACCTGTCACAAATGTCCCCAAGCTCTCATAAATGCACCCAGCTCTCTCACCTTTTACAAATGCCCCCCAATTCTCATAAATGCCCCCCAACTTTCACACCTGTGAAAAAATGTCCCCCCCTGCTCTCACCTCTTACAAATTCCCCTCCCACTCTCACAAATTTCCCCCCAGCTCTCTCACCTTTTACAAATACCCCCCCAGCTCTCTCACCTCTCACAGATACCCTCCAGCTCTCTCACCAATGCCCCCCCCAGCCCTCTCACCTCTTAGAAATAGAAAATGCAGCCAGCACCGTGCTGTTTGGTATTACTGTGCCTTTTTTTTCTTCAACACAGTGCTGCTGACAGCTCCGACTATCAGGACTGCAGCAAAGAGCCGAGGAGGAGTTTAACAGCACTTCACTCGGCTCCATGCTACAGTCCTGACAGGCGGAGAAAAAATCCGCCTCTGACCGTAAAAAACAAAATGATGTGGGCGGTTGTTGCGCCGGGACCCAGGGCACCCACCTGCAAACGTGGGGCATATGCCCTGGGTGCCTGGCGCTCACACACAAAAGCTGCCACCCAGAAGCCCTCTACCTCTGTGTGAGAAGGTAAAACATGCAGGGCTGCAGGATTCCTTACCAGTCTCACCTGTGCCCATCAATACAACCTCACCTGTGCCTGTCAGAAGTGGCGTCACTAGGGTTGGTGTCACCTGGTGCGATATAACATGGTGTCACCCCCCTCCCCCCCACACACACACACACCTCACCCTGGGCTCGGGCCGGCAGTGGACACCAGGACCCCCCCGCACCTGTTCCGAATCTGGGCGCCGGGCGGCAACTGGAGCCTGGAGAGGAGAGGAGGGCAGCTTCACAGCGTGCAGCCGCCGTGCCGCCCGGGCGGAGATACTAGTAGTGTGGTCATCATCATGTCTGCAGTGCAGTGTGAGATGTGACAGGCTGAGGCTCACTGGCTCAGTAGGGTAGGGAGGAGGAAGAAGAAGAAGGAGGACACACTCACACAGTGACACATTCATAGAACAAATATGTATGTGGGTGGTATGTGTATATATATATATATATGGGCTGATTCATTAAAGGACTTGTGACTGTTTACACAATAAATTATATGACTAGCGGATAAGTAAACAGGTCATTGCTTTTCACATGATTGGAATCTTCATTGTGTGAAGATTTTCAACACTTAAATCAGCCTCTTATAATGTGCATGTGCCAATGTGTGTGTGTGTGTGTGTGTGTATATATATATATATACACAAGTATATATTATATATACATACATTGTATAGACACGTATAATATATATATATATATATATATATATATATATATATATATATATATATATGTTAACTTACATCTATATCTAGCTATCTATCATAAATTACTTATACATATATAAAAGTTAAAGTTACCATATTATTTGTAAATCAGCACAGTGTGTGTGTATGCAGACATACATATTATATATAAAAAATTGATACATATTAATAGACACATATACCATGTATATATATGAGCATATCTTTGCAAAATGTATTTTCCTCCAGTTCTATTTTACACTACACTGGGATGGAAGTTATACAGTATTAAAATCACTTGCACTTACATAAGTGTAATGTGACCATAGAGGTGGCAGGGTATTTGCCCTGTGGCATTGAAGGAGGTAATCCTGTGTGCAGAGTTTAGGGACTTACCGCCAGTCAGGGATGAGTGTCCCCTCCTGTAATCCGCACTCCAGGTGCAGAGCATGCTTGGAAGGGATTCCTCGGACAGCATTGACACACTCACTGCTCCCCTGTCTGTCACAGCAGGCGCCCAATTGAGAGGATCCTATGCCCGGTGCCTGCCCACCGGGGGGCATGGCTTGTCAGAATGACAGTCCAGGCCAGCCCTGCCCAGTAACCAGGGCTTTCCTCACCCTCGGGAGGGTGTCAACCCTCTAGCGGGTGTCACCCGGGTGCGGACCCCCCTAGCAACGCCTCTGCCTGTCAGTAGTCTCACCTGTGCTTCTCAGTAGTCTTACCAGTGCCCATCAATACAGCCTTACCTGTGCCTGTCAGTACAGTCTCACCTGTACCCATCACTACAGCCTCACCAGTGCCCGTCAGTACAGTCTCACCTGTGCCCATCAATACAGCCTCATCTGTGCCTGTTAGTACAGTCTCACTTGTGCCCATCAATACAGCCTCACCTCTGCCCATCAGTACAGTCTCACCTGTGCCTGTCAGTACAGTCTCACCTGTGCTTGTCAGTAGTCTCACCTGTGCCTATCAATACAGCCTCACCTGTGCCCGTCAGTACAGCCTCACCTGTGCCCGTTAGTACAGTCTCACTTGTGCCCATCAATACAGCCTCACCTGTGCCCGTCAGTACAGCCTCACCTGTGCCCGTCAGTACAGTCTCACCTGTGCCTGTCAGTATAGTCTAACCTGTGCCTGTCAGTACAGTCTCACCTGTGCCTATCAATACAGCCTCACCTGTGGCTGTCAGTAGTCTCACCTGTGGCTGTCAGTAGTCTCACCTGTGCCTGTCAGTAGTCTCACCTGTGGCTGTCAGTAGTCTCACCTGTGCCTGTCAGTAGTCTCACCTGCGCAGAGGAAGAGTCGAGCTGGCCGATCATCAGAGAGCGGGGATTGCCTGCTGTAACAGCTTTCATTTGAATTGCTGGGTTCCCGACACCACTCACGTCACACAGTCCTGCCTCCTCGCCCTGCACCGCTCATGTCATACAGTCCCGCCCCCTCACCCCCTGCCTCTCATGTCACACAGTCCCGCCTCCTCGCCCTGTACCGCTCACGTCACACAGTCCTGCCTCCTCGCCCTGCACCGCTCATGTCATACAGTCCCGTCTCCTCACCCTCCGCCACTCATGTCACACAGTCCCGCCTCCTCGTCCTGTACCGCTCACGTCACACAGTCCTGCCTCCTGGCCCGGCGCCTCCCGGCATTGGACCGGTGTTCTGTCTATCAAATGCACAGGGCGAGGAGGCGGGACTGTGTGACAGTGAGCGGTGCCAGGAACTCAGCAATTCAAATGAAAGCTGTTACAGCGGGCAATCTCCGCTCTCTGATGATTGGCCAGCTCGACTCTTCCTCTCCTCTCTTCCCCTTGCTGGGAGAACGGCTCCAGTTCAACCCCCGCCTGCCGGCAGTGCTTACACCCCCCCCTCTCCTCCCTGGCAGCCCATGCTCGCGAGCCCTCATTTTCCACTTGGAAAATGCGAGTAGGTGAGTGGAAAATTTGAGGGCTGACCTAGGCCATACCTCCTACGCCCTAGAGACCCCCTTCTCCTCAGCCCATGTGTATAGCACCCACTGCCTTTTTCATGCTGAGTGCTAGAAATGTGTTGGTGTATAAAATGAACGTAAAAATAAACAGAACAAATTGCAGAATAAAATTAGCTCTATGGGGTTCATTTACTAAAGGCAAATAGACTGTGCACTTTGCAAGTGAGTTGCTCCAGAGCTTAGTAAATGAGCAGAAGTTCTGTGGACTTCCATCATTCAATCATGTGCAAGCAAAAATGCAGTTTTTTTCCCTTGCATGTGATTGGGTATCCTTTGCAAAGTGAAGCCTTACCCCATTTACTAAGCTCTGGAGCAACTGCACCTGCAGAGTGCACAGTCTATCTGCTCATGGTAAATCAACCCGTTTATATCTGTTAACACTTATTTTAAAACAATCAAATATATATTTCAACATTTTTGTCTTTAAAATATAAAAGAACTTTTTGTAAATCTTTGAAAAGAAAAGCCGAATTTGTCTCCCCTCCAGAAACAATATATGACTCACTTCTGGATCATAAGTAATTACAAAGTTATTACTGAATATATTGGCCATTTAAAATATGTATACATTTTCTAGAAACTTATCAGAGCTGAACAATTGATAGAGAAATCTGTAGAGTAGGACACTTTCCAACATACAGTTTATTTCCTGTTCAGTAATCCCATAAAACAATATCACAAACTGGGACTTTTAGACCAAATACAGAGCAATGGTAATAGTATTTGTATTCAATATTTAACATTTACTTGACCAAAAAAAAAAAAAAAGCTTTATTTTTTTTATTTTAACCACTTGACCTGCAGAAGATTTACCCCCCCTTAATGGCCATTTTGTGTGATATGGCAGCACTGTACCCAAACAGAATTGATGTCCTTTCTTTCCCACAAATAGAGATTTCTTTTGATCACTTCAATAACTAACAATGGTTTTTTTCTTTCTGCTATATATCCAATAACATTTTTTTTTTAAATTTAATTTCTTCATCAATTTAGGCCAATATGTATTCTGCTACATATTTTTGGTAAAAAAAAATCCCAATAAGCGTATATTGATTAGTTTTGCTCAAAAATTATAGCGTCTACAAACTATGGGATATTTTTAAAAAATTTTTTATTTACTAGTCATGGTGGCGATTAGCGACTTATAGCGGGACTGCAATATTACGGCGGACAAATAGGACACTAACTGACACTTTTTGGGGACCACCTGGGGGCTGAGAGTGGTAAAAATAGGCTAGGACCTTGAACAGAGGTCTTGTTCCCGCGGGAGTAAAACCAAGCCTGGGGGCTGTGGCATCCCTGGGAAATCCAACTGCAGCTGCAAGAATCTTTTTGAGGTCCTGGCTACTGTTTGGCTGGGGGAACCTCTGTTCTATTCTCCTGAAGCACTTACAGAAAGATTCCCAAGGATCCAGGACACAGACAATTGGAGTACAGAAACTGATTGATACTGCAGTCGGCTACACAGTATTCAGGACACAGTGAGTACCGGCCTTCTGAACTTAGAGACTTTCTTTGGCATCTTTTGGGAGATTTACTTTATTACCAGTACACTCAAGACTATATTCCTGTTGAGGAGTTCCTGTTTAGTACCCTTTTGTCGAAGGGGTTGCCTTAACCCTAAAGTATTAGTTCAGCATTAGTACCCTCTACTACCAGTTTGAAGCTCATTGGAGTATCCCTAGGCTCACCCTCACCCTATCCAAGTTCATACCTAAAAATAAAAACCACAAAAAAGACACACACAGCCTGTTCTCTGTCTCAAGTGATTGGGAAATACTGTGTGCCTGGTGGCACATTCCTCTCATGGAATGGAATCTGGGATCAAACAGGTAGACCCGTTTCAGATCTGTGCTACAGATCAACCTAAAGCAGCCACAACATCTAAGGATTGTTAAACTGCAATATAGTAAATGTATTTTTTGGGGGGGTTTAGATGAGTTTTAAGTACTTTAAGGCTGGGTTCACACTGTTGCGAATTGGATGCTGGTTTTGAAATGCACAGGAGTCCTGTGTGTCTTCTGGTCCGTTTCAGGTCCGAATTCAGCCAAAAATTCTGACTGAAAGCGGACCTGAAACGGTGAACAGGGATGCACCGGACCCCTGCTGTGAGTCGCTTCATGTGACATTGTGAACCCAGCCTCGAAGGAATCTCTTGTGAAGAAAAGTACCTGGCGGGGAAGACTCAGGCTCGGTTCACATATGAGCCGCATGCGGCTCACAGCAGGGGCCCGGTGCGTGCTGGTTCATCGTTTCAGGTCTGATTTCAGCCTTAATTTCGGGCTGAAATCAGACCTAAAAAGGACAAAAAGACTCACCAGACCTGCCGTGGAGATATGTGAACCGGCTCCATAGAGAGACGGTCAAAAATCTCCTGCTATTTCAAATTGGATGCGGAGATCCCGCTTCCAATTTGCAATGGTGTGGCACCCAGCCACAGAAGGAACCAGCCACTCACAATTTTTTAATAGTTTGGATACATGCCATTCAGCATGTTTAACCCTACCAAGGTTGGAATAGTATATGGTCCATGAGTCATTTTGTCTGAGGCTTCTGGGTCAGGAACTTGGATTTGTGATGCGTTTCGACTCGGGGGTGCAGAGGGACATTTGGCATCCGTTGGTAGCACACAGAGATCTGAGCTTCACTACTTGCTACTACACAACTGTTCAGGAACTCATTAAGGTGAGATATTTAATCATTTTCCAGGTATCCGAGTTTCACAAACAAAGTAGAAAAGCCTCTTCTCTGTTCTTTGTAGGAATTGCTCAAGGTTGCTATTGATACTACTTACAGCCTAACAGTAACATGAAATGAGTCAAAGCTCCAATGTCAGCCTTGCCTCATCTAAGGGAAACTTTTAGTGACACACACTCCTGTCCTTTGATACCCAACACTAAGAGGAATATAACATGTCAACTTCCAGACGGAATGCCAGAAAGATTTAACTGCATTCTTACAAGTCAGAATCATCAGAAGACCAAAGCATAGAGGATGTTTGACCTGCAATTCACAGAGTTTTGCAATGTCATCCGTTATTTCCTGGAATATAGGAAAATTAAAAATAACAGGAAAGTTTTACAGAAAAAAAATGCCATTTTGCTGTGTTACAAGATATGCATGAATTTAAAAGGCCACAACCCCTTTAATAAAAAAGCAAAAAACCTTCACACGTATAGATAGAAAACTCCCATTAGAATTAGTCCCCATAGCATATCTATACAGCCTTTTTAAAATCAACTTTTCCCTCCCAGCAAGGATTTAGCAGCTCAGCTCCCTCCTCCCAGCAGTGAGACATAAACTTGTAAACTTTCCAGCAGTAGTGATTACAGGACATATGTTACAAGTGCCATATTACTGATAATTTAACTTAAAATGATCACACTGCTGTAAGCGTTGATATTCTTGGCAATGAAATACGATAAAGAGTCGCTTTAGCAAACACTGGTAGAAATACATGTATTTATAAATTTCATCACCACTCATTATTTCATTTTTATGTATGAAAGACAGAAAAGGGTAGATGAAAATGGGGGGGGGGGGGGGCATGATGGGAAGTGGGGTCAACAAGAAATGAAGGTTAATGGAGGAAAAGGGAGGGAGAGGGGAAGTCTTGAAAAGAGGGTGGAGGAATACTGAAGGAGATGAGGAATGGGTGGAAAAGCAAGGTAAGGTAGGGTTAGGGAGGGGAAATGGGGCAAGCCATCCCTTTGGTGCTTAAAAGACAGGTGAAGTGAGATGGTCAGATTTGGTAGGACAAGTACTCTGGTTTGGTCATACATTCGATAAAATAGTACCAGATTCACCTAAATCTCTCCTCTTGATGCTGCTGTGATGGGGTGAGGTCTTCTATGTGATAAGTGTTAAGGCTAGCCAGAGGCTAGCCTGTATTTGTGGGAGGAGTCTGAGAGGGCTATTTAAGCCTCCTCCTCTGACAGGCCAGGGCTCGTCGGCGTTTCTGGGTTCCCACCCACCCGTTTCCCCCAAATTTTCATGCATACTCATAATACTTTTCTTACATTCAGGGTATGCCCTCTTTTCAGGCATACTGACCAATCAGGCCAAGGCACACCTCAGGCCTTGGTGCTTAGGAGTATCACTTTCTCACTCGAAGACTCTGACTACAAATGATAAAGGTCTTCTATGTGCCCTAGGATGCAGGAATACTGAAGGAGATGAGGAGTGGGTAGAAAAGTGACACAAGATAGGGTTGGGTGGGGAAGAGAGGGAGGAAGTGAGGAGAATAGAGCGAGGGGGACACATGGCTTTGGGAGGTCCACTGGGGAAAGCCATTATTTTGATGTCTAAAAGCTGGATGTAGTAAGATGGTCAGATTTGGTAGGACCTGTATGCTGGTTTAGTTATACATTCAATCCATTAGTACCAACTGCACCTAAATCTCTTCACTTGACACCAGAGTGACAGGTCCTCCATGTGATTTAGATCCTTGATTAATGTGAACCGTTGGCTTATTGTTTGTGGTGGGGTTTGCTTTCAGAGACTGGAGTACATGCTCTGGCACCATTGACCAAATGGACTAGTAATCATTTTTTGATTTCCAGCTTTCTAATATCAAATGTGAACACAGAGCGGGTGCTCTGGGAGGGTGAGCAGGGAACCTGATCTGCCGAGAGAGCTTACTTGAACGACTTTAGTGCTTCTCCATCTTCTCGTAGATGAATAGCTCCACAGTGACTGTGGCTACAGAGTTCAGTGATGTCTTACTCTAAAGCTCATTTATTGCTCGTTAATAAAATGTAAATACCTAAGTTTGGACCAACAATGGGCTTTTCTAGACCTCATTTAACATCTATCTAAAAGCTCAAGTTGAAATTTACATACGTAAATAAGTCAGATCAGTGACATCACCCCCTTCACTGATACAGTTCTATATGAGGTTTCAATCAGAGAAACAAATGGGGTGGATTTCCTAAAGGCAAATAGAGTGTTCAGTTTGCAAGTGTAGCTGCTCCAGAACTTAGTAAATTAGGTGAAGCTTCACTTTGTAAAGAATATCTAATTACATGCAAAGAAAATACAAAAGCAGCATTTTTGCTTGCACATGATTGGGTGATGGAATTCAACAGTGCTTCATCTCATTCATTAAAGAGGACGTAAACCCCAATGGGTATTTACTTTTGCCCACCGCAAGGCTGCAAATGAAAAGCATAATGGGCTACTATGCATTGCATACTAGCCCATTATGTGACACTTATCTGAAAACGAAGCCCGTGCTGTCCCCTGAGCAGGCCGCGTCCATCTTTGCCCTTTTTCCTTCTGGGGCCACGGACTCCGGCTCTGTGTCTGGCCAGGGCCGCGTGACGCCACTCCCGCACATGCACGCGGGAGCCGACAGTCACGGCACATGCTGGGGAAAGAAAATGCACGGTGGTCCCTTTCTTCACAGCGCATGCGCCGATGATGACATTGGCGCACTACAAGTGAAATATCTCATAAACGGCGCACGTTTAGGAGATATTTCCACTACCTATAGGTAAGCCTTATTCTAGGCTTACCAATAGGTAAAAGTCAACAAAAAGGGTTTACAACCACTTTAAGCTCTGGAGCAACTGAACTTGCAAAGTGCACAGTCCACTTGCTTTTAGCAAATCCACCCTTATAAATGGGTTGAGGATGGGCTAACATGCAACCGTCCTAAGGGTACCTCAGTAGTCATTATGAACCTTATTGACAGTAGGATTACGTGCAATTTTTACCCTCAACACAGTAACTTTACACATTTTTCAGAATAAGTAAATAGCCAACATTTGTGCATCAAATACTCATGTATAACAGACCTATAAGAAAGTGTTTAAATTCAATACATAAAGAGAATGTATAGAAAAACCATACATGTTCTGTTTAACATAGCCATACCAAAGGCATTCTTAGTTCCTGTGAAGCCTGCAAGCCGTATTGAATGTGTGAGTCCCTTAAGTAGCAGGTCAACTTAAAGGGTGACTGAACTTTAAATGGCAAAAATTAACAACGTAAAGAGATTTAGCTGCTCAGTCATCTAGAAGCGCTGCTAATTTTGTTCACCCATGAAGCATCTACTTACCAAGCTGACCAAATGACATATCCAATTTACAACGAGGCCCAGGCGGGGAATTAGAAGGCAGGCACTGACCTAAAAGATTTGGGTCATCAGAAAAAGATTACCCACAGGCACAGTCTCACTGAACCCGATCATCACACCTACAGTTCAGTGCTTAGGTATGTGGCCATGTTAAACAATTACTTCCACTTCTGTTGAAGGTTGAAGGTCGCCGCATTTGGGAGAAAGTGGGAATTAAAGCTGAGGCTTTAAAGGTACAGAATGGCCCCCAGTCTGGTGCCCAAACACAGATGTTGCTACATAGAAACATTGACAGATGTACATTCAAGTACAAGCAAAATGCCCAGGTCGACCTCCAGATATGGTTTACATTCCTTATTCCACTTTGGGTGACTTTTTTGGGGTCATTTCATGGCTCAGCTGTAGCTGATCTTCCTGGTTCCTCTGCATTTTCCATACATTCCTATTTACAATCCACTAGGGAAGCCTCCAATTTTAAATTGTCAAGTGTCTCCTAGCAAATCCGCAATAAGAATGTACACAAAATGCATGCTCTTGGTGGTACATTTTTGTATGGTGGCATGTTGGTACATACAGTTTTTCTTGGGATGGTGACATTTTTGACTTATGGGGAGGGGGCAAAGCATTACCTACTCTAATTTTCAAAGAAATGGCTTGCAGGGAAGAGTTAGAGGCTGTAATTGACCCATGAAAATCCTGCTGAATCCAGCTGCAATGGATTACTGCAAACGTAGGTTAACTATAAACTGAGTGGAATTGCTGAATTAAGCAAAGATAAAATCATCATTAACATTCTTGTTTCCTTTTTTTTTTTAAAGCACAATTGAACTTTTAATTTAAATCAGCTAAATGCATTTCAGGTGTATCAAAACAAATGGTGTTCAGTCTTACAACTCATTTTCTTTATAATGCAGCTCATAGCTCGGTCATTCATCAGCAATGCTCATGCACTCTGCTGATTGGGGAGCTCTTGGTCTGACTTGTTAGGGGGCTTGGCGGACTGGCGCAGAGAGATTACTGCTTACACACAGAGAACAATGATCCAATTCTGCAGGATGTTGGCAGTACACAGGCTATTCTACTCATGATTAGGATGAACATTCCCCTGGGTTCAGTTCAAACAACGTTTGTCGAATTTGAAGATGTTTGGATGCCGAACCTCTATTGAAATTAATGGGAACTGAATCTGTCAAATTAAAACTACCCATTTCTTGGGCAAAGGGTTGTCAAAAAGTAACAAAAGTGGTGGGCACTGCCTTGGGAGATTTTAACCAGTGCAAAAAGTGTTTTTAAAAATTCCATTTTGTGATTTTTTTTTTTAAAGGGCTGACATTTACAAAATAAATAATTTCCAGCAAATTACCAGTACATTTTCATTTGGCTTTGATTATTAAAAATGACACCCAGACCCTTCCAAAGAATATTTTTCTTGTTCAATTGTGTTTAATAATACGATTTTCAGTACAGACACAATAAGGGAGAATCCCTAGGATGGTTCCTTACATGAAAGAGTGTACAAAGAATTGTTAGGTGCTTCATATTAAAAGTAAATTATTAGATATTTACTGTAGTAGACATCTTGCGGTGCAATACTGATTTTTTTTTTTCTTCCATTTGCCAGCAATTTGAATTGTATCATCAAAAAAAAAAAAAAAAAAAGATGGCCATGAGTTACCCCTAAAATGCATTCCAAACCCTTTGAGTCTAGTATGGATTTTAAGGGGTGTAAGATCTCCCTAAAAGTCTATACCCAACTCTTAAGCTGGCCATACACCTATAGATAATCTGCAGATTTTCTATGGTTAGATGGAAAAGTGCAACAGATTTCTCCATGTTCGCTAAACTGTGTGGATGGAGGAATCTTCCACTTTTTCCATCTAACTATAGAAAATCTGCAGATAATCTATAGGTGTATGGCCAGCTTTAGGCCCTGTTCACACCTGAGCGACGCTGAAGTGTATCGTTTATGTGCGCATTATTGTGGTGCGTTTTTGGAGTGGCACCATTCATTTTGAATGGGCCTCCCTTTGCTCCAAATTTGTGGCAAAAGCTCATGTACCAGATTCTGGCACTGAATCAGGCGTGTTTGGCGTTGCATGTTTTGCCTCGATTTTCGTGCATTTTGTCACGCGACAATAGCGGGAAAATCGTACCACGTTTAGGTTGCAATGGCACTGCAAGCATGTTGCACGTTTTGTTAGGTTCTGGAATTGCAGGTAAAATCGCGCACAATTTCAATATGCTCAGGTGTGAACAGGGCCATAATCCAAGCATGCGCCTCTACTTCCTGAACAATACCAGACCACATGCACTAAAAATGGGGGTCCTTAGCAGGGGGGGAAATACTGCAGAACAAGGGGGGCGAATGGGCAAAAGTTTCTGCAAGTTAAATTCAGACAGAACCATCAGCTCATCCCTTCTCATGATGTGGCTGCTCTAGAGAGAAGATATTGTAATCTGTGGGGTTTGGAACCCCAGCCAGCCACTTAAAAAAAGTAAAAAGCATTTATTTTTCTTCTAAGAACAAGGTAAACACAATCCGTTTTCTTCATCAAATTAACCACTTGCCAACCTCGCTATAGCCAAATGATGGCTACAGCACAGCCGGCCAGTTCTGGGACGGCGTCATATGACATTCACACATGATTTTGCCTGCCGGGGCCATTGTGGCGCATGGGTGGCACGCTCTGTGATTGCTGTGTCGTCCGGATTGGTGTAAAGATCAACGGCTCCTCACCACGTGATCAGCTGTGTCCAATGACAGCTGGTCAGAATGTATATCAGTTATCAGCATTCCTTTCCTCACACTGACAGGATAAGGAGAGGAGAGCCTATAACCAGCTTGTGTGAAAGGCACATCGACACTGATAATCAGGGAACTGATTATCAGCGTCCTGATTACCAGTGCAGTCCCAACAGTGACCACCAGTGCTGCCTATCAGTGCCCACCAGCGCTGCTAATCAGTGCCCACCAGCGCTGCTAATCGGTACCCACCAGTGCTGCTAATCGGTACCCACCAGTGCTGCCAATCGGTGCTCATCAGTGCTGCCAATCAGAGCTCATCAGTGCTGCCAATCAGAGCTCATCAGTGCTGCCAAACAGTGCCTCCTCATCAGTGTCATCTATCAGTGCTGCCCATCAATGCCGTTTTTCAGTACCACCTATCAATGCCCATCAGTGCTGCTTTTCATTGCAGCCTCATCAGTGCCTCCTATTAGTGGCCACCAGTGCCACCTCATCAGTGCCCACCAGTGCCGCCTCATCAGTGCCCATTAGTGCAGCCTCATCAGTGCACAGCAGTGAAGGAGAAAAATGACCTGTTTGCAAAATTGTATAATAAACTATGAAAAACTTTTTTTTTTTCAAAATCTTCAGTCTTTTTTGCATTTATTTAGCAAAAAAGAAAAAAACCCAGTGGTGATTAAATACCACCAAAAGAAAGCTCTATTTATGTGAAAAAATGTATAATAATTTCATATGGGTACAGCGTTGCATGACCGCGCAATTGTCATTCAAAGTGTGACAGCGCCGAAAGATGAAAATGGACTGGGCAGGAAGGGGGTAAAAGTGCTCTGTAGGCAAGCAGTTAAAGATAAACAGTGATTAACTCTACCAAGGTTCAAGGTTCCCGCCTGCTTTGGGGCCCAGGAAAGTAACTAGATAGTTCACAGACCTCTCACAACTGTGTCCTCTTCACGCCACACACCTGACACCTTCCTGTCTTCCACGGGACACTGTGCTGCAGTGATTTGTGTGTCTCAAAATGGACTTCAGCTGAATAGGTTAACACTACCTCGCCTCCATCCACCAGGGGGAGCTGACAAGCAGAAGGAACTCAAGTGACTTGATGCTTTGCAGTATTGAATCACGGGAGATGAAGTTTGGGGAAGAAACTTTACTATGGCAGTTAATAGACCATTGGACTACAATAGCAATAAAGACATGGATAAGCGAGTTTGGGGTGGAGGAACTTGACTGGCCTGCACAGAGACCTGACCTCAACCTGGGATGAATTAGAGCAGAGATTGCTAGCCAGGCCTTTTCTTCCACAAGAGCCTGACCTCACAAATGCGCTTCTGGAAGAATGGTCAAACGTTCCCATAGACACACTCCTAAACCTTGTGGACAGCCTTCCCAGAAGAGTTAAAAGCTGTTATAGCTGCAAAGGGTGGGCCAACTCAATATTGAACCCTACAGACTAAGACTGGGATGCCATTAAAGTTCATGTGCGTGTAAAGGCAGCCATCCCAATACTTTTGACAATATAGTATATATATATATACACATTTATAATTTCTCTGTAGACTTCAGTAATGGAATATTCCAATTCATTGCCAAAACAACAAAACAATGATGTAAGGAACAGAAAAGGGAGTTTATTTTGGAGTGAGTGACACCATCATTGTTCCTGTATCAGCTGGGGCAGGGTGGAGACCCATACTTGTGCTGGGAACCTTTGTAGTCTCCTAAACATATACGGGTCCAGTAGGTGATTTATCCCTTTTTCGTCCAGAATAGAAACATAAATTTTGGGTTGGATAACATGAATAATGTATAATATTTGCACCTAGCATGAGAACACAGATGCTTTAAGCATTTTATCATCCCTTGCTCCATACTAGCAGACTGTGATGGCTGGCAGAAAACACTTATCTTATTTCAGATCAGATTGGTTTGTGTGTGGTCTGCGCACAGCTGAATTAAAGCATGCACATTTCATTTTAATCATGACCTGTCACGTCACATTCCTAGTGTTCCCAGAGTGCATAGCAACCCGATCTCTGTGAGGTCATGCTGCTTGACTTTCACTGGAGCAATATGATCTGCGTACAGGCACTTTTGTATCCCTGCAACTCTGTTTGTGTGCGTCTGTGCTGCTTATTTAGTTGTAATTCTAAACTATATATAGTTGCATAGCTACCAATTATACATTATTTTCACAGACAGCCCAAGGTTTAAAGTATTGGTCTTTGAAAAAATGTTGTCCATGGAAATATAGCTGGATTTCAAAACTAACGGCACAATAAAATTCAATTTTGAACACTACAATACATACTTATTACCTAGCAACATTCTCTTGTTTTGGTACAATATATATATATATATATATATATATACACACACAGTATCTCACAAAAGTGAGTACACCCCTCCTATTTTTTTAAATATTTTTCATGTGACAACACTGAAGAAATGACACTTTGCTACAATGTAAAGTAGTGAGTGTACAGCTTTTATAACCGTGTAAATTTGATGTCCCCTCAAAATAACTCAACACACAGCCATTAATGTCTAAACCGCTGGCAACAAAAGTGAGCACACCCCTAAGTGAAAATGTCCAAATTGGGCTCAATTAGCCATTTTCCCTCCCCGGTGTCATGTGACTCGTTAGTGTTACAAGGTCTCGGGTGTGAATAGGGAGCAGGTGTGTTAAATTTGGTGTTATCACTCTCACTCTCTCATACTGGTCACTGGAAGTTCAACATGGCACCTCATGGCAAAGAAGTCTGAGGATCTGAAAAAAGAATTGTTGCTCTACATAAAGAGGGCCTAGGCTATAAGAAGATTGCCAAGACCCTGAAACTGAGCTGCAGCACAGTGGCCAAGACCATACAGTGGTTTAACAGGACAGGTTCCATTCAGAACAGGCCTCGCCATGGTCGACCAAAGAAGTTGAGTGCACATGCTCAGCGTCATATCCAGAGGTTGTCTTTGGGAAATAGACATATGAGTGCTGCCAGCATTGCTGCAGAGGTTGAAGGGGTGGGGGGTCAGCCTGTCAGTGCTCAGACCATACGCCGCACAGTGCATCAAATTGGTCTGTATGGCTGTCGTCCCAGAAGGAAGCCTCTTCTAAAGAAGATGCACAAGAACGCCTGCAAACAGTTTGCTGAAGACAAGAAGACTAAGGACATGGATTACTGGAACCATGTCCTGTGGTCTGATGAGACCAAGATAAACTTATTTGGTTCAGATGGTGTCAAGTGTGTGTGGCGGCAACCAGGTGAGTACAAACACAAGTATGTCTTGCCTGCAGTCAAGCATGGTGGTGGGAGTGTCATGGTCTGGGGCTGCATGAGTGCTGCTGGCACTGGGGAGCTACAGTTCATTGAGGGAACCATGAATGCCAACATGTACTGTGACATACTGAAGCAGAGCATGATCCCCTCCCTTCGGAGACTAGGCCGCAGGGCAGTATTCCAACATGATAACGACCCCAAACAAACCTCCAAGATGATCACTGCCTTGCTAAAGAACCTGAGGGTAAAGGTGATAAACTGGCCAAGCATGTCTCCAGACCTAAACCCTATTGGGCATCCTCAACTGGAAGGTGGAGGAGCACAAGGTCTCTAACATCCACCAGCTCCGTGATGTCGTCATGGAGGAGTGGAAGAGGACTCCAGTGGCAACCTGTGAAGCTCTGGTGAACTCCATGCCCAAGAGGGTTAAGGCAGTGCTGGAAAATAATGGTGGCCACACAAAATACTGACACTTTTGGCCCAATTTGGACATTTTCACTTAGGGGTGTACTCACTTTTGTTGCCAGTGGATTAGACATTAATGGCTGTGTGTAGAGTTGTTTTGAGGGGACAACAAATTTACATTGTTATACAAGCTGTACACTCACTACTTTACATTGTAGCAAAGTGTCATTTCTTCAGTGTTGTCACATGAAAAGATATAATAAAATATTTACAAAAATGTGAGGGGTGTACTCACTTTTGTAAGATACTATATATATATATATATATATATATATATATATATATATATATATATATACACAAATGTTCTAACGTTGGCATATGGCATTTTCTGTTCCTTCAAGAGAGGTGATTCTCTACCAGCCTGCAAATGCCTGTTATAGATAATAATACCTGAACTCATTTACCATTATTATTCTTATACTTCAGAACAATTTCACAATGCCAATTGTAAAGCCACACTTTTTGGCCAATAAAATACCTAAAACTGCAAACAGGATATATATAAATGAACAAATATTACGACTGACCCTTTCTGTTGTATATTTGAATGCTACATTTGTTTGAAATATAAGATACAAATTCCCTTTTTTATCTAATCAGGTAAATTCTGCATTCGCCTTTTTAAGCCAGCAGATGGAGATTTAGGCTTTGTTGTGTTTTCCAGACTGATACTTTGCTTCCTTGATGTGAAAAGTTTTGTTATTTAGAGAATTCAACAGATTGAACTGAAATTTACACACACAAGTGAATTACTCAGACTCATCCCATATTAGTGAGCTCCATATAAAGATTCAGGCAAACCTCAAAGCATCTGGCATCTGCTGCACTCTATTGCTAACCTATAGTGCAGTGAATTCCTTTACTATGTATTCAACTGTTATTTACAAAGACTATATATATATATATATATATACTGTATAATTTCGATTAATTATAACGCACATACAGATCCAACTACTTTTAGCTGACATCATGTGTAGCTCCTCCCCCGTACACGTTACTTTCAATCAGAACTTCCTCAGAACTTCCTCAGCGGGGCGGGGCTACGGCGTCGCCCTACAGTTTATTAAAATAGCACCGTTGTGCATCAGGGGGGACGATGGAGAGCCAGAGACATCCATCACCTGCTGAGACAGCAAAGTGTCAGCTCTTTGGAAAAAAGTGCCCTCATCATAAATGTTTCTTGATTGCTGGATAACCATTCAATGTCAGTTCATCTCAAACTGACTTACAGCCAGGAAAGCCCTCAGATACGTTGATTTTCATAGCCAAGTCCAGGATTAACATAGATGTTTATCTGAATACTTTGACCAGTGAGATCAATCAAATCGTTAGGACCTGTCTTCCTCAATTTATGATTCCACGGACATCACCAGACTCCTCCCCCCTTCCCTTCGTTAGCAGACAGAGGCACTTGGGGAAGGGGGGAGGAGTCCGGTGACGTCGATGCCTCGATGCCGGATCTCCGACGGAACTCTCTGAAGACCTGGAAGCCGGCGGAGAGATGAGTACTGGTCAAAAGAATTTTGATTGATCAAAAAAATTAACGATTAATCGAGGAATTAATCTTTAATTTTCCCAGTCCTAATCTATAAATATATAGATATATAGATATATCTATATAGATATAGATATATCTATCTATATAGATATACAATGGGGACTGAAAGTATTCAGACCCCCTTAAATTTTTCCCTCTTTGTTATATTGCAGCCATTTGCTAAAATCATTTAAGTTCATTTTTTTCCTCATTAATGTACACACAGCACCCCATATTGACAGAAAAACACAGAATTGTTGACATTTTTGCAGATTTATTAAAAAAGAAAAACTGAAATATCACATGGTCCTAAGTATTCAGACCCTTTGTTGTGACACTCATATATTTAACTCAGGTGCTGTCCATTTCTGATTATCCTTGAGATGGTTCTACACCTTCATTTGAGTCCAGCTGTGTTTGATTATACTGATTGGACTTGATTAGGAAAGCCACAAACCTGTCTATATAAGACCTTACAGCTCACAGTGCATGTCACAGCAAATGAGAATCATGAGGTCAAAGGGAACTGCCTGAAGAGCTCAGAGACAGAATTGTGGCAAGGCACAGATCTGGCCAAGGTTGCAAAAAAAATTTCTGCTGCACTTAAGGTTCCTAAGAGCACAGTGGCCTCCATAATCCTTAAATGGAAGACGTTTGGGACGACCAGAACCCTTCCTAGAGCTGGACGTCCGGCCAAACTGAGTTATCGGGGGAGAAGAGCCTTGGTGAGAGAGGTAAAGAAGAACCCAAAGATCACTGTGGCTGAGCTCCAGAGATGCAGTGGGGAGATGGGAGAAAGTTGTAGAAAGTCAACCATCACTGCAGCCCTCCACCAGTCGGGGCTTTATGGCAGAGTGGCCCGATGGCAGCCTCTCCTCAGTGCAAGACACATGAGAGCCTGCATTGAGTTTGCTAAAAAAACACCTGAAGCACACCAAGATGGTGAGAAATAAGATTCTCTGGTCTGATGAGATCAAGATAGAACTTTTTGGCCTTAATTCTAAGTGGTATGTGCAGGGAAAACGAGGCACTGCTCATCACCTGTCCATAACAGTCCCAACAGTGAAGCATGGTGGTGGCAGCATCATGCTGTGGGGGTGTTTTTCAGCTGCAGGGACAGGACGACTGGTTGCAATCGAGGGAAAGATGAATGCGGCCAAGTACAGGGATATCCTGGATGAAAACCTTCTCCAGAGTGCTCAGGACCTCAGACTGGGCCGAAGGTTTACCTTCCAATAGGACAATGACCCTAAGCACACAGCTAAAATAACAAAGGAGTGGTTTCGCAACAACTCCGTGACTGTTCTTGAATGGCCAAGCCAGAGCCCTGACTTAAACCCAATTGAGCATCTCTGGAGAGACCTAAAAATGGCTGTCCACCAACCTTTACCATCCAACCTGACAGAACTGGAGAGGGTCTGCAAGAAGGAATGGCAGAGGATCCCCAAATCCAGGTGTGAAAAACTTGTTGCATCTTTCCCAAAAAGACTCATGGCTGTATTAGATCAAAAGGGTGCTTCTACTAAATACTGAGCAAAGGGTCTGAATACTTAGGACCATGTGATATTTCAGTTTTTCTTTTTTAATAAATCTGCAAAAATGTCAACAATTCTGTGTTTTTCTGTCAATATGGGGTGCTGTGTGTACACTAATGAGGAACAAAAATGAACTTAAATGATCTTAGCAAATGGCTGCAATATAACTAATAGTGAAAAATTTAAGGGGGTCTGAATACTTTCCGTCCCCACTGTATATAGATATATAAATTCAAAGATATATAAATATATATATACACATAGAGAAATCTAAAGCGATAGTTTAAAAACATATATAGGAAAAAAAAACTAAAATAAAAGTGACCTGAATCATTATAACTTACCTTTAATGTAGTAGCACTCCTGATCATAGAGGACATATTTTGTAAAAGTGGCCTAGATCTGCAAAACCACCAGCTTGTTTGTTAACTTGGACCTGATGTTTAGCTGTAATAAAAGACAGATGCATTCCCTCTATTTTAAGAAATATACATGGCACAAAATAAATGCACGTATACATAAAAGAGAAATAAATGTGACATTCATTCTGACGGAGCACAGCAAATAAAAACAGAACAAATTGGACATTCCAAAATGAAAGTTGTTTCTAATTTTCAATTAATCACACGGCATGCAAGACTTGTCTATGTGGTTAAATCCCGACTTAGTCTTTTATTGGCACATTTAGAAAGGATTTTCAGGCGGAATTTGTGGATTTATCTGAGCTCTGTACAACTTTATTTGTCATGCCCTCCCTGAAGACTGGGTGCAGTGCCCTTATAGTTCCTGCTGCAGATAGACTGCACAATGGCTGTTATCCTAAATGCTATAGAGACCAACCCATTCACACTCAAATAGTGAACTGTTAATGGAGTGACGACTATCAGCACACAGAGAATGAATGAACACATATCAAACAGTGATGAACAAAAAATGTAGAATACAGGAACCAGACTGCCCGATATAAGAAGCTGTTGTATTTTTTATACATTTGTTGAAGAGTAGGGATTTTAAAGAGGTTTCATACTTAAAGAGGAATTCCATCTTTCTGATCATGTTTCATGTTATCCCCATATTTAAAGTAATTGTAAAGGATGTTTTTTTTTTTTTTTTCAAATAACAAATATGTAAATATGTTATAATTACCTGCTCTATGCAAGGGTTTTGCACAGAGCAGCCCTGATCCTCCTCTTGATCGGGTGACCCCCATGGAGAGTCGCTCTCCATGGGGGCACCCGTGCGGGCACGCTCACGAGTCCTGCTGCTACATCCAATGACACAGACAGCAGGACTTGGCCCTGCCCCCAACTCTCGTGTCACTGGTTGTGAGGCCAATGGCTCCTGCTGCTATCAATCTACCCAATGAGGACAGAGACAGCGGCTGGAGTAGGGTTGCCACCTGACCGGGATTCACCTGGACAGTTCGGGTTTGGAATCATACATCCGGGTTTCAGACCGCTTGAAACTCGGACACATTATTCAGACCAGACTATGACTTCCCAGAAGGGTTGCTGGCTGCAGTTGTGTAAGCCGAGAGTGTCTGTTACACTCTCTTTCACATTGCCCAAAGCCAGCACTAACAATTCCCCCTCCCCGCACACAGACGGGAGAGGAGAGAGGGCTTGATCTGCTCCTTTTCCTCCCCTTCTGTCTGCCCACGCTCCAATCGGTGCTGTGCCTCAGAAAAGCAAAGTGGGGGCCTGAAATTTGAAGTCCAGCAGCCTCAGATACATCTGGATGAGAGGTGCTGACTGCCAAGGGGTGAGTGAGCTTACTATCCATCCCTGTCTGTGACTGAAGTCTCCCCCCTTCTCTCTCCTGCCTCTGAGTGAGTACACTAAGGTAAATCAGGGTTCACAGAGCACCCCTTACATCAGAGTTCCCCTTTACACCAGAGGCCACAGTGTTCCCCCTTATATCAGATTCCTCTCCGTACATCAGAGTTCTCAGTGTTCCCCCTTAGATCAGGGTTCCCAGAGCATCCCTAATGTCAGAGTCCCCAGAGTTCTCCCTTACATCAGAGTCTGCAGACCCCCCCCCTCCCCCATTGCAAGGGAACTCTGTGGACTCTGATGTAAAGGGGGACTCTTGTGCTTAACTTCATTTGATTAGAAATGTTATTTAATTGCAAAATATATGTATAGTTTATATTGAAAAAAAAAATTGCTGTGTGCCACTAAAGTGTTCAGGTTTGACTTGAAGAAAAGGTGGCAACCCTAGGCTGGAGCCGCAGGGCTCGTGCTCGTCACTGGAACAAACAGGTTCAGGTGAGAAAAAGGGGGGCTCTGGGGAGGGGGGGGCTGGACAGAGAGGGACCTCAGGTAAGTTTTCGGGGGGCTGCTGCAGCGCAGAAGGTTTTTCACCTTAATACATTGTCAGGTCACCTTGAGGCTAGGTGACAGATGCACTCTGTAGGAGTCAGAAGTGCACCGCTAGGTAGTGGACCCTAGGACTGACTGCTGCGGATTGAACCCTGGGAGGTTCAGGAAGCAGGTCTACTGGATCACTGACACAGATCCCACTGGGAGCTAGAGCATAGATTCCCCAGGGCGCGGAGTCTAAGAGCCAGCAGGTGTTCACCAGAGCCTTTAGTGGTAAGGATGGACTGCGCTGCAGTCTGGCTCCAGGTCGCGGCCCCCAGGGTCTCACAGCTCACGGTAGACTGCACTAGAAGAGGAAGGAGGCAGCAGGCTGGAACAACAAGGAAAGTAAGGGACAAGCCAAGGTCGGGGCCACAAGCAGACAAGGACAACAGAGTTCACGCCAAGGTTCAGGGTTACAGGCAAACAGGGATGGTCGGGGACACGCCAAAGGTTAGGGTCACGAGCAGACAGGAATAGTTAAGAACAGGCCAAAGTCGGTAACTGGAATCAGACGAAGGAAACACAGCAAGTACACACAAAAGCTAACACACAATGGTTGATCAGCACTGCTGGCTTGCAGTGCACAGGTTAATATAGGGTTCCCTGATAGGGCCTGGGGTGGGGCCATGCTTAGAGGAGAGGTTATAAAACCAGTCAGGTGAGAGGCAGCTGGTCTTTAGAGATGAACACATGGAGACAGGTAAGCTAACAGAGAAACTCTATTGCATAACTATGACATGCATAGAATGCATTAAAGTGGATGTAAACCCTCACATGTACCCAGTGAAGTGAACAGCCTCAGATGATACACAGAGATGAAACAAATCTCCCTACATAAGTTTTACATGTATATGTGCTGTCTTCATCTGTATATATCCTTTATAAAGTGCTCTATGTGTTAGGAGATTTTCTCTTCCTGTTTAACACTGATCGTGAAGTCTGGACATACAGCCAAGACAGCTGATTGGAGGATTAGGCACACACCCCCTCTTCTCAGTGAAAAGGAAGGAATGCGCATAGCTCTGTTCTTAGACGGCATGCTGATTGCTAATCTAATAATAGCAACCTCCCCTGGCACACACTTCAGGCTGCCATCTCAGAGAATGTGTGAGAAGTTATCATGTTGATAACAGAGGAACAAAGCAAGAAACAGCTACAGGACATAGTGCTTTGAAGAGAGGCAAGAAAACACTACAGCTATATGTGCCCCGCTCAAATTTCATGAACCAGGTTTACATCCACTTTAAGGTGAAAAACCTTGAGACTTTACAACCCCTTGAAGGTATAACATGAAACATGGTGCATCTGCAGGCCCCCACCTACAAACTGGCCCTTAAAGGGGTTGTAGGGGTTCCCGTTTTTTCACCTTAATGCATCCTATGCATTAAGGTGAAAAAACATTTGATGCTTACTGGCCCCCTAGCCCCCCATTTACTTACCTGAGCCCTCAAAAGTCCCACGTCGAGAAAGCGCTGGATTTCGGCTCGGTCTTCTTGGCTCTTCATTGGATAGATTGATAGCAGCTCAGCCATTGGCTCGCGCTGCTGTCAATCAAATCCAATGACGCCGGGGGGCAGGACTCGGGAGGGCGCCTGCAAGGTAACCCCCTGGGAGAGCGCTTCTCCCAGGGGGTTATCTGAGATGGGGAGGAGCTAGGAGACTCGCCGGGGGACCCCAGAAAACGCCATTCGGGGCCACTCTGTGCAAAACAAGCTGCACAGTGGAAGTAGGTATGACATGTTTATTATTTTTAAAAAATAAAAATTGAACCTTTAGCGTCACTTTAATCTTAGAGAATCTAGAGATTCTGCACCCCCCCTTGTCATTAAAGGGGTTGTAAAGGCAGAAGGTTTTTTTATCTTAATGCTTTCTATGCATTAAGATAAAAAGCCTTCTGTGTGCAGCAGCCCCCCTAACACTTACCTGAGGTCCCTCTCTGTCCAGCAATGTCCACGAGTGTCTCAGCCGTCCAAGAGTCTCCCTCCTGATTGGCTGAGACACAGAAGTGGCGCCATTGCCTGTCGCTGCTGTCAATCAAAGTCAGCTAGACAATCAGGGGAGGGGGAGGGGGAGCGGGGCGGGTTTCGGGGCTCCATGTCTAAATAGACACAGGGAGCTGTAAACCAGCTCAGGTGCCCCCATACAGTGCCTTGAAAAATGTTGCAACCAAAAATGTAAATATTTTATTGGGATTTTATGTGATAGACCAACACAAAGTTGTGAAGTGGAAGGAAAATGATAAATGGTTCAATTCTTTTACAAATAAATATGTGAAAAGCGTGGAGTGTATTTGTATTCAGCCCCCCTGAGTCAATACTTTGTAGTACCACCTTTCACTGCAATTACAGCTGCAAGACTTTTTGGGGATGTCTCTACCAGCTTTGCACATCTAGAGAGTGACATTTTTAGCCATTCTTTTTTGCAAAATAGCTCAAGCTCTGTCAGACTGAATGGAGAGCGTCTATGAACAGCAATTTTCAAATCTTGGCACAGATTCTCAAATGGATTTAGGTCCGGACTTTGACTGGGCCATTCTTACACATGAATATACTTTGATCTAAACCATTCCATTGTAGCTCTGGTGTTATGTTAGGGTCGTTGTCCGACTGGAAGGTGAACCAATCACTTTAATTCACATGAATCTCAATTTATGACTGAAAAAAACTACAATATCCATCTGCCACAGCAGCAGAAGGACCTCAAGGTAGTTCTAAAAAGAGCACAAGTGTGGTGACCTCACTGCACTTGTAGTCTATTAAAACTTACCCCAGCCCCATAACTGTAGCTTCGTACCTCTGTATAGACCTGTTGCTGGAAAAGTAGTCTGCAGAAGCCAGAGCATTGCACCTGCAATATTTTCGGCATTAAAGCCTGCAAAAGTCTCCAATGCAAAAAAAAAAAAAAAAATATATATATATATATATATATATATATATTTACAGTATATATATATATAATCATATACACAGTATATGTGTAGCGCTACCCCCAAAAGGGAACGAGCCGATGAATTTCATGGGTCTTTCCTCCACACAGCTAGGCAACAGAAATTTTCACACTCGCTCCAGAGGCTCAATTAACAGTCAAGAAATTTGGTTTTGTTTTGTTTATTTAAAGGGATGAACTTGGATAGGGAATAGGGATGTATGGGACCCCCAGAAATGAAGAACATAGATAGACACTTAAGGACTTGCTTATGTCTCTGGCTGCTGAGAACTGACTCCAGCTATGCTGTCCACCGGTGGAAGTGAGGGCGCAGATGCAGCGACATTAAACAGTTCCAAAACTAAAGGTGGAGGTGCTACTCCTGGCAAGAATACCAAAGCACCTGGCTACTATTGTCCCATGCTAGAAGTATGGAGGTGCTTCTGGCTGCTTTGCGCTGGCTCTAAGCTGTCCCCTGGTCCCAGACATGTAAATTATTGCACCTGACTGTCTTCTCTGTACAGACGTGGGGTAATTTGAAATGGAAGTTACTCACTCAGTCCCTTTCAGTGGTTCCTGGAATCCAAGAGGCAGCTATAAGGGCACAATGCTATACAGGCTGGGTCTTGATTTCAAGATGTCTTCAGCTAAGCCTAGCTAAGGCAGATAAAGGGTTTGAGGCTTCCACCTTCTCCTGTTTTCTCTCTCTCTCTTTTCTGGCCTTCTTTCTGCCCAGGGGCAGAGCCCCCCCCAGCACAAGGGTGCCCTCCAGGCAACTGGACTCTGGACTCTGCTCCCAGACTGCCAGGCTCCTGGGTATTTTTGGCTCACTCCCCGCCTTCTGGGCCTCATCTGCCTAGGGATTGGTGGGAACTTCCTAAATATTCAGGCTGCTGCCTTTGTTCCTCCACCCTCCACGTTCCAGAACTACCCAGAGAGTTCTAGAAGCCAGGGGGAGATAACAAAGCCATGGCTTTGAAGCACTGCACAGCCCAAAAACATATTATCCTATGTTCCTCTACCTACAGATGAGCCAAACTAAATTTGCCTCACCTAGTAACACTGAGGGTGCTACATATAAAGCCCCTGGTCTTTTGATAAGAGAATAAAAAATGTAAAATCCCCCTTTTATCTTAGGGAGTAGTCAACAAGGCTTCTATTTCTTTTGGAAACCAGGATTCGGAAGCAGTGCTGATCAAATGTATGTGCTCTAATGCAAAATGTAGGAAAAGTTTGACTTGCTTTACCTGCAAAGCAAACTCATCTCAATAGCATCCACTGCATCCAAAGAAATGCAACAGCAAAGCAGATCAAACTCATACCTGTCATCCCCCAGTAGATTCTACGTAGGAACATATGAAGATTGTACGCAGAAAACAGAAATTTTTGAACCATAGTGTTGCCCTGGGCTTCCAAGGTAGGACGAGCTGGGCTATCAGGGTCACGTGGAAAAATGGAAACGTGGTAATGGGTAAACCCCTGCTAAAATATTATTTGGAAGGTAGACATTTGCTTTAAAGTGAATCTATGCTTTGTCTAGAGAAGTCCCACCAGCAATTTATACTTACCTTCCCTTTGCTCCACCGCTGATCCATTTACCTGCCTGGAGCATGTGACTCACTCCCATTCTTCAAATGGTGGTAGAAACGAGTACAGCTTTTAGACATGTACAGTTCCTCTTTCATTCAAATGAATGGCTACACACTCACGTGCGTACCTGTTTAGATTTGTTTATATATGTTTAGGAACATTTATGCAGATTTGCATGTACAATTTACATATCTCAGCATCCCTGGACACAGAGGTGTCCTACTTTTTTTCTGGACAGCTAAACGCAGCAGACATTTTTGCATTTAGGAGCAGCTGTGTGTAGGGTCTCATTGATTACTATAGTGCCGCGTATAGAGGTGCATAAAACTATACGCAGTGCACATCTAAACTGAGCATTTTTTCTGTTCATGTGAAGGAGCCCCTAAAGTGCATGTTTGTGAAGGGTAAACAATAAGTGCAAGAAAGTACAAAAATAATCATATCCATCGACATTTTGGGGGCTTATGGGTGCCCTTTCGCAAGAGGAAGGACACAAGTCTTTCACCTTTAGAAAAGGGTTCACTGAGACCCTAAAACATTAATTGATATGTTTATTGTTCCATACCTCCCAACTGTCCCTGATTTCGAGGGACTGTCTCTGATTTGGAGCAATGTCTCTCTGTCCCTCCTTCCTCCTCATTTGTCCCTCATTTTGGCCTGATCTATATAGTTGTATAGTTGTATATAAAATTAACTTTTTATATTTTAAACAGTGTTTCCCAGTGCTAAACCGTTCATCTAATTTCTAAATTGCTCCATTTGTACATTTTAAAGCCAGTATAAAGAAATAGTAGAGGTTAAAAAAAGCAGTTGTGGATTTAATTAACCTTTTTTTGGTTAATTCTCCTTTAAGGGGGTGTGGCAGGAGGCGCGTCCTATGCCTACATACATTTGCCAGTAGGTGTCCCTTCTTTTTTTTTCTTTCTTTATTTTATTTAAATTAAATCTATATTGGAACTAATTAGAATTATTATTACTTTTAAAACCTTATAGACATAGAAGCCTGTGAAGGTCTTCATCGTCTCACCAGTATATAACATTGCCCAATGTTGGGCTCGTTCACTCCTTGAATGATTCAAGGTAAAAAATCTTTTGCATCACCACCCACACCCATTATCACTTTTGTTGTGCTTGTCTGTTTTTCACTATTTCAATTCACTTCACAGTTTTTATTCAGGTTTATTTAATTAAATCATGACTTCACTCAAGTTCATATATTAATTGATTTTTTTCACCACGCAACACTCTACCTATTTCACTCTACACACATCACATAAAAATTAAAAAATATTTTTACATACATAACACTTTTTCAGTTCCTAGTTCTCCTCTTCTGCACCCATTCACTGTACTAGCATTCCACCCCTTGATATTTTATTACTTTTAATTCTCTAATTCCTCATATTAACATCAATAACCTACCAGGCAAGTATAGGTGTGTGCATGCACTGGCTTTGAGCTGACTAGCAGTAATACTTATATATCAAATTATTATTATGTTTGATTGATTAATACTCATTAAACTTCTTTTAACCAATATATAATAAACAATAAACTTGTCTGACCATATGCGTACATGCAAATACGTATACACCATTTTTATGACTACAAGACAATTAACGTTAATTCGATACTGTACCGCTACCATTGTACACACATTATGAGGTCCCAAGTGGTCTGTCTCTAGCACCCTCTGTGGGTTTTAATAAACCAAATTAAACCTTGAATTTTGTAATTTAGGAAATTGAAAGTGCCCCTGTGCCCCTCCCCTGACCTGTTCCCCAGTTCCAATAGAGAGGTGACTTCTTGCAAGATGTGAAAACCTCACGGGATTATCGGGATTTGTTGTGTTTTTTTAGATGAGCAGCAATTCGCTTGGCTATGGAATGCATCTTTCATATCAGGAAGTGGTAAACATATACAACTCCATTCCAATAGAATATAGTGACTATGTAAAATAAAAATGTATTTCTAATTCATAAATTTTGTGTTTCTCTCGCACTGAAAAATTTCCCTGAAGAAGACCTTTACACTGACACTAAACTCTGGTTTAAAAAATAAATAAATAAATAAATAATAAAAAAAAAAAAAAAAAAATATATATATATATATATATATATATATATATATATATATATATATATATATATATATATATATATTCAGGTATGTATTCTTAACCCAAAAAAGTACTCTTTAGGGTCGAATCACACCGCAATTTATCTGTTCCGGATGTACTTCTGCGCATGTGTTTTTGATGCATTCTGGTGCATTTTTACCCTTGTTTTCTTTGTTTTAATTCAGGACATGTGTGTTCAGTGCATTTTTATGTATTTATTTCAGGTACTTATATAGCACCCTCAATTTATGCAGCGCTTTACATACAGTATATATATTATACATTCACATCGGTCCCTGCCTTTAGGGCGCTTACAATCTAAGGTCTCTAACTCACATTCATACATACTAGGGCCAATTTTAGACAGAAGCCCCTTAACCTACCAGCATGTCTTTGGAGTGTGGGAGTGCCCGGAGGAAACCCACACAGGCACAGGGAAAACATGCAAACTCCAGGCAGATAGTGCTGTGGTTGGGATTTAAAAATGCCCTGGACTGCATTTGATGTGAACCAGACCTTAGTGCCTAGTCTCTACGATATCTCCAAATTCTTTTTTTATTTTTTATGTTGAGATTCAACTTCCTGTTATGGGGCGTACACACGGTCGGACTTTTTAGCTACAAAAGTCCGACAGCCTGTCCGACAGACTTCCGGCGGACTTTCAGCGGACTTGCGGCAGACTTTCTAACGAATGGACTTGCCTACACACGACCACACAAAAGTCCGACTGATTCGTACGTGATGACGTACACCGGACTAAAATAAGGAAGTTGATAGCCAGTAGCCAATAGCTGCCCTAGCGTGGGTTTTTGTCTATCGGACTAGCACACAGACGAGCGGATTTCGGGGTCCGTCGTAGTTACGACGTAAAGATTTGAAGCATGTTCCAAATCTAAAGTCCGTCGGATTTGAGGCTGAAAAAGTCAGCTGAAAGTCCGGGGAAGACCACACATGATCGGATTGTCAGCCGGCTTTAGTCCGTCAGCCTTTTGTAGACGAAAAGTCCGACCGTGTGTACGCGGCATTAGAGGGTGGCTACGTTCCTTCTCCAAGTACTCTCTTTTGCTTGCATACTCCCAAGATGGACTATGGGATGTGTATTGTACATAGAGCAGTGCAGATGATCGCAACTAATGTGCCCGGCTCATTCCAAACAAACAGAAGTGAGAGGAAAAGGAGAGGTTCAAGAAGTCACTGAGAACATTACAGGGAGGCAGAAAAACACAGTAATGCCCCGTACACACGAGTGGAAATTCCGCCAGCAAAAAGTCCGATGAGAGCTTTTGCTCCATCGGACTTTTGCTGGTGGAATTCCAGCCAGCAAAAGATTGAGAGCATGTCCTCAATTTTTTGGTCGGAAAAAGTTCCGATCTGAAACTCTGATCATCTGTACCAATTCAGATGCGCAAAATTCCTATGCATGCTCGGAAACAATTCGACGCATGCTCGGAAGCATTGAACTTCATTTTCTCGGCTCGTCGTAGTGTTGTACGTCACCGTGTTCTTGACAGTCGAAAGTTCAGAGAACTTTTGTGTGACCGTGTGTATGCAAGGCAAGCTTGAGCGGAATTCCATCGGAAAAACCATCCAAGATTTTTCCGACGGAAATTCCGCTCGTGTGTACTTGGCATAAGAATCAATTTAATAAAAAACAGATTACAGGACCATTAGGTAGCTGATTTGTGTGGATTATATTTGGAGAATTATGCTGGCCATACACTACACAAAAAATCGGCCGAAATTCGGTCATTTAGGCGGTTCATTCGGCATGGGCACAAATTGATAATGAAGGAAATTTTCTGCTGAACTAAAGATAAATTGAAAGGTTAATGTGTTTCCCCTCCAAACTGTTTGCACTAGGTATATGTGAAAAAAAACAAACAAAACACGGATTCGTTTATGTCCATTGAACGATTTATCGGTCATTACATGGTACTATCGTTTGCTCTCATGGTCAAAAGTTTGTTTTTCGAAAATGGGTTTGAACGATTTTTCTTATATGGCCAACATAAGGTTATCATTTATTAGTGTCACGAATGTTCACTCAAATAATTGTGTAAATATTTACTTCAATTATTCAATGATGTGAAAAGCATTTGTAGATGACAGAGCAGCGAAAGTGAACAGGAATTTGATTTTCACGTGATTTAATTGAAGTGGATATCCACATACGCGCAGGGGTCGGCATTGCGACCCAGTCCCAAACTCCAGGGGGCCCGTGTGGCCCCCTTGTATGCCTTGATAGGAGAGCGACAGGAGCGGTGGGATGTAGGGGAACTGATCCCTCCATGTAGCCGTTGAATGACTGCCGGCACTGCTCAGTGCCAGTGATTGGTATTTTTTTTATATTCATTCATAGCTTGGGAATAGAAAACTGTGTTACTATGTGAAAAAAGATGCGGCACTAAAATCATGAAAGAAAAAGTGAATATCAAATCAAACAGAACAAGTCACCTGTAGTCGGTAAGGAGCCTCTTTACTCACTCGGTGTGCTAATATCTTGGAATTTGGATCTGGTTTCATGCACCTACCTTTGGATTATCATATCCACACCTTTTATGGACCTTTTTTTTTATATATTTTCTAATATTGCACTGATTCTTATTGCTATGGGACTTTCTATGTGCTTTTTTATTTCTAATTTTATTTTTATTTTGTCATGATTTTTGGTGTTCATGATTTGTTTGAATCACTTTTCAATGATTGATTTTTGCTTTTAATATTGTCTCACTTCAATTATGGTTTATCACATATTGTTTAATTTTTTTATTTGGTAATTAATTTAGGTGGGATGTATATGTATTCATTTATATAATTATATTTACAATTTATCTTTGTGCGGTATCCGCCTTAATTTTTCTTGATGAGAGTTTTTTCACCATTACTCTTTTCACTTTTTTATTTTTACTTTTTCACCATTACCTTGTTCTGTTTGATTTGATATTGACTTTTTCTTTCATGATTTTAGCGCCCCATCTTTTTCACATTTTATAGGAGTTTTTGTATTATGCCCCGTACACACGGTCGGATTCTCCGACGGAAAATGTGTGATAGGACCTTGTTGTCGGAAATTCCGACTGTGTGTGGGCTCCATCACACATTTTCCATCGGATTTTCCGACACACAAAGTTTGAGAGCAGGCTATAAAATTTTCCGACAACAAAATCCGTTGTCGGAAATTCCAATCGTGTGTACACAAATCCGACGGACAAAGTGCCACGCATGCTCAGAATAAATAAAGAGATGAAAGCTATTGGCCACTGCCCCGTTTATAGTCCAGACATACGTGTTTTACGTCACCACGTTCAGAACGATCGGATTTTCCAACAACTTTGTGTGACCGTGTGTATGCAAGACAAGATTGAGCCAACATCCGTCGGAAAAAATCCTAGGATTTTGTTGTCGGAATGTCCAAACAAAGTCCGACCGTAAAACAAAAATAAAAAACGACTGACACCAGTGGCAGAACTGCCAAGGTCGCAAAGGTCGCACTTGTGACTGGGCTCTGGCGTTCCGCCACCGTAGGGGGACCCCAAAACGGCAGGAAAGTAATAATAACGGGTCCCACAATAGGATTAAAGGGCCCCAGGATCAGTGGGAAGGGCGCGTTATTGGGGGGGGGGGGGGGTGTGGCCCTCATGGTTTCTTGCACCAGGGCCCTGAAGGTTCTAATTACGCCTTTGGATATCCATATAATGAATGGACAGTCTTAACACCTTTAGTAAATTCGCCTTGATGTCTGAGCTAATATTTAGGTAATTTGGTTCTACAAAATGTCATTGATTCAAGTGATACTTTAACAAGCCAGATCCATATCAATTAAAACTTTATTTAAATGAAACAACTTTCTTTTTTAAACAAACTAGGTTATTTCAGCTGTAATTACACTCTGCAATATTATTATTTCACACTCCGGCCCTTTTCATTTATAGACAGACCTGGAAAATACTTTGTTGAATCAGATCACTTTGTAAACCTACAAAGACCTGCTACAAACCTGTTGTAAACTAAGTTATTCCTCAGTAGGAGATTTGACTTACAATATGATTTTCAAATTACTAACAGTTTGTTTAATATGGAAAGATATAATACACAAAGTGCCGTACGTCACCGCAACCAATGAAAAAACATATTTTAGTGATAAATGGCGAAATCTAAATCCGCGGCTTTGAAAGCCGTGTTATGCTCATCATTACTGCTCTCCGCAAATAAAGCGTACTGTATGTATATCCACCAATAATTACAAAACGCTGGGCATTCTATTAAAATGATGATTTCTGCAGTTAAAGCTCTGCTCAAATCCACCTCCTTTTACTGCTCATGCTTACCTACTGTCCCATGGTGACAATGGACTCTTTCTGGGGCCAATAGGAATGCACACTCCAAAGTGGAAATGGGTGAGCCACAGCTCAACTTTAGTTGCTAAAGTCAACCTCCTTGGATTCTAGAATTTCAATAGGTTCTAAAGATTGTAATGACACAGAGTGACTTTTTTTTTTTCTTTTACCACTTCAGCAAACTCTATCGAGAGACTTATTTAACTTCACGTTCATTTGCTGTCTCCTTCTCATAGTTACATAGTTACATAGTTAGTACATTATACATTATGCATTATACATTATATAAAAAAATTGGGGTAAATACTGTCATAATAAGAGATATAACTCACAAATTCATTTGCTGTGTATCTGATCTCCATAGTGTTGTAACCTGTAGACAAACATTGCCCCAATCTCCTGATGCTGACTGTCCACTGCTATGTTTGGTTCTCGGTTTCACATCATTGTGGTATTGTCCTTATAAATTGCTGAGGTTACCATCTATATCTGTCGTAGGAAAATTCTATTCTTCCCTACCCATATTGACCACCCTCCTGCCATCTTCTCTCCCTCCCACCTCCCTTCCCCCTCCCCCACCCCTCTTGGGTTTGTTCTCGAACCTCTTTCTTGTTTCCAGTTCTACTCAGTCAAGGATCTCCTTCCGCCATCTTTTCTAAGTACTTCTCCGAAGTTTTGAAAGTTCTCCATCTCTTCTCCAGATACTATTGTATTTTTCTGGCTACCCTTTTTCTCTACTGCATAAGTATTCCATTCTACTGTAATATTCTATTCGCTCAGACCATTCCCTTATATCCGGTTTTTCTGTACTTAACCGCCTCTTAACCGGTTTTTCTGTGACGTAAAGCGGATTTTCACTCTCTCCCCAATTCTTTTTTTTAAAAACACCTACTTACCAGTGATGAGTTCTACAAATTTCAGATACTCACCCACCCACTGGATTCAGCGTTGTCCAGCTGAGATCCTCTTTTCCTCTTACAGCGCCACTATGTTTTGGTGTGATGTCATCGAGAGGCTGCCTGCTGTTCTAGGTTCAGCCGGCATGGCTCCCCATGATGACCGCCCGCCCCAAAGGGAGGACAGTGTGCATCATTCACCTAGGCAGATAACATGCAAGGGGGTTGAGGCTGGACAATTTTTTAACCACTTGCCAACCGCAATACATATATATAAATATACGTTGCGGTTTTCAAGTGGTTCACTGGATTATGGCTGAAGATATCAGCCATAACCCCAGCATTGTTTTTTTGCAGCTGGCGACTGGCTTTCTCATGAAACTGCTCTGACCCTTGGAGGCTTTCAGAAATGGTGGGGGGGCGTTTGCTAGTGTTTCTCGGGCTTACCGTTTCCGCTGGTTTGCCTGAGAAACGATCCGACAGTGTGACCAGCTGCTCCCATAGGCGATCCAAGAGTGGATAATCTTTGATCCCCTCTGTGGCCTTGGAGCACCGGAGTGATGTCATGACATCACTTCCCGTCCAGGCTGGATTAAATTTTTTTTTTTTTTAAAGCAAAAGACCAAAACATTTTTTGTTGATCTTTTGCTTTTAAAGGTAAAGAAGAGATTTAGGGTACTTTTGACGTTTGGAATTTGATGCCCAGGGCAGCGCACCCTCGTTTAGTTTTATTTATTCCTTGTAATAGGAATAAAAGTGATAAAAAAAATTAAAGGAACAGTGTAAAAATAAAAAAATAAAAAGTAAAATAAACAAGAACATTTTTTTTTTTAGAGTGTCCCATCCCTCCATGCTCACGCACAGAAGCGAACGCATATGTAAGACGCGCACGCATATGTAAACAGCATTCGCACCATTGTGAGGTATCGTCATGAACTTAAGAGTGAAAGCAATATTTCTAGCACTAGACTTCCTCTGTAACTCTAAACAGGTAACCTGTAAAGGTGTTTAAAGCATTGCCTATGGAGATTTTTAAGTACTGTAGTTTGTCGCCATTCCACGAGCGTGCACAGTTTTAAAGCATGACATGTTAGGTATCTATTTACTCAACATAACATCATCTTATACATTATATAAAAAATTGGGGTAAATACTGTCATAATAAGACATATAACTCACAAATTCATTTGCTGTGTATCTGATCTCCATAGTGTTGTAACCTGTAGACAAACATTGCCCCAATCTCCTGATGCTGACTGTCCACTGCTATGTCTGGGTGTCCTTATGCGCATAGAATGTCCTACTAAGTGGTCAACAGAGAAGTGGCCTCTCACATTAGTGGTCAGTGGAGAAATGCCACATTTACATCAGCAGTTATTGGAGAAATGTGCTGCTCAGTTTTATGGCCAGTGAAGATGTGTCCCATTTGAGTTGTTGAATCATTTTTGGTGTAAAGGATTGAACCAGCCAACTCCTCAGTTGACTAACCCTATATTAACCCATGAGAATCCACTACTTTTTTCCTACAAAAATTTGAAACCCTGGTCAAGGGGGAATGTTGTTTCGCTCCGAACGCGACGGCTTGCTATCTTTACCTTCTATAATGAAATAATACTTTTAGAATCCTAAACCTTTGGTGTAGAGTTTTTGTTTTTCTTTATACCTTCCTGTATTCACCCGAGGTGCGTTTGAGAGCATTTTGTTTTAGACCGCTACCTAACCCAGTCATTGGATTCCACAATATGAACATATCTTTACACTGAGGAAGAAAACCAACTCTGGATCAAGTTTTTCCTATCTACACCATTTTTATTTCACTGGGAGTCAGTGGTAAAATTGCTCCTTACATTGGTAGTCTGTGAGAAGAATGCCCCATTTTACTAATAGTTAGTGGTAAGGATGTCCCTTACATAGGAGGCCAATGGGAGGAATGACCCATTTCACTGGGCTTAGTGGTAATAATGCCCCTTACATAGCTGGCTAGTGGGAGGAATGTCAAGCTTACAGACAACTAACAAAATCATTGCTGTCAGTTGGGGTGCTCCACTGGTGCAACACCACTGGCTCTGCCACTTGACCTTGGTCCTAAAACTATGCATGCACTGCAGATGGGAGGTTAATCTGTCAATCTATCACTGCTCAATAAACATCTAACTCCCTCTTGAGAAAACCAAGGGTTCCATGGAACCTTAGTTGAGAATTGTGAGCAAAGATGATAGGCTTCAATAGTCATACCTCTTCCCATCCTGTAAGTCAGTGGTCTCCAAATTGCAGCCCAGGAGCCAGATGTGGCCATTTGCTTGATCTTATCTGGCCCATGGAGCCACAGTGGGATAATTCCTGCCACTTGCACCAGCAATGGGACACTATGGTTCCCATTCATACCAATGATGGGACACTATTCTTCCTACAGATATCAATAATCGGGCACTATTCCTCCTACTGACATCAATGATGGGACGCACCATTCCTCCCACTGACACCAATGATGGGCCACTATTCCTCCCACTGACACCAATGATGGGGCACTATTCCTCCCACTGACACCAATGATGGGGCACTATTTCTCCCACTGACACCAATGATGGGGCACTATTCCTCCCACTGATACCAATAATGGGGCACTATTCCTTCCACTGACACTAGTGATGGGGTACTATTCCTCCCACTGACACCAATGATGAGGCACTATTCCTCCCACAGACTTCAATGATAGGGGTGCTAGTCCTCCTACTGACATCCATGACGGGACGCTATTCCCCACATTGACATCAATGATGGGGCACTATTGCTGCCACTGACACCAACGAGAGGGCACTAATTCCTCCCACTGGCACCAATGATGGGGAACTATTCTTGCAACTGGCACCAATGATGGGGCACTATTCCTGCCACTGACCCCAATGATGGGGCACTATTCCTGCCACTGACCCCAATGATGGGGCACTATTCCTGCCACTGACCCCAATGATGGGGCACTATGCCTCCCATTGATACCAATGATGGTGCATCATTACTGCCACTGACACCAATAATGAGACACTATTGATCTTTTATTAAAAAGAATCAAGCAACCAATTTTATACTAAAGTAAAAAACAAAACCATAGTACAAAACTTCAACAGAAATCCAAGGAATACACATCCATGTTCAGAATATATACAATATATACATAATCCACTACCAAACCTATTTACATAAAGCAGCAGAAAGGGCCTAAGAGGCACAACCCATCACCTATGTACACAGGCATTTATCAAAAATTAATCCAAAAAAAAATAAAAATCTAGGGTGATAAGAGACAGACAGCCACACCCGGGAAAGGGACTCCTGGCAGTCAGGGAGGCTTGAAACCCCTCCACGCCTTCAACCAAGCCCCCTGACTTTGCTTGTCTCTCTCAAGCACCCGAATCTTCTCCACCTCATGCAGAATGTCATACACCACCACCTGAACAGGACGGATTTTATGCCGAATGCTGACCTGACACCGTGCGTTCAAGGTGAAATAATGGACTACTAGGCTAACTAAAAAAAGTGTATCCAAACAAAAAAAAACACCAGTATTGAATGCTCCATACACCCACTCAGCATAACCCAGCCTGGAGAGGAAAGAAACACCGAGGGCCCGCCCCACCTGTTTGTACACCTCTATGTTAAAGGGGCAATGAAGCAGAAAATGGACCATAGTCTCCTCCTCACCTGCACACTCCTTCCAAGGACAGCTACGATCCATCCCACAGCGGTTTGTAAATTGCCCCTAACATAGAGTCTCCCATGGACGCACAACCAGGCCAGATCCCTAAATTTAGGGGGTACTCTGTCCAAATTAATTAAGTCTTAACCCTGCCCTCAAAACTCTGCCTGGGTAATCCCTTAAGGCCAGTGGGTCATGAAAGACTTCGCTCAAGACTCGACCCATAAGGACTTTCCTCGGAACCGATCTGAGATCTTCAGCCGACAATCGCCACTGCCGTAGTAACTTCAGGCACGGAGCGACATAGGCTGGTAGCTGACCACCATGACCCCTGAGATTCTTCACTTGGCCACCTTCTTCCCAAAGTCGTAAAAAAAGGCCTAAACCAAGATCTAAATATGCCTACCCATCCAGGAGGTTCCGCTGCAAGCATATTACCAATGTTATGATGAGACACTATTCCTCCCACTGACACCATTGATGAGACACTATTCCTCCCACTGACACCAATGATGGTACACTGCAGTGTTAATTTTGGCAGCAATTTCTAGGGGCGTGGTCCGGACATGGCCGAGTGAGGACGCATTTACACAGAGCTCCCGGCTTCTCCTATCCCATCTTGGCTATCTTCGCTCTTTTTTCAGAAAATGCTCTCAGCTAAGAAGCGTACATATAGAAGGAACAAAAAGAAACCAAGCCAGGCACCTGGGACGCCCGCACTAGCAGACTTACAGAGACTCTTTGGCAGATCTCTCTCCGGCTCGCCAGACCTTAAAATGGCGGACCCCTATGCCTCCGGCTCGCAGACCCCAGACCTCATGGCATCCCCGGCCTTCCTGACGGGACCCTGCAGCCCACTGCTCCACTCCAGCTCCCCCTTCCTATCGGAAGCGAACCGGGAGGAGACCCCCCGCCAGCCCTTCATGATGGGAGCGGATGCCGAGCTGAAGGCTCTCCTCCGCGCATTACCGACCAGAGCGGACATCGAGGCCCTCGTTGGGAGGGTCGAGGCGGCACACAGGAAAGAGCTGAATGCAGTGAAGCAGGAGGTTCACTCTCTCTCCACGCGGCTCTCTTCAGGCGAAACCTCCCTAGCGGCCCTGGAACAGAGAGTGACCTCTCTAGAATCGAGCCAAACAGACCACAACACCTCGGCAATAGAGTTACAGCTCAGAATGGAGGAAATGGAGGATAGGAGCCGTAGGAACAATCTGCGGCTCCGAGGCCTCCCAGAAGCTACGGGGCAAGCAGATCTCCAAGCCACAGTGACGGACATCTTCCGTAGGGTGGCGGGAGACCGCCTTCCGGAGCGGGTCGAAATCGATCGCGTCCACAGGGCCCTGGGCCCCAGATCATCGGACCCGACCAGACCCAGAGACGTGATCTGCCGCCTACATCACTACACCCACAAGGAGATCATTGCACGTGGAGCCTGGGAAGCGGGAGATTTGGAATTCGATGGCGCGCACGTGAAACTACTTCCTGACATCTCTAGATCAACACTCATCCGTCGAGCCATTCTAAAGCCTCTGCTGGATCTGGCCCGACGCTGCAACGCCACTTACCGTTGGGGCTTCCCGCTGTCTGTCACCTTCATCAAGGAACAAAGATCCTTTCTCCTACGCTCCCCGGAATCCCTGCCTGCTGTGTTTGACTTCTTAGGCACAGATCCGATCGAGATCCCCAACTGGCTGGACTACCTACCTAGAGCACCCGGTCGGCCTACTACAATGAGGCACCAGGCACCAAGACCGCAGAGAACACAGAGAAGTGGACGTCGCCCTCGATCTCTCTCCCAGGGGAGCCAGCGGGAAGCGTGAGTACACCCTTGCTTGTCACCTCTCCCCTACACCGCAGGAACGGTTACTTCTTGGCTTCACGGATGTTCTTAGGTGACCCCTTTTTGCCATGGCCCCTGTTGTCATCCCCCCTTGAGAGACCCTCACAGACACCTTGCGCTTAGCCCCCATCCCATTAGGAACCAGGCCCTGATTAAGCTTTCTCCCCTTAACCCCCCGCACCACAGATCCCCCAGGCTCTGGCACGAACTCAAGATCCATCTCAGGGGCCGGAACGGGCTGATTGTGCTTGTCTCGACCCTCAGCCTTGAAGGTACTTTTACCCACTCATCAGCCACGGTGGTCCCCCTGCATCTCCTCATTCTCCAAGGGGTGCATGATACCCTCCAGTACCACAGATACGGAACTGTCTGCAGCTGATGAACACTACTCTCCCTGGAAGAACTTGCCCGAAATAGGGTTATACTAGAGAATGACTCAACCGGACTAGCTCAGAACTTCCTTGGGGTCTACCCTAAGCCGTGGCTTGTGAGCCAGTCGTGAGTTAACCTCTGCCCCACACTCACTAGCCTTTCTCTCCCTATGTTATGAGTTTTAAAACCCCTTTTTTTCTGTTGGTTATAGCTGTGTTTAGGGGGGGAGGAGGTCTTGTGGGGACTCATCAGTCTAAACGTATGTCTAGCATACACTAAGTGGGGGGTACACTCAAGGGGATATTTGAACTACTGGGGGAGATACTTGACTGTGGGGAGGTGGGGGGGATCACTTGGGCTACGTTATACTAAGGTACTCTAGAGGGGATGCCTCTCCTCTCCCCGCCGGTGTTCACAATCTCCAGTGAGACAGTCCAGCCCTGCCGCTGTGCGCGTAGATTGGAGACTGGTTGAGGGAAGTCTGCCTCCAGCGGATCACCGACAAACCACAGAGAGTGACCGCGGTGGAGGGGAGGAGACCCGTCTCTATCGTTTTTAGAGTTGAGCCCCAGAGTTAGCCGGGGTATTTATCTTTTCTTCATTTGTTTTCCTTGTTTAATTATATTTTATAACTGTTTAATAGTGCTTCTGCAATGGACCAGGATGGGAGGGAGTCCCGGGACCTCACCCACGGGCAGTATCCATCCACACCCCACGTAGGCCTTTGCATACACCTAGTTCTTTAGGGTGTTATGCATTATAAGTAAGCATTGTCTTACTGACTTAGACTTGCTAGGTGAGACGGCAACAGTGTGAGTAGTTGCTGCTCTTACACCTTCTACTTCTTCCCCCTTTCCTTCTATTCCCCCACCTTCTCCCCCTTCCCTTTATTATTTTTCCCCATAACTTTTGCTAATCTTTTCCCCCCCACTCCCCAGGAGGACATGGCGGGGGATACCATTAAGGTGACATCCCTCAACGCTAAGGGGCTCAACACCCCGGAAAAAAGGCGCATGCTACTGCATGATCTTAAAAAGTCACGTACAGACATTGCATTCGTGCAAGAGACCCATTTTAAAACGAATAAATCCCCTGCACTCCAGAATAGAACCTTCCCATATGCCTACCACTCCACGCACTGCGGCGCCAAATCGAGAGGTGCTTCGATCCTGGTCTCCAATAGGTTGCCTTGGCGTTTCCAGGAAATGCTGGCAGATCCAGAGGGTCGCTTCTTGTTCTTAAAGGGACAGATAGGAGAAGCCCAATTTACGTTGGCCACCCTGTATGCCCCCAATGAGCAACAGGCGACCTTTATCAGACGCACAATTAGGAGGCTTATGGAGTACAGAGAAGGCCAACTAATCCTGGGAGGTGATTTTAATGCACCACTAGACCCCTCGGTGGACACGTCTTCGGGCACCTCCTCCCTGTCACAGTCACATCGAAAATGCATTAGACAAGCCATGCATAACGCCCATCTACTTGATATCTGGAGACTCCAGCACTCTGGAGAGAGGGACTATACCTTCTTCTCCCCCCCTCATAAGGTATACTCCAGAATAGACCTCTTCCTGGTGCCACACGACCAGTTACATCTGGTGGTTGCTTCCACAATTGGTCAGATCACATGGTCGGACCACGCGCCAATCCACCTCACGTACAACCTTACTGAGAGACCCTCACCTAGGTCTCTCTTCTGGCGTCTAAATGAGAGCCTGTTGCAGATCCCGGAGGTGCTGGGAGACGTGTCCAATGCCATAGATGCATACTTTCAGGAAAATGATACCCAGGGTTGTGACCCTGGCATTTTATGGGAGGCTCACAAATGTGTATTGAGAGGCATACTTATTAAACACGGAGCCGCCATTAAAAAGAAGAGAAATCTACAGCTTGCCGGGTTGCTCTCTGATCTAGCTATTATAGAATCCCAACATAAACAGCAGCCCTCCCAGAACCTGGAGACGAAGCTGGGGAATATACGAGCTCAAATTAATGATTTACTCCTTTATAAAGCAAAGGCTGCCTTGCAGTTCTGCCGCAAGCTGTCTTATGAGTCGGGAGAGAAATGTGGTAAGCTGTTAGCGAGATCGGTAAAGGAAACTAAAGCAGCCTCATACATCCCACAGATAACATTACCTGACGGCACGAAGGCCACCATCCCGAAACAAATTGCAAAGGGTTTCGAAACCTTCTACTCTGACTTATACAATCTACCCACCCCCCCCACCAGCTTAGTGGACATTGATAAATATGTATCGTCAGCCCAAATCCCCAAACTGCCGGTAGAAACTAAGACCCTGCTAGATGAACCAATCACACTGGAAGAGATACAAACCGCAGTAAAATCCATGAAAATAGGTAAAGCACCAGGGCCGGATGGTTACACAATCCAGTACTATAAGACTTTCCTCACGACTTTAGGCCCAAGACTTGTGACATTCTTTAACACACTAGGGGTAAAATCCGCATTCCCAACTGAAACCCTCAAAGCTCATATCTCCTTAATCCACAAGGAGGGGAAAGACCCATGCTCATGTGGTAGCTACCGTCCCATCTCCCTTTTGAACGTCGACCTTAAAATATTTTCCAAAATCATAGCGAATAGGTTAGCAGCTCATCTCAACTCCCTGATCCATCTGGATCAAGTGGGGTTTATCCCATCCAGAGAAGCTAGGGATAATACCATTAAAGTCCTCAACCTTGTCCATACAGCAAAATCTAAGAAAATCCCCACCATCTTTGTTAGTACAGATGCGGAGAAGGCCTTCGACAGGGTGCACTGGAACTACATGTTTTCGGTCCTCCGTCATGTCGGTCTGGGAGACAGAATGCTGAAATGGATTGGCAGCATTTACTCGACCCCATCAGCACAAGTAAAGGCCAATGGTATACTGTCCAACCCTTTTCCCATCAGAAATGGCACAAGACAGGGGTGCCCTTTGTCCCCCCTACTCTTTGCCCTTTCCCTCGAACCCTTCCTCTGTAAAATTAGGTCACACCCAGACATAGCAGGTCTCCAATTGGGCAATACGAACTGCAAAATCTCAGCGTACGCTGATGATCTTCTGTTCTCCCTAACGAACCCTAGAATCTCACTCCCCAATCTAATGCGCGAATTCAAAATATATGGAGAGATCTCGAACCTAAAAATAAACTTTTCTAAGTCTGAGGCAATGGGAGTGTCGGTCCCCCATAACATCCTAATGGAGCTTCAATCAAACATTAAATTTAAGTGGACCTCATCAGCTCTTAAATACTTGGGCACGCTTATCCCCCCCGACGTGACACAGACGTTTGACCTAAACTTCCCCCCATTACTGACAAAGACCCGGACTTTACTAGACAGATGGCACACAGGCTTTCACTCCTGGTTCGGGAGATGCAACCTACTCAAAATGAGTATTCTACCAAAATTCTTATACCTGATCCAAGCCTTACCGATCCACATCCCACCCTCCTTTTTCAGGCAGACCCACACTCTCTTCACCAGATTCATTTGGGCACACAAAAGACCGCGTTTACGCCGCTCACAACTGATTCTACCCAAACATTGTGGAGGACTGGCAATGCCCGATATTCGTCTATACTATATGGCCTCGCACCTAGGACGCATCCTCGATTGGAGGAGAAATGGTGCCTCCAAATTGTGGATACAACTGGAGCAATCACAGTCGGCAGTGCCTCTGGGAGGAGCACTGTGGTGTGTTGGCGACCTTCCAAGTTCTCTAAAAACCCACCCCCTTATAGGTACCACTCTGAGAAATAGCCACCAGGCAGTGGTACATGCAACTCTCACTTCCACGACTTCGCCCCTCCTCCCCATCTTGGGCAACCCCAAATTCGAGCCGGGTATGCAAGCGGCGGAATTCATGCCTCTCAGAGAAAACGGCAAAGACTGTGCAATTAAGTTTCTTTGCGAAGGGAGGTGGCCAACCTTAGAGGATTTAGGTAACCCGGCAGGCCCGTACCGCCTAACTTTCTGGAAAGCCCTACAATTACACCACTTCCTCCACTCACTCCCAGAACCACACAATTTCGCTCGAGAATTAACGCCATTTGAGGTACTCTGTGCTGAGGACTCTCCATTGGCCCACATCTTATCACAAATGTACATATTACTAAACACACCAAAGAAGCAACCTCACTTGACTTGCCTAACCAGGTGGGAAGAGGATCTAAAACGCACCTTCTCCCCCTCACAGAGGACCCGGATCATCTCCCTCTCCCTCAAGTCCTCGCTCTGCTCTAAAGTACAGGAATCCAACTTTAAACTGCTCACTAGGTGGTACATGACGCCATCTAGACTTAGAAAATGCTACCCGAATTCCTCTGGTTTGTGCTGGCGTTGCGAGGAGGGAGAGGGAACCTTGATCCATATCTTCTGGACCTGCCCCAAGATACAGACCTTCTGGAGCGAGGTTAGGCGAATTACACAAAAATTCACCGACTACGTAGTACCAGACGACCCCGCATTCTTCCTTTTCCACCTCTCTCCGGTCCCCATTAAGACTTATAAAAAATCACTTGTCCGACATCTCCTTAATGCAGCGAAGGGTTGCATTCCCATTTTATGGAAGCAGTCCTACCCCCCCCCTTATAAAATCCTGGCTCCGGAGAGTAGAGGAAATTAAACAGATGGAGGACTTGATACTGACAGCACAACATAAGCAAGAGTTATTTAAGCAGACATGGGACATTTGGAACATGTTCATATTTTCGGATGAGGGTCAACAACTTCTGACCTGACCCCTTTGGCGGCGACGCCCCCTGACTGGAATTAATGGAGGTTACCATCCGCCGCCGTGTCCTCCCCCCCCTCTAAATCTCTTCTCCCCCCCCCCTTACTTCGCTCATTCTCCACCTACCTCCTTCCATATCTTTTCTATACTCTATAAGTATTTTATTTATTTATTTTTATTTTTTTTATTTTTTTTTTTCTTTCCCCTCCCTCCCCTTTTTTAATGGAAAGTGAAAAGTTAGGTGGGGTCCACCACTAACAGGAACTCCCACTTGGAACGGAGGACTGCCATAGAATATAACCCAATGGTAGCTATTGCATATGTATATAACCGTTATACTTGCATACCTACATTATACCCATCTATATACCGCTCCTCTACGAATAATAGATGTACCATGGTTTGTTCCTCAAATGTAACAATTTGTATTGGTGGGTCCCCCGCCTATGTTTGGAGTGTAATAAACTTTATATTTGAAAAAAACATTTTGGCAGCAATTTCTATTTAGTTTTAGTCTTAGGATTAAAAATGCCATTTTAGTTTTAGTCCCATTTTAGTCTTCTGCAATTGTTTTAGTTTTAGTCGTATTTAGTCAACCAAATCTCCAGTACATTTTAGTCGACTAAAACTAATTTTAGTCATCTAAAATCAAATGGGTGTAATTAAATTGTAATGCATTAGTTAACATTTCTCTACAATTTCCAAACTCATTATATACTGCTGGATTGAAAAATTAAATATGTTATTATTTATGGTATTGAGATACGAACATGCACTACAGACCCGTGTTAATTTTGAAGTTAAATTTCAATTTAGTTTTAGACTTTTAGTCTTTTGACTAAAATGGCATTTTAGTTTTAGTCCCATTTTAGTCTTTTGACTAAAATTCCATTTTAGGTTTAGTCGTATTTTAGTCATCTCAGTTATTTTAATTTTAGTCGTATTTTAGTCATCTCAGTTGTTTTAATTTTAGTCGTATTTTAGTCAACTAAAATAGTATTCATTTAGTCGACTAAAATGTTTTAATCATTTTAGTCGACAAAATTAACACTGGTACACTATTCCTCCCATTGATGCCCATACCTTCCAACATTTTGAGATGGGAATGAGGGACACCTACTAGCAAACGTATGTCGGAATAGGGCACGCCCCCGCCACAACCCCTTAAAGGAGAATTAACCAAAAAAAGGTTAATTAAATCCACAAGAGCTTTTTGTTACCACTACAATTCCTTTAAATTGGCTTTAAAATTTTGCAAATGCAGCAATTTAGAATTTGGATGGAAGGTTTAGCACTGGGAAACACTTTTTGAAAGATAAAAAGTGCATTTTATATACAACTATTAGGATCAGAACAAAATGAGGGACAAATGAGGAGGAAAGAGGGATAGAGGAACATTGCTCCAAATCAGGGTCAGTCCCTTGAAATCAGGGACAGTTGGGAGCTATGGATACCAACAATGGGGCACTATTCCTCTTCCTAATACCAATGATGGGGCATGGTTTACGCCCACTGACGCCAAGACATTTTCTTCCCCCACTGGCCACAATCCGGCCCCCCTAAAGTTTGAAGGACAGTAAACTGGCCCTTTGTTTAGCATTAAGTTTGGAGATCGATGCTGTAAGTGATACAAGATGGAATGATACAGTCAGGGCTTTTTTTCAGCTGGAACTTGGTGAAACTCAGTTCCACCACCTCTGGCTCAGGCCCTCCGCTCCCCGCTCACCACTATCACTTGTAAACACAGAAGTCCGACAAGTGACAGCTTGTCTTCCAATGGCTCCCACAGATCAGATCTCCTCAGCGGCTCTCACTGAGTGCAGGATGGGGACCTGGGAGATGTAGGTGCCTGGGGTGCAGTGTGGCTCTTGACACCCCCACTGGATGATCTCCCTGCAAATGAGAGATGTGGAGCCACCTACAGTGTGCGGGGAGGTACTAGCGAAGAAGAGGGGTGAAGGTGAGACATGGATGGAGGATGCAGAAGTAAGCACCTGTGGGAGAAGGCTCTGCACTCTGTGTTTAGCGCATCCCTGAACTCTGCACTATGTATGTAGCACAACCCTAAACTCTGCACTCTGTGTGTAACCCTACCGAACTCTGCATAATGCACTCCTGGTATTTAATACCCCTTTATGATTTTGCCATACCCACTATTTGATGTGGTTTGGAGGATATCCGTGTGTGTGTGTGTGTGTGTGTGTGTGTGTGGGGGGGGGTTTGGGGGGTTATGGTTGAGTTCCTGCACCTATTTTCTGAGAAAAAAAGGCCTGGATACAGTATATAGTTAAACAATATCATTTTTCCAGAACACAGCTCAGCAAAATTTAAGGTTGAGGGCTTGTCATAAACCCATCTGTTTCTCTCACTGCCGTGTTATACGTTATCTAAAACTGAACACATAATTTTGCTTTCCTCTTTTTTTTTTCTTTTTCCGATAGAATAGCATGAAGTAATATTTTGTATGGAATTTTATATCTAGACACCCCTTGCCAATAGCAAGGGATTCAGTGAAAGAAAAACATACAAAGAAACATATTACTGCAGTAACATGCTAAATTAAAATGATTCACCAAACCAAAGCGCTCAACTGGCTTGCCAGAATCCTTCTGAGAAGAAATTATACATTCACGGCCTGATCTTCCCTCTCTCTTCACATTTCTGTCTTACACGTAACACGTCCTGGCTTAACGTCAATTTCCTGCAGTTAAGAGTTTATAAAACTCAATGTTCCTGGGCATCAAGCCATTTGTAATGAAACTTCAATGCGCTCTATTTCTGCTCACATGTCATATGAAGATTCAATATTGTAATGTTTGCTGTCATCACCCTCATCTTCATCAGAATACAATCTAATAGTGTCGTTATTGTATCTAGCATCTGGCTACAAACCCAACTTTGGAATTAGTGATGCTTTAAGGGTTTTAGATGTATCACTTAGAGCAATATAATAACACTAGGATTATTTTGTCATGAGTGGAAAGAAGAGCCCTCTATGGGACCTGGCTGATAAAAACAAAACTCGATTTTACTAAAGACAACCTTACCATGAATTTATCATTTCAATTTAGAGCTAACTCCTTTAATCACGCAGGGTGAACAGGTTCACCTTAACCACTTAAAGGGGTTGTAAAGGCTCGTGTTTTTTCACCTTAATGTATCCTATGCATTAAAGTGGAGTTCCGTTAAAAAGAAAAAAAATTAAAAGTCAGCAGCTACAAATACTTCAGCTGCTGACTTTTAATAATCGGACACTTACCTGTCCCAGGGTCCAGTGATGCAGGGGAACAAAGCCCCGCTCATCTCCCCCTCCTCTCTGCGGCACCGGCATTGTAACTGTGGGCGCCACAGCCGGGCACCCACTGGACACGCGCGAGCCGCGCCGCGTGCCGCGCCGCGTGCCGTGGCTGGCCGGGCAGTCATCTGGGACCTGTGACGTGTCCCAGATGATTGCCAAGGGGGAGGGGGGAGAGATGATCTCCCTTCCGGTGCCGTGGTGCGCCGGGAAGAAGTGGGAGCTGGGACCCTCTAAAAAGAGGGTACCGGCTCCCCCCCAAAAAAAATGACATGCCAAACGTGACATGCCAAATTACCTGAGCCCCGAATTTCCATAGGCACGTCCCTCACTCCATGGGTTCCCGGCTCTTGATTGGATAGATTGATAGCAGCGCAGCCATTGGCTCCCACTGCTGTCAATCAAATCCAATGACGCGGGCGCTGGGGGGGGGGACCGGGTCCTGCATTCGGCCTTGATGGACGCCGAATGCTGGACTCGGGAGCACGCCCGCAAGGTAACCCCCTCGGGAGAGCGCTTCTTCAAGAGGGTTATCTAATGCGGGGAGGAGTCACAAGAGCCGCCGAGGGACCCCAGAAATGGAGGTTCGGGGCCACTCTGTGCAAAACGAGCTGCATAGTGGAGGTAAGTACGATGTGTTTGTTATTTAAAAAAAAAAAAAACGATCCTTTACAATCACTTTATCCTTCAGAAGATTTACCCTCTTTCGCGACCAGGCCATCTTTTGCGATACTGCAATGCTTTACTTTAACTGAAAATTGCGCAGTCATGCAATGCCGTACCAAAATAAAATTGACATTTTTTTCCCCACAAATAGAACTTTTATTTGGTAGTATTTGATCATCACTGCTTTTTCTAAAAATTTTTGCACTATAAACAAAAACAAAAAAAATCGTCAATTTAGAAAAAAAAAAAACATATAAAACCTATCCAGTAAAAAAAAAGTAAAAAATGTAATTTCTTCATGAATTTAGGCCAATATGTATTCTGCTACATGTTTTTGGTAAAAAAAAAAAAATCCCAATAAGTGTATATTGATTGGTTTACGCGAACTATATAGCATCTACAAACTATGGTATATATTTATGGATTTATTTTTTTTACACTAGTAATGGCGGCGATCAGTGACTTATATCAGGACTGCAATATTGTGCGGACAATTGGACACTAACTGACACTTTTGACACTTTGTGGGAACCAGTGACACTAATAAAGTGATCAGTGCTAAAAATATACACTGTCACTGTACTGATAACACTGGCTGGGAAGGGGTTAAACATCTAGGGTGATCAAGGGGTTAACTGTGTCTTTAGCCAGTGTTTTTGTGTACTGTATGTGCTGCTTTTATTAGGGGAAGAGATGGTTTCAATCTCTTCTTTGCAGAAACACAGAATCCATCCCTTCCTCTCTGTCAGAACGGCAATCTGCCTTGTTTACAACGAGTGCCTGGCACCCGCAGATCGGCTTCTGCTGTGCGGAAGTGCAGGATCACGTATGTATATGTGATCCTGCGCAGAGCTGCCGCCCTGTAGCAGTAAAACTGTTATAGGGCGGTCAGCAAGTGGTTAATGTCCTCTCCACAGCAGTCCATAATCACCTTTACTTCCTGCGAGTCCAAATGAAATGCAAAGAAAACTACGCTTGTGTATAAAATATAAAATAATAATTGAATGAGTTGCAAACACACTAAGAGAAATCACCAAAGTGCCTAAATCAACCGCGTCGCACTAAAAAACATCAAAACGATAAATTAAAAATAAATATATAATATAAACCATTACATAAATATATTTAAAAATTAAATTCATTAAAAAAAAATCAATCTAATACCATTAGACATATAAAACGTGAGAAAACAGCTATGAATGTGACGCAACACAAAATCGTAAACATTTTTGTAAAAATGCATTTACATGCTTTTAAATGCGATTACGCCTAACGATCACATGCAGTCGAAGAAAAATTTGATAGTGTCTCTTTACTGGACTTTTATATGTTTTATTTTCTCAAATAAAAATATCCCACTCTTCACAATCACACCTTATTCATGTTAGTTTTCGGCAGTGCTTATATTTGTCAGCAACTATTTTCAAGGCTGAAGCACATGAAGGGCAAAATTCGAACCAAAATACCTGATGAGAACCTTGATAATTTATTGAGCATGGCTACTACATCCATCAAATCAGATATTGATGTGTTAGTTTATCAAAAACAGTGCCAAATATCGCACTAGTTTTGTCGCCCTCTTTTACTTTTATAATAAAAAAATATTACAAAACAAGGAAGTTTTACTCAGATTGGTACATTATGGTAGGTTAATTAGATCCTGTCTAAATTGTCCCTAGTATGTATGAATGTGAGTTTTTAGGGACCTTAGATTGTAAGCTCCTTGAGGGTAGGGACTGATGTGAATGTACAATGTATATGTAAAGCGCTGCGTAAATTGACGGCACTATATAAGTACCTAAAATAAATAAATAAATAAATAAATAAATAAATAAATAATCTATATCAGTGATTGTTAACATGTGATCTTCTTTTCAGCTATCCTTATTATTTGTGTATTTTATGTGTGGTCCAAGACAATTCCTCTTTGAAATATTGAATACTTATGAAGTTAAGTAATGTTGAACCACTGGAGATCCGCTGGAGATCCCCTAAGGGTGATCCTCTCAAAACTGCAGGACAAGTTGCCTAGGGAGTAGGGACCCACATTAGCTTATCATTGTTGATTCAATGATTATCTATAAGTAGCCATAGCAGCATGGTGTGAGTGGTCCAGACCTCTTATGGTTTTAAAAAAGACAACACCGCCATTTTTTAATATGATGAGATTTGTGGACGTCTATAAGATTCTGTATTATTTGTATCCTAGTTTTAATTTTTTAATATATATTATTTTTATTTTTATTTGAACTCTTTATACTATGATTGAGCCCATTCTGGACATCCTGTGTTGTGACCACATCTGTTGATCACCATAGACTTTTTGTTAGATAAAAAATTAGCTAAGGAGGCGTTCTTCCGGTGTCTGCTTTTATATTCAGTATGTTAATCTACACGGCTACTAATGATTTTGTTTTTCAAAGCTGTTTTTTGTGTTTTTCTGGAAAAATAGGGGAAAAAAAGAGAAGTGGAATATGTTCATTAACAATAATAAGTAATATAATCTATGACATGGCATTCAAACTATAGAACATGAAAACCTTAATGAAAGATTTATGAGACTTTATGTAGTCTTAAATTATTGCAAGTTCCCTCAGTTGAAGGAATACAATTCAAGTAACACTGTACTTCTCAATGCAGTTCTCAAACAAGAGAAATATGCATTTCTGCCACTAGGGAGTACTGCAGGGGAAAGGCACCAGTTTAGTTTGCTTGTGGGGTCAATTTTGTACCTCCTACACTTGGTTGATTGTTGGGATACAGTAGATGATAGTTTCTGACCTCTCAAGCCTTAAAGAGGAAGTAAACCCTGATGGGTTTTACATCCTCTTTATTCCCCTGCACAGTGAAAGCATAATGGGCTAGTATGCATCGCATGTGGCACTTACCTGCAAACAAAGTCCGCGATGTCCGCAATGTCCCCGCTGGTGGAAGCATATATCTTCGCCCCGATTCCTTCTGGGGCCGCGGACTCCGGCTCTGCGACTGGCCGAGCCACGTGACGTCACTCAGCGCATGCGCGCGGGAGCTGCCAGTCACGGCACACGCTGAGGAAGAAATGGCACGGAGGGCCGTTTCTTCACTGTGCATTCACCAATGACCTCATCGGCACACTACAAGGTAACTATCTCCTAAAGCGCACATTTGACAAATGACAAATGGATTTTGAAAATTTTGGGTTGTTGTGGAAACAAGCCTTGGTGATAAAGCATCAGTATGCATTTAGGAGATATTTTCAGTACATATAGGTAAGCCTTATTCTAGGCTTACTTATATGAAAAATTGTCTCAGGGGGGTTTACAACCACTTTAAGTGACAGCTAAGAAGGTACATTTGTCTGACAAATTCGTTTACCTTTTATAACCTTGAAATGCTTCCTTTTATTGTTCTCCACCATCACACCATAGTGTTTCCCTATACAGGTGCCCTAGTTACAAACATTTGATTTACAAATGACTCCTACAAACGGACGGAGACAACAGGAAGTGAGAGGAAATCTACCCCTAGGAACGGAAATTCTCTTCTGTAAGAGTTATCATGGGAAAAAGGTGTCTATACTGATGCTTTATCACCAAGGCTTGTTTCCATAACAACCCAAAATTTTCAAAATCCAATTGTCATTGGGACAGAAAGTGAGGTGAAATCTTCTGAACAGGGGCAGACACAGCAAAACAAATGTTACAGGGGTGATGATAACCCTTCCCTATGCTATCCAAAAAGCTTAAAATACTTTCTTTGGCTGGAGATACACTTAAAAAATGTACCTGTTCTGACTTACAAACAGATTCAACTTAAGAACAAACCTACAGACCCGATCTTGTAAATTGTTTTTTTCTTTTCTTCCTCTCAGTAAAATGGTGAGACCAAGATCTAGAGTTTGGAAACATTTCCACGGTGCAATTTCTGCTGAGAACAAAGCTGTAATTTGCAAAAATTGTGAGAAGAGATATTCTTTTCCAAATGCTACAAGGATGACAAAACACCCCCTGGCATGCCAGAGGTGCCCTAAAGACATTAAAAAATACTTTATGGAATGAAATGAAGAGGACCAGAATGAAAGTGCGAGGAGCTTTTACCTCCAGTTATCATTCCAGAAACACTCTTTCTGCTTCTGGATCATCACATAGGGGGAGATTTACTAAAACTGGTGCACTCAGAATCTGGTGCAGCTGTGCATAGTAAACAATCAGCTTCTAGCTTCAGCTTGTTCAATTAAACTTCGGCAATACAACCTGGAAGCTGATTGGTTTCTATGCAGAGCTGCATCAGATTTTGCATGCTCCTGTTTTAGTAAATAACCCCCAAAGTGTTTTTTCACCAGCAGCTCTTTCAAGTAAGGACCTTTAACAAACCACGGCCTCCTAAAAATATACAATCGCTTCATTTATAGAGAAAATGACACCTGAAAATCAGGAGAACACTGATCAAGCTCTTGTAAGAGCAATATATGATTCTGGATCAGCATTATCAATAACTGAAAATGTATATTGGCAGGAAGCTTAAAGGTTATTATGAGGGAAAGGGGGGTGGTTACCTGTCCTCATGTATAGTTGAAATGTTCTTAACCTATATAGTCCTTGTTATTCAATTTGTAATAATAAATACAATTTTAAAAAGCAAGATTGGTTTATTTACTGAATAAGCTAGACTTTTATTTTAAGCTTAATACTTTTATATACACTGCATTTCACCTTCACAGTGTAACAGAATAACTTTCAATATGTAAAACTACTTTACACTGATTTTTTTTTTTTTAATTTTTCCAAAATTTCCATTTTTATTCCTGAAAAAAAATGGAATTTTTTTTTCCCATGGCTTAAATTTTTCCTGGAAATGTTACATCTCTAAGGTTGGGACACACTATCTTCGCATGCGGCTCACAGCAGATGTCCAGGGCGTCCCCGTTCACCATTTCAGGTCCGATTTCAACCAGAATTTTGGGCTGAATTCGGACCTGAAACAGACCAAAGGACGCAGAGGGTTCCTGTGCAAATTCGCAGCGGAGGTTTGTGAACCGGCTCCATAGAGAGCCGGTCAAAATCTCCTGCTATTGCGAATCCATTTTGCAATAGTGTGAACCCAGCCTCACAGGTACATAATGGTACAGCCTCTTCCTCCAGTGGCTCAGTGTGATCACTATGGAGAAAGAGGCAGGGAGGATTGTTGGGTATTGTATCTATCTGCTAAACTGTAGGATAGAGGTAATGTGAACAGTCAGTAGATTTTAAAAACAAAAAATATTTCTGGTCAAATATATAAATAACTGAAAGCAGCTTAAAGCGGAGTTCCACTTAAAAATAAAAAAAATAAAATAAAAGTCAGCAGCTACAAGTACTGCAGCTGCTGACTTTTAATAATCAGACACTTACCTGTCCCAGGGTCCAGCGATGCGAGGGGGACGAAGCCCCGCTCGTCTCCCCCTCCTCTCTGTGGCGCCAGGCATTGTCACTGTGGACGCCCGGCTGTGGCTTCACAGCTAGGCATGCACTGTGCATGCGTGTGCCACGCGGCGCGCTGTGACCTCCCGGGCAATCATCTGGGACTTGTGACGTGTGCCAGATAATTGCCGAGAGGGAGGGGGGAGAGGTGAAGTGACTTCTGGAACTGCTGAGCCCCGGGAGGAAGTGGGAGCTGGAACCCTCTAAAAAGAGTGTTTCCGCTCCCCCCCAAAAAAAATTACATGCCAAATGTGGCATGTCAGGGGGTCACCTTCCCTTAAAGTGGAAGTTCCATTTTTGGGTGGAACTCCGCTTTAAGATCATATATATATTTTTTTTGATCCAGGTTTGCTATCTGCTTTAAGCACACACAAAAAATAATCTTACAGGGGGTATTCCTTTAAATAGCTTAATAACATTCTGGGAATGCATGACTTTCCAACGTCTTTTCCAAGTCCCACCATGTGAGACCTCATTATAAAGGTGATTTGGAGTTAACAATTCCTGCCTGTCAGCTGATGCCAGCTGATGCTTTAATCTGCTTTGATAAATTTGATTTAGACTAGAAGCCAGTTTCAGTAGGTAGCTGATTAGCATTAGCGGTAATCAGTGATATGGCTTAGCCATTGCTTAGTGCCCGAATACACAGTAATGTCTTCATAGCCAAAAACACGGTTATCTGCCATCAGATAAGATGAAATATCTCATTTATCTTCCTTGCACTCTGCCAGAAAGTTTGAGAAAATGTCACAGGGGTTATCTCATGCTTAAGGTGAGAGGAAGCAGAAATAAATTATTTCCGTTCATTCCTAGGTAAAAAAAATATATGTGTAGGTTGTTCATGCAGAACGCCTATGTGCACAGTTCCTTAGTGCAGTATTAAACCCCAAACTAAAAATGAAATATACTGCAGCTTACCAATCCTTAGATGTGTTGTCTGCATTCATTTTCTTTTTTTTAGGCTTTTTTCCCTGTGTTTTCACCTGGTGATCTGGCCAGTAACACACCTCATGTATTAGAGTGCCTCCACTCTCAATGAAGTAACACAGGGCGCATATTTGGACAACAACAATGTTAATCTGGGGAGATGTACTCAGGGATTTTTTTTCTCAGAGAATAGGTGCAGGAACTCCCCCTTTCTAAGTCACTTTGTGTCTCCGCCCCCTACCCACCTCCGAGCACCATCCCTTGGTTCCACCCCACACACCTCCGAGCATCGTCCCTTGGTTCCACCTCACGCACCTCCGAGCACCGTCCCTTGGTTCCACGCCACGCACTTCCGAGCACCGTCCCTTGGTTCCACCCCATGCACCTCCGAGCACCGTCCCTTGGTTCCACCCCACGCACCTCCGAGCACCGTCCCTTTTTCCACCCCACGCACCTCCGAGCACCGTCCCTTGGTTCCACCCCACGCACCTCCGAGCACCGTTCCTTGGTTCCACCCCAGGCACCTCCAAGCACCGTCCCTTGGTTCCACCTCACACACCCCCGAGCACCGTCCCTTGGTTCCACGCCATGTACCTCCGAGCACCGTCCCTTGGTTCCACGCCACGCACCTCCGAGCACCGACCCTTGGCTCCACGCCACACACCTCCGAGCACCGTCACTTGGTTCCACGCCACGCACCTCTGAGCACCGACCCTTGGTTCCACCCCACGCACCTCCAAGCACGACCCTTGATTCCACGCCATGCACCTCCGACCACCGTCCCTTGGTTCCACGCCACGCACCTCTGAGCACTGTCCCTTGGTTCCACGCCACGCACCTCTGAGCACCGTCCCTTGGTTCCACCCCACACACCTCTGAGCACAGACCCTTGGTTCCACCCCCTACCCAGCTCCCAGTATGGCCCTTTTTAGAGAATATAGAAATATATATATATATATATATATATATATATATATATATATATATATATATATATATATATATATATAGTGCTAAGTAATTTGTATGGAAATTAGCATTGATGACAAAAAAAAGCAATAAAATAGATCCCTCACAGCCAGCAGCAAAAGACACCCTCCCAGCAAGAACAGATTTCCCAACAGCCAACATCAATAGACTCTCCAGCAAATAGCAACAGTAGACCCCTCCCTAAACAGTAGATTCCTCCCATAAACAATTGACCCTCCAGTAACAAAAGATCCCCCACCAGCAACAATAGATCACCATGCAAAAAGAGATCCCCTCTGGCAACAATAGATCCCCCAGCAGGCAGCATAGTAGACCCTCCATCACAACCCAGCACTCCTTGCCATTGCATACATTCAGTGCTGGAGGTGTCGGAACTGTGTTCCCCCCTGTTCCCGCTGAAAAAAAGACCCGGATGCACTACAAGATTTAGACGCACTAGCAAACTGAATCCAAACTCCAGCTAATACTTTGCAAGCAGTTACAGCAAACATTTTTTTTTCCTTTTGGGATAAAGATTTTACATAAATAAAAGATGATCATTGTAAGCGCCACTCTCAATGGTAAATGGTTTGTCTCAGCCCTCTAACTGCTACATCTGCAGGACTTGTTTTGTTGAAAAACAACAGACTTAGTGGCCGGATCACCAGGGGAAGAAAAAGGAAAGAAAGCCTAAAAAAGAAAACTAATGCAGCCATCACAATTGGTATTGGTAAGCTGCAATACATTTTTGCTTTTGGGTTTATTACCACTTTAAAATTAGAAAGAAAAGAAGCACCCGGTTCTAGGAAACCGAGTAAGGGGTTACTTTGGCAACAAGTATTAATCATACCAAAATAGCAACGGTAATACCAAAAAAGAATATAAATTTTATTAATGTATAATAATGTACAAAAATTCAAGACAGTTAAGAAAGCTATCAATGAAAACTTAGTGTCTGAAAGATTACTATTTGGGTCCGAGTGAGGACCTGATTGCTATTAACATGATTGGGACAACCTAGACAAGACATGACAACAATACAAAACAAAAAACAAAACCAACAACGTTGACACCGTCCGGACGAATTGGGTTAGCAAGCTGTCAATCAATATTGTACGTTAAAATGGGTGGTTGGATGATGAATACCCCTAATTGCCAAATAAACCTGCTTGACAGCCTGCAAATCCAATGGACATAGACTAGGGAGGGTCAGGAGGGAAGGCCAGGGAGGGATGTGAGCTGCTCGGTATGTGGATGGACACTAGCTCTGTGGACTATGGTGATATTGATTGGCTACCTCAAGGAATCAAAATGTATAATATTCAAGAGGTCACAGACAGTCCGATTGAGTGATTGATGGTGTTGATGAAAACGTACTATAATTCCTCTCTGACGATATATTAGTTGGGATGGATCAATGGATCAAGGGAAGGTAGTCCGTGTGTGGAACTAGTGCTGACAGGCAGATTCAAGATCATGTGAGGAATGATAGTAATAAGTTCAACAGACTTTACCGTTTTCGTTGTCTTCAATCAGATGGAAGCCTCCTGTTAAGCTGGATCGGTTAGTGCAGGATCAATTGGTGCACTGCGCTTTGTGTTGAAAAGAGAAGCCAAAGAGCACACACATGTTCAACTTACTCAGCTGTGAGACGGCTTGGTATACGTCACCTTAGGCTGCAGAGGTGGCGGGAGATTCAAGACTCCAGTACCTTCACCGCCTTTCCCAATCGGATGCCGTGACGAGAACCGGCTGAGTGCAAGTTTTTATCAGAGAGTGCGTCCCCGCGGAAAGGTTAACGGCAAAAATTAACAAATTAACCTGAAACAGCTCTTAGCTGCACATTTTTGTGGTGGGCCATGAAGCACCAGCAGAAACGCAGCTCGGGTGCAGCCAAGTATCCCACTGAAGCACCAAATGTTTTTAGCATTGGAGTATTGGTATATGGTAAAAAATTCTGTCCTGATCCCCCAAGAGGCAATCAGATATTCCTTGGATCAACTTTACCTATTAATGTTAGAATCCAGTTATATTATGTAGATTTAATAAAGAATGCAGGCCTTTTTTGAAGCAATCTACTGAGCTGGTCAGACCCAGCTCTTGAGGGCGTCTATTCTATTTCGCAGCTCTAACTGTGAAGAAACCTTTCTGTATTTGGAGATTAAATCTCTTTTCCTCCAGATGTAAAGTGTGCCCCCTTGTCCTCTGTGATGACCTTAAAGTGAATAACTCAACACCAAGTTCAATATATGGACCACTTATGTATTTATACATGTTGATCATATCCCCCCTTAATCTCCTCTTCTCAAGAGAGAATAAATCTAGTTCCTCTAATCTTTCCTTATAGATGAGCTCCTCCATGCCTCTTATCAGTTTGGTTGCTCTTCTCTGCACGTTCTCCAGTTCCCTGATATCCTTTTTGAGAACTGGAGCCCAAAACTGAACTGCATATTCCAGATGAGGTCTTACTAATGATTTGTACAGGGGTGAAATGATATCTCTCTCTCTGGAGTGCATACCTCTCTTAATACAAGAAAGAACTTTGCTCGCTTTGGAAACTGCAGCTTGGCATTGCATGCTATTATTGAGCTTATGATCTACCAAAACCTCCAGATCCTTCTTCACTATGGATTACCCCAGTTGTACTCCCCCCTAGTATGTATTAAACATGCTTATTCTTAGCCCCCATATGCATAAATTTACATTTATCAACATTAAACCTCATTTGCCACACAGTTGGTCCAATTAAACAGTGCATCGAGGTTGGCTTGTCAGTTGGAGACATCCTATAAGGACATTATTCCACTGCATAGTTTGGTGTCATCTGTAAAGGCTGAAATGGTACTTTTAATCCCAGACCCTATATCATTTATAAATATATTAAAAAGTAAGGGTCCCAACACTGAACCTTGGGGTACACCACTAATAGCCTTAGACCATTCAGAGTAAGAGTCATTAACCATTATTCTCTAAATATGGTCTTTTTTGCCAGTTTTCTATCCATTTGCAAACTGATTTTTCTAGGCCTGTAGACTTTACCTTACACATTAGCCGTGTGTGGGGAACTGTGTCAAACGCTTTTGCAAAATCCAAGTATACCACGTATACAGCCACCCCTCTGTCCAAGGTTTTACTTTTCTCCTCATAAAAAGAAATCTGATTTGTTTGATAACTTCTGTCTTTCATGAATCCATGCTGTCTGTTGCCTACATTTTTTTTCCCAGCAAGAACTCATCTATGTGTCTTTTTTTAAACTCTCTGGTATCTTCCAGACTATAGAATTTAAACTAACAGGTCTATAGTTACTTAGTAAAGACTTTGATCCCTTTTTATATATAGGCACCACATTGGCCTTACTGCCTTAGTCCAATCCAGTGGTATCATTCCAGTCATGAAGGAGCCCCTAAAAATTAGAAACAATGGCTGTGAAATGACAGAGCTCACTAATTTTAGGATCCGTGGGTGGATGCCATCTGGTCCAGGTGCTTTATTAACCTTTATGCTGTATACATTTTTCAGGAGCATATCACTTTTGAGCCATTGTGGATCATTTGGGGCTGTGTCACTACCACACCCATTATGGACATGAGCTCCCCCATGCTCCTTTGTATACACAGAGCTGAAGAAGATATTTAATACATTTGCCTTCTCTTTGTCCCCAGTCACCCACTCTAGATTTGGGGTTTGTCTTATTATCTTTTGCAATCTGTCGTTCATTTAGAATTTTTGTGGCCTTGATTTCCTTTTTACATGTTCTGTTATATTCTTTGTATCATTTAAATTATGATAGTGTTCCTTCATTTTTATATTTTTAAAAAAGCTATTTTCTTATTACTTATAGCTTTTTTTAAACTTTGGCCATGAGCCACGTAGGTTTTACTTTTACCCTTTTAAATGTATTGCCCATGGGAATATATTTTGCAGTGTGTTCACATACATTAGTCCCCTCCCTCCTTGCACATCATAGCTCTTCTCTCCCCTGGGAGTGTCTACTTACTGTCTGTGCCGGTCCAACTCCTCTATACCCTTCCACCTTATTCTCCCTGTATAAACGTATATGTAGGTGCTGTGGGGGGATCAAACTCTGAGTCTGCTAGGCCTGCTGTAATCTCATTCAAGACGGTTGTTACCAGCAGCAGTCTCAGGACTTTTCCATACAAGGGAGGTTTTTACAGGCTAACAACATGCATAAAATATGTTAAATGCACAAATAATCCAATGGGAATATATCTTTTTAATGAATGGCCTAGCAACAGGGTTCTTTAAAGCATCAAAGGTATCCTGTATTGAAAAAAAGAGTATTCTAGGCAAGAGTATTACACACTTGCCCACCATATATAGACCCAGGTGTTTGTCCTACTTATCATTGTGTGCAATAATCCAAAAAGAAGGTAGCAGATGATGGCTCAAAACTGGGTTCTTTGTATACTTACTGTCTTAATAAAGAGTAATTGCCAAACAGGATGTAACACGGACACATCCTGGATCAAGGACTAGGCCAATTGGAGTTAACCCAAGTACCAGCTTGGAGACAGAAATATTCTACACAAGCTCTAATTCTAGGTTGTGTTACTATTTCTCCATGGTATAGCACAGCCTTTCTTAACTGTTTCAACACAGAGGGATCCTTGATATAACTTTCCGGTATTAGTGAACCCCTGCTAAAAATTACTATATCTACAACTCATCATACATTAGTGTGCTGGTCACTGGGAAGAATGCTCCTTACACTTGAGGACATTGGGAAGAATTACCCCCTTACAGATAGCTAAAAAGATCAATGGTGCACTGTGAACTTCCAACAAACATATAGTTGCTTCTACCTCCCACTATATCCCACGATTGTAACACCGGTGACCAGGCTGAGGAAGCTAAAGCTTTGTCCAAGTCAAATCATCAAAGAAAGCCAGCACCACAGTGTAATCTCTGTAAACATGGGCTTTATTCAGTAGGTATGCATGGTAACAGGCACAAAATGTCCATGCGTTTGGCTGAAATGCATTGACATTTTGTGCCTGTTATCGTGCATACCTACTGAATAAATCCCATGTATGCAGAGATTACACCATGGTGCCGGCTTTCATTGATGGTCAGTGGAAACTAATCTGATAGGCATATGCTTCATGCCAAAGCAACCCCTTGCAACCTCTGGAGGAACCCCAGGGTTCTATGGAACCCAGGTTGAGAATCCTTGGTCTAGCCCAAACTCCCAGGATGTAAGTTACCCATACAAGGAGAAAACAACTGGTGCATAGGAATAATATTCAAAATACAGTCCAGCCGGTTTTAAAAAAAAACAATGTCTCTTTTTTCTAAAAAGATATAATGGTATGGGGTGGGAGGCAGTTCTTAGTGATCACAGGGCTGTGATAAGATATTAGTACACTGAGAGGTTTCAGGGATCACCTATGGCTGCTGTCGTCAGAGTTGTGAAGGCTCTGTGTATCAATAAAAGCAAGAGAGAGAGAGAGAGAGAAGGACGCGCCAATCTAAGTGTAGTATCCCAAAAGTTTTATTGCAAAAGTAAGATTAAGAACACTAACAGGAGGAAGAATTAAAATGGGCCCATACAAATGTTTGCTTTTTACTAATTACATTCATCCATTACAGTGACAATAATATACTTTAAAGGTCTCACCTACCTGCCCCTCTGTTAATCTTTCTATTTGTTCCCTTCTTCACCTATATTTAGAGAAACAAATACTACGCGGACTTCATTAATTTGCTTTAGCATGTGGGTTTTAAAGGAAACCAGAGCACAGAAACCAAACAAAAACACATGAAGAACATGCAAATACCATTAAGTTAGGGCCCCTTGGGAGGACTCAATACAGGACACCTGCACTGCAAGGGAAGTATGCAAGTCATTAGGTCATGGAACCGCCCAATATTCAAGTTCAGAAAGCTAAAATCTGACTGGTTGCCATAACAACCCAACTGCTATCTTTTAAGTCGCTTCCTTGTTTTACAAATGAGCCCAGGAAACTTCCTATCCCATCGTGGGATTTGAACAGAATATTCTGCGCATACATTAAACTCTTGCTGTGACCGCACTGCATTCAATCCTGTCAGCTGTATCACGTATCAGCGACAAATGGAGCATAGCCCTGAATTTGACATTCTTGATAAGACTTTGATGATTTGGCCCGAGCTCCGCTTGGCTTCATACTCATCAGCTTTGGCTTATGTAGTGTTGACAGCTTATTGGCCCACAATTCAGTTTGTCCTTTGACTAAAACTCTAGTATATGTATATATTCTAGCATTTCAGAATATTTAAGGAGAGTCACTGGAAGAACTTTCCATCTTTTGAATATTTGGAATGGGGCAATGCCAACAGTATTTTATCATAAGGAATAATGATTTTATATGGGGCGTGGTGCCATTTTAAAAGAATTACAAAGTGGGTCGTATTCAGGAATGCACTGCCTATGTGAAAGGCTGATTTAAGTTGTACTATATAAGAGCTCACATTTTCATGTTACGCTATAGAAATTTTTTAAGACTATAATGGTCAAAGACCTCCCTATATGGAATGCCCTGTGCAACAGTTTACCTCAATAGGCACCTTAGGGGTACACAAAATTCCAACCAAAACCAGAAATGGCACTAGGGACTTAAAAAAGAAAGGTTTTAAATGCACCTTCTTTATTACAATTTTACTAACTCTATTGTGCAATGTCTTTGAAGGATTTAATAAAAAGTACACACCATACCCATGCCACTTTTCAGGTCACGGAAATAGCCTTTCTTAAGCTGGAGTGATAATCAGTAAATTAGAGAAGAAGGTCCGCTTGGGTCCAACTTGGGAAAGACACCCCTACTCTCCAACACTTCTGGGTGTTGGCGGATAGTGTATCCCCAGTTAGGCACTGTGGTTTCTACCTGGGCTATTAATTACCACTTTTTCCTGTAGTAATGTAAGTGTTGGCCAGAGGAACCAGAGCATCTAGTAGGAAAAACACTGTCCAAAAAGGTGTCAAATAGCCTTGGCATCAATAGCTTCTCAAGTAAGCAACGTTGGAACACGGTGCCTGTTCTGCCCCACTTCATGTCATTTTTTTTCTTGTATTGAACTGCATGAGGTTATCATTTTTTTTTAGCATGCTGACATCTAATGGCAGTTTTGGGCCACTGCTACTTGTTTACTAATGTGGTTTTGGTATCTTCCTCTGTCTTCCCCTCCTGTTTAAGACTAATTGGTTTGTCCTTAGCAACCCCCCCCACCTTCGCCCTTCGTCCTTCGTCCATATTCCCTCAGTCAGCGTTATTTATTCACAGAGGCAGTCATTGTCTTCTTACTGCAAGAGAAGTAGAAATAAGGGTTATTCGTGGGTGGAGCCAGCGCACGGCATGTGAGGAGTGCAGGACCGGAGCTCCATCTGCAGACCGGTAATCCTGCTGCGATCCTGGGGCAGCGGCACTCAAATTTTGCACAGTATTGTTGGGGATGTGAGTGTTCCCCTCGGGAACCTCCAGGGCTGGTAAAGTATGGACCCCCCTGGCCAAAAACGCTGGTAGAGCGGCTGGCGCAATTCGCCTGGGGCTCTCAAAATGGCGCCGGAGCAGAAGAGAAGGAGAAATGGCCTCCGCTCCTGACATTCGTGGAGGCTCCGCAACCGCCATCCCCCCCCCCCCCCCCCGGACAGGGTGAGTCCTAAGCCTCAGAGGGAAGAAGTGCTGAGGAGGGGGAGATCGCTGGACAGGTTGAGAGACCGCAGGGCCAGAGCAGACAGGGAGGTGGAGGGGGAGGATGAGCCATCCCTGACCCAGATCATGGCTGCCATACAGGGCTGCCAGAATACACTTATTGATAACTTTGAGGAGCTTAGAATGGAGTTCTCCTTCATGAAACATGACATGCAGAAGTTGAGGGAGAAGGTGCAGGCTACTGACCGCTGCATTCCTTCCCTGGAGGATACTGTCAGGCCTTTGGACACAGCTATGCAGGTGAAAAAAAAGACTTTGTCTTAACACACTTCAAAGATGGCGGACATGGAAGGCCGCATGAAAAGGAACAATATAAGGCTGGTAGGGTTCCCTGAGGGAGTGGGGGGGACGCACCCTGAGGAATTTCTAGAGAAATGGCTGATTAAACACATGGCTCCTGACACTTTCACAAAAATGTTTGCCATGGAAAAGGCACACCATATCCCAGGTTGGGCGCCTCCAAAGGGAACCCCCCCATGACTATGATAGCAAAAGTACTGCACTTCCGTGACCGTGAGAATATCCTGCAAGGGACTAGAACCAGCCCTGAGTTGACGTTCGATGGCTATCGAATATTGATCTATCCTGACTTTTCAGCGGCCACCCAGAAGCAGGGGGCCTCCTTTCAACCCATAAAGAAAAGATTGAAGGATCTCAACCTGATCTACAGTATGCTGTATTCCGCCAAGCTGCGCATAGTGGAAAATGGGAAAACGTATTTTTTCACTAATCCTACTGAAGCCTCGGAGTGGCTGAATATTCGTGGCCACCAGAGGGATAGAGCCTCTTCCCGACTACCCTGATACAGTCCTGTGGAGAAAGCATTGGGTGGGAGAGTAATGGAGACAACAGTGATGGCCTATCTGGCTGTCTCCCTTGATACCTCTGCCGCCCATAAATAATAATTTCCCCCCTGTCTATTTTTTAGGTAGAGAATTTTTTGAGTTTTTTGAGTGTTGATTTTCCATCTTTGGGAGACCTTCTCTTATGTTCAATGTTTTACTGACATGCAACCCTTTCCCTGGTGGTGCTGACACGGTGCTATTGTGATTGCCGCTGACATGTGCCTGTACTATATGCTGAGTCTGCAGACTACTCTTGGCACTCCAAAATTCAAGTAGTTTTTTTAGGACTACCAAGGACAGTTCTTCCTGTTTTTTTTGACAGAACTGTTTTTTGATCTACGGTAGGGGACGGTTGCCTTCGGGTGACATGTCCTATGTGACAATTTTAAGTTGCATCTCTGTTACCTATTTGAACTAAGGTTATGGGAAAAAAAAGTGCCTGGCAAGTTGGGGCTGGGTGCGGGGATGGGGGGCGGGGGAAGTTGGGGTGTTCTCTCTGTTGGGGATTACATGTCTGTATCTGGTTGGGATTGTCTACATTGGATGTGATTGCATTGGGTCCTTCCCAATATCATTGCTTCTATGCTCTGTATATGTGGGGGGAGGAACCTGAAGCCCCGATTCTCTGGCTGGCTATATCTTGGCGGGGGAGGGAAGCCCCTACTTCATATCTCTTTTTCATAGAGGTAAATCTTAAAATTTTGGCCTGGAATGTCAGGGGCCTCAACTCCAAATTTAAACGCTCATTGATCTTTGATTATGAGAAAAAGTATAAACCACACCTAATACTACTTCAGGAGACTCATCACCAGGGCTCCAGGGTTCTCTCACTAAAGCGGGCTCATATTGTGGGGGCTTATCATGCCAGCTACTCCTCCTATGCAAGGGGGTCTCCACCTTGGTCACCAAAGCTATGCCCATATCCATACATGCAGTTCGGACTGATACTAAAGGGAGGTATGTTATACTGGTGGTACAGGTGATGAATAGATTTCTAACGTTTATAAATTTGTATGTTCCTCCTCCCTTTTCGCTAGCTCATTTAGACGACATGATACAGCCTACATATGAGATAGCGGAGGGGAGGATCTTCATTTTAGGCAATTTCAATTCGGTGTCCGATCCAGCTCTGGATAGACTGGGGGCAGCATTTGGCACTCCAGCCCCCCTTTCGGGTTGGATGTCTACTCATGGATTTAGAGATGTTTGGCGTTTTCATCATCCTGATATTAAGGAGTACTCCTGTTATTCGGAAACGCACAAGACGCCCTCCAGAATAGACACTATCCTGACTGAGGGGAAGTCAGGAATTGGTCAGGAAGGTCTGCTATCTGCCCAGAGCCCTATCTTACCATTCCCCCATGTTGTTTGAACTTAATCTGGGACCAAAGCCAGGTATACGCCTGTGGCGGATGGAGGCTAGTTGGCTTCAAGAGGAATATGTAAAGATTAAGTACAGAGGCTATTAAACATTTCTGGGCCGAAAATGGAAATTCTGGGTCCTCGCTTCTCCAGTGGGTGGCCCCCAAGGCCACACTGAGGGGGGTGTTTATAGCAGAAGTAAATGGGTTCAAGAAACAGTTAGCTTCCACAGTACAGCTTAAGGAGACAGAGGTGACGTTAGCGGAGGCAGAATATGTTAGGGACCCCACTAGTCAGAGGTTGCTGACTCTGCGGGTGAGAACCAGGGAGTACAAGACAGTGCTAACAGACCGTACCACGAAACTTAGCCTTGCTCAATGCAGGCGCATATTTGAATTTGGGGACAAGAATGACAGACTCCTGGCATACTTGGCGTGGCCGAAATATGTTCCGGTGTATATTAAGTCAGTCTATGACAACCACAGAGTGGAAGTTTGTGACTCAGACAATATCTTGAAAACATTTACTCAATTTTATGAAGAACTATATAGGTCTTGTGCCCCACAGGGGACAGAGGCATTGGCGACATACATGACGGACATTGATCTACCTAAACTGACAGAGGATAACAGTGCTGCTCTAGAATTCGACATTACAGTGGAGGAGGTGGAGGAGGTGATTGCCTCCTTTACCCCTAGGAAGTCTCCTGCTTTAGATGGCCTCCCCTCGAAATGGTATTGCACTTTTCGGTATAGCCTGGCCCCTTGTTTGCTTAAAGTGTTCAATGCAGCTAAGTTGGATGGTAGATTATCTCTTTCTATGAGGGAAGCCTTGGTCATTTTGATCCCTAAGAGGGGGAAGGACCCCCAGGAGTGTGACTCCTAACGTCCGATCTCGCTGATGAACGTTGATTCAAAAATGCTGGCCAAAATACTTGCAGGTAGATTACAAACAGTTATCCCAAAATTAGTAGATGCGGATCAGACGGGATTTATCCAGGGAAGGTGTGCACAGATGAACATCAGGAGACTCTATGTGAATATCCAGACTGCCCACGATAACTCCAGGACTAGAAAAGTAGCCACCTTAGATACGAAGAAGGCCTTTGACTCCGTGGAGTGGTCATATTTGTTCCACCTACTGGAGTCTTACGGCTTTGGCCCTGTTTTAATTTCCTGGGTGCGGCTCTTGTACACAGATCCGATGGTCAGACTAAGGATTAATGGCATTATTTCAGACCCCTTCCCTATATTTCAGGGCACCAGGCAGGGGTGCCCACTCTCACTCCTCCTGTTTGCCCTGGCCATAGAGCCCTTGGCAGTCAAACTAAGATCCACTTCAAACTTGACTGGTTTAAGACTTCAGAAGTTCGAGGAGCGAGCGTCACTCTATGCAGATGACATGTTGTTATATCTGCAGGACCCGGGACCTTCCCTCTCAGAGGCCTTCCGACTGATTCAGGAATTTGGAGACTACTCCGGATTTCGTATAAATTGGAAAAAATCCTCCCTCTTCCCTATTAATGATGCGGTGGTAATTCCGTCGGATTGCCCCATTCCTTTGTCCACCTCTTTTAGGTATTTGGGGATTGAGGTTCAGCTTTCTATCTCTAGGTTCCTGGAGACCAATTTGTCACCGATTGTTGGGAATTTTCGAGAGAGGGTGCAGAAATGGCAGAATTTACTGATCACCTTGATGGGACGGATAAATCTTTTCAAAACGATCTTTCTTCCCAAGTTTCTTTATATCCTCTCAAATTCCCTAGTTTTTGTGACACTACGGGTCGTCAGGCACATTGACTGCATTATTGTGGGATTTTTGTGGGGTGCCAAAGCCCCCAGGGTATCTTTAGCAGTATTAAAGTTGCCAATTACAATGGGAGGGATGGCCCTTCCTGATTTGCGTTCCTATTTTATGGCCTCGCAGCTATCCTTTTTGCACTGGCGACTTTTCCCACAGACGCCCAATGCCAGCAGTTGCCACCTCACAAGAAACCCTGCAGTTGTACAGGAAGGGGATTCCGGGGAGGAAGGTGGGATCAGTCATGGCACTATTTCAGACCCCTTCCCTATATTTCAGGGCACCAGGCAGGGGTGCCCACTCTCACTCCTCCTGTTTGCCCTGGCCATAGAGCCCTTGGCAGTCAAACTAAGATCCACTTCAAACTTGACTGGTTTAAGACTTCAGAAGTTCGAGGAGCGAGCGTCACTCTATGCAGATGACATGTTGTTATATCTGCAGGACCCGGGACCTTCCCTCTCAGAGGCCTTCCGACTGATTCAGGAATTTGGAGACTACTCCGGATTTCGTATAAATTGGAAAAAATCCTCCCTCTTCCCTATTAATGATGCGGTGGTAATTCCGTCGGATTGCCCCATTCCTTTGTCCACCTCTTTTAGGTATTTGGGGATTGAGGTTCAGCTTTCTATCTCTAGGTTCCTGGAGACCAATTTGTCACCGATTGTTGGGAATTTTCGAGAGAGGGTGCAGAAATGGCAGAATTTACTGATCACCTTGATGGGACGGATAAATCTTTTCAAAACGATCTTTCTTCCCAAGTTTCTTTATATCCTCTCAAATTCCCTAGTTTTTGTGACACTACGGGTCGTCAGGCACATTGACTGCATTATTGTGGGATTTTTGTGGGGTTCCAAAGCCCCCAGGGTATCTTTAGCAGTATTAAAGTTGCCAATTACAATGGGAGGGATGGCCCTTCCTGATTTGCGTTCCTATTTTATGGCCTCGCAGCTATCCTTTTTGCACTGGCGACTTTTCCCACAGACGCCCAATGCCAGCAGTTGCCACCTCACAAGAAACCCTGCAGTTGTACAGGAAGGGGATTCCGGGGAGGAAGGTGGGATCAGTCATGGCACTTCCTGGGAAAGTATTTCACCTGTGCTCCCAACGGCAGGAAAGATGAACCCTTGTGGCTATCTCCAAATAGCCCCTTATGGTGTAATAGATCTTTAGGGGAGTTTTTGAATTTATCTGACGGGCAGAAGACCTGGGCAAAATGTGGCATAAAGTACTTACACCATATTTGTCAGGATGACCGTCTCTGTACTTTTGCCCAATTAAGAGAACAATTTGAAGTACCTAAGATCTGGCTTTTTTGCTATGCGCAGCTGCGGCATGCAGCGATCGCGCAGTTTGGGGGAGGTGAAATTCGGGTTCAGAATACGGACTTGGAAAAGGTTCTGATTGATCCGGATCCATCTAAGCGAGTCTCTAGATACTATGGGGCAGTTGGTCCGGGGCAGGAGGTACTGGACACATATTTGGTGTCTGTTATCTCCTCTACGGATAAAATGATTCCGTTTCGTTACCTTCACCAGCAGTATTATACACCAGCTAGACTTTACCGAATGCACAGGAGGGAATCTGCTATCTGCCATAAATGTATGGGGGCGGAAGGCACATTGAAAAATGATATGATCCCTCCCATTCATACATTTGAATCCTCCCCGCTGTGCTATTGTGTTCTAATGGCGGGGAGGTCAGTGCTTCCGGCTAAATCTCTTCTATATTATGCAGATAGCAAAAATGGGGGTTATACTCTTTAACCCCTAAAGCCGGGTACACACGGGCCGAATGTCGGGAGACAACTCCTGGTTAAAAAAAAATTGGCGGACATTCGGCCAGTTTGTATGTCAGTCTGTCTGACAGAAGTCGGCCGCTTGGCCGGCTTCTGTCAGATGTGCATGCTGGAAAACCAGCATCCGACCAACTCCTGATCAGTGCTCTCAGCCAATGGCAGAGAGCGCTGATTGAAGTGTTCTGGTGGGGGCCGTCCCTCTGTCAGAACACAACAGCTCAGCGTGAGAGATCACTGTACTAACCTTGCATTGTTAATACATAGGCTCCGACTGGAGCAGTTTCCTTTCCGTTCAACATGTGGGTTTTGCCTTTACATGTGTCTGGAGTTTACTTTTAATAGTACAATATAATGCAGTTTAAAGTTTTTGTACACATGTCATAAATTATATTTGCATGCTTGCTAATGTTATTTTTATTATTATAAACAATTTATATAGCGCCAACAGTTTAGGCAGCACTTTACAATATAGAGGGGGGACAGCACAATTACAGTACAGTTCAATCCAGAAGGTACAGGAGGGCCCTGCTCATAGAGCTTACATTCTAAAGGGAGGGGGTGGTGGTGCAAAAGGTAATAGATGCGGGGAATGATTTGATGGGGGTGGCTCGGTGATAGTTGTTAGGTGGGTGTGGGATAGGCTTCCCAGAATAAGTGAGTTTTCAGGGATCTCCTAAAGGTGCATGGAGTTCCAGAGGATGGGAGAGGCTATGGAGAAGTCCTGAAGGCGAGCATGAGGCGGTAACAAGGAAGCTAGAGAGCAGGAGGTCCTGGGAGGAGTAGAGGGGACGATTTGGGCGATATCTGCAGATGAGGTTGGTGATGTAGCTGGGGGTGATGTTGTGGATGGCCTTGTATGTTGTGGTTAGTATTTTGAATTTTATACAGTGGGGTAGGGGAAGCCAGTGAAGGGATTGGCAGAGAGGGGCAGCAGTCGTGGATCGGTTAGTGAGGTGTATTAGTCTAGCAGCAGCATTCATAATAGACTGAAGGGAGGATAGCCTGCATAAGGGTAGGCCATTAAGGAGAGAGTTGCAGTAGTCAAGGCGGAAAATAATCAAGTAGCAAATAAGTTGCTATGTGGTGTCATTAGTCAGGAGGGGTCGAATTCTGGAGATATTGCGGAGGTTAAGGCAGAGGATTTAGCCAGTGATTGGATGTGGGGGCTGAAGGAGAGGTCAGAGTCAAGGATTACACCCAGCACCCTGGCATGTGTGGAGGGACCAATGGTTGTGCTGTTGATCTTAATGGTAAAGTCATGGGGGGGACCGGGAAAGAGGAAATAGAACAAGCTCCGTTTTAGAAAGATTGGGTTTGAGAAGGTTGTATGACATCCATACTGATATGTCATTCAGTAAGTTTGAGATCCATGAGGAGATCAAGGGGGTGAGTTGAGGAGTGGAGAGATAGATCTGAGTGTCATCGGCGTAGAGGTGGTATTGGAAGCCATGGGAGGTTATCAACTGGGCCAGGGAAGAGGTATAGAGCGGGAATAGGAGGTGCCCAAGGACGGAGCCTTGGGGTACCCTGACAGAGAGAGGAAGAGGAGCAGAGGAGATAGAGTTGTAAGTGACATTGAAAGTGCGCTGAGATAGGTAGGAGGAGAACCAGGATAAAGCAGAATCACAGAGACCAAGAGAGTGTAGTTTGCTGAGGAGGAGCAGGTGGTCAACTGTGTTGAAGGCAGCAGAGAGTTCTAAGAGTATGAGTATGGAGTAATGGCCCCTGGTTTTAGCAATTAGTAGGTCATTGGTGAGTTTTAGTAGGGCAGTTTCAATGGAATGTTGTGGAGGTTTGATGAGCTTGGAGGCAAATGGGAGCAGGGAGATGGGTCTTAAGTTATTCAACCAGGTGGAGTCTTGTGAGGGTTTTTAAGTATGGGGGTAACCAGTGCATGTTTGAGCGGGGAAGGAAAGGTGCCGGAGGAGAGGGAGAGGTTGAAGATGTGGGTTAGGGAGTTTAATCTTTTCATATACTGTATATACTGTATATATATATATATATATATATATATATATACAGTCAGGTCCATAAATGTTGGAACATCGACACAATTCTAATCTTTTTGGCTCTATACACCACCACAATGGATTTGAAATGAAACAAACAAGATGTGCTTTAACTGTAGGAATTACAACAGTTTGTATATATGCCTACCACTTTTTAAGGAACCAAAAGTAATGGGACAGATTAACAATCATCCATCAAACTTTCACTTTTTAATACTTGGTTGCAAATCCTTTGAAGTCTGGAATGCAAAGACATCACCAGACGCTGGGTTTTCTTCCCTGGTGATGCTCTGCCAGGCCTCTACTGCAACTGTCTTCAGTTCCTGCTTGTTCTTGGGGCATTTTCCCTTCAGTTTTGTCTTCAGCAAGTGAAATGCATGCTCAATCGGATTCAGGTCAGGTGATTGACTTGGCCATTGCATAACATTCCACTTCTTTCCCTTAAAAAACTCTTTGGTTGCTTTCGCAGTATGCTTCAGGTCATTGTCCATCTGCACTGTGAAGCGCCGTCCAATGAGTTCTGAAGCATTTTGCTGAATATGAGCAGATAATATTACCCGAAACACTTCAGAATTCATTCTGCTGCTTTTGTCAGCAGTCACATCATCAATTAATACTAGGGAACCAGTTCCATTGGCAGCCATATGTGCCCACACCATGACACTACCACCACCATGCTTCACTGATGAGGTGGTATGCTTTGGATCATGAGCAGTTCCTTTCCTTCTCCATACTCTTCTCTTCCCATCACTCTGGTACAAGTTGATCTTTGTCTCATCTGTTCCTAGGATGTTGTTCCAGAACTGTGAAGGCTTTTTTAGATGTTTGGCAAACTCTAATCCGGCCTTCCTGTTTTTGAGGCTCACCAATGGTTTACATCTTGTGGTGAACCCTCTGTATTCACTCTGGTGAAGTCTTCTCTTGATTGTTGACTTTGACACACATACACCTACCTCCTGGAGAGTGTTCTTGATCTGGCCAACTGTTGTGAAGGGTGTTTTCTTCACCAGGGAAAGAATTCTTCGGTCATCCACCACAGTTGTTTTCCATCGTCTTCCGGGTCTTTTGGTGTTGCTGAGCTCACTGGTGCTTTCTTTCTTTTTAAGGATGTACCAAACAGTTGATTTGGCCACACCTAATGTTTTTGCTATCTCTCTGATGGGTTTGTTTTTTTTTTTGTTTTTTTTAGCCTAATGATGGCTTGCTTCACTGATAGTGACAGCTCTTTGGATCTCATATTGAGAGTTGACAGCAACAGATTCCAAATGCAAATAGCACACTTGAAATGAACTCTGGACCTTTTATCTGCTCCTTGAAAATGGGATAATGAGGGAATAACACACACCTGGCCATGAAACAGCTGAGCAGCCAATTGTCCAATTACTTTTGGTCCCTTAAAAAGTGGGAGGCACATATATAAACTGTTGTAATTCCTACACCGTTCACCTGATTTGGATGTAAATACCCTCAAATTAAAGCTGAAAGCCTGTAGTTAAAGCACATCTTATTTTTTTCATTTCAAATCCATTGTGGTGGTGTATAGAGCCAAAAACATTAGAATTGTGTCGATTTCCCAATATTTATGGACCTGACTGTATATATATTACTTTGTAGTTTCGTTTTTTCTTTTCATCCTTTAAATAAGTGCCGTACTAGAGTCCCATTTTATATACAACACTGTTCAGATGTGAGCAATAATGTCCAGAATATATTGTACCGTCTCACCCTTCTGCCTTACACAGCATTGGAGACGTGACGTTGCTCGTGTCACCATATAAGGCTTCATCATCGTACATTAGATTCAAACCTGCAGATAACAATGACGTCAGGATTTCCATAGTACTAACATACTCATCTCTAATTTACACATTGGAAGTGTCGGGATTAGGGCTATCAGCCATCAGCCAACCAGAAAGTAAACTTACTTCTCACTCAATGGGGATATCCCATTACTTTAAAAGGGATTATGTGAGGAAGAAAACATATTTTTAAATGGAATCTAGTCTTCTTATATATATATATATATATAAAAATATATATATATATATATATATATATATATATATATATATATATACACACACACACATTATCTCACAAAAGTGAGTACACCCCTCACATTTTTGTAAATATTTTATTCTATCTTTTCATGTGACAACACTGAAGAAATGACACTTTGCTACAATGTAAATGTAAAAATATGAGGGGTATATATATACACTGATCCAAGTGTATCAAGGTCTTCAAGATGTTGTTTCTCTGTACTGTATGTTAATATATGTAAGTAGGGCTCTGTTATTTGATACTGCTGTGAATTCTGATATCTGGATCATTTGTTTTAAAGGCTGTGATGGCGTTGGACCCGTGCATATTGTCCTTGAAGTATTAAACCAATAATAATTATTGTTGGTTTTAGGGGTTGGGGAATTTGGGGAGGGTGAAGAGAGAAAGAAAAGAGAAAATAATAATTATTATTATAAAAAAATTTTTTTACACACTTTAGAAATATACATATATATCATGCACGTCATGTTCGATTACTGTGGATCACTGTACCCAGATATCCCGAGGCTCTTGAGATAGGAATGGGATGTAGGTTTTGGTTATGTGTAAAAGACTTACCCCCCCCCCCCTTTTTTTTCTTCCGCACTCCTTTGGAATATATAATCACTATTTCTAAGCATCTGGGGGTAAAGTTTAAAGTTCCCTCTAGATGCCCTTTCCACATTATGATATATTCAGAATATGGTGCACTGTGCGCAGGGTGCGATTGAGTTTAAGCTCATCCTTCTAACCCCTATACTACACAGATGAGTTACGATATTTTATATTCTACCAAAGAAATGGATATAAGATTGTGTTTGTGTGTACCATAAATATATGTTATCATGTGAACATAAAAATGAAAACATTGCCCCGTAGACAAGTGGTTAAAGCTTATGTAGCGCTACAAGATTAGGAGCTACTGCATAGATGGGTCCTTCTGCCATCCCTTAATGGTGACCCTCTCTGAATTAGAACCTAATTAGACCCAAATGCACTGACACACCATTAGTGTAAAGCCGGTTTCACACTAATGCGAATTGGGTGCCGGATCACTGCATCCAATTCGCAAAAGCAGGAAAATGTGACCGACTCTCTATGGAGCCAGTTCACATATCTCCAATGCAAATTTGCACAGGAGCCCTGTGCCTCTTTTAGTCCATTTCAGGTCCGAATTCAGCCCAAAATTTGGGCTAAAATCAGACCTGAATTGGTGAACCAGGACGCACAGGACCCCTGCTGGAAGCCGCATCGGCATCCAGTGTGAACCGAGCCTAAAGTTGGCTTTTTAAAGACAGAAAAAAGCCCTGTAGAAAAAGGTTTGTGAAAGCAATTAGGCAACACCAAAACAACTCAATAACAACAATCTACAGAACCATACACAGGTATGCACATCTATATGGCCTATCTGGGATTTGGGCCCTAACTATGCCACCGACCAGTGGTGGGTTAAAAACAGTCTGCCAGCGTTTGGGCCCATAGACACTTGTAGTCCTGTCTCTCCTTCAAGGATAGGTATAATCCAAGTAGGGGGGTGCTCTTAAAGAGCTGAGCAGCCTCTCCACGAAGCAGAAAAGGCTTTAGGTGACAGGTAGAAAAGTATTGTATCTAAGAGGTAGGAAGAAAGGTCAGTAGAAATATTGGTGGCCAAGAGGCCCCTCACCGCATAAGTAAGTAAAGGTCCTTCCCCTGTCAGCCAGGTAAGAAGTCACACCACACATGGTGCTCCCCTCTCAAGCTGGCCCCAGCTGATATACAAGCTTCTCCTTCTCTGGATCCCTCAGTCTTTTCTACAAAAGACACAGCAGATTGAAGCTCTCTCTGCTCTCTTCATCTCTGCCAACACCACAGCTCTCTCCTCTTAGGGTCCTTATGTCCCTTGGCCCCTTTGTGATCTCCTCTCTTCAGCGTAAATTTTTCTCCCCTCTGCATGCTGAAGCCAATGAAAAGGACTAAAGTCCGACCAGCAAAAATCAGCCAATCTCAGTTCTACTTTCTTCTGGTCTCCACAAAATTGTTCATTGCTCCTAATATTCTGGGGACACTTTCTCCTTTCCTGTTTTCTGATGGGTGGGGCTAAAGTCCAAAGGCAGTCAGCCGAGGTTACACATACAGTGTAGTTTTTAGTGATTGGATTTAGAACTATTTTAATGCATGGTATTACAGAAAAAAAGTTCATGGAAAGAACTCAGGTAAAGGAAACAGGACTGTGATTGAATCAGGCTTTACTTCAATGCACAGTGCAATAATAATCCACTGGTTTTGCTCCTTCTTTGTACATTTAGAGGGTTAAGGAAGATTACCAACCAAGCTATATTGCTAAGCTGCAAATGTAAAAAATAAGGCTATACTGTATGGTAGAAGTGTCTGGATCTTAAAAATGGCCTCAACAGATATGACAGGTCACATATAATTGAGAAATTGGCTCTTTGCCTGGTGTTAAGCTTTAATAATACAGAAAACAGAGGTAAATCCTAAGTCCAGGCTTTGCCCCCCCCCCCACCCTGGAGGTCACCTGGCAGTACAGTATTTGTTAAGATGGTTCACCTGGTCATGTGATACTCAGCGCCTTCCTCATCTTCAAATTCTTCAAATCTTTTCACCATGAAGGGTGGTCCTAAAAGGTTGTACCTTCTGCTCCTGGAGTGTGGTCCTCTATGATACATAGAGCAGTGCTGATGTGATGGCATCAGTGTCATTCTCTGATACATTGTATGTCAGGAATTGTGGTCACAGCCCATTTACAGGGTTTCCTCAGTCCTCCAGGTTGAATAAAACTGGGTGTCATTCAATCCACAAGACCGAGGACATCTAGGTGTCAAAAGCTGCGGGGGACAGAAAAGAGCTGAGTATTGCACGTGTAGCCATGGTGTTAGCACAACTCACAAACAATCCGCCAAATCACCCCACTGCCAGACTTCATGCATCCTTTCCAGAGACAATGAACAGTCTTTTGCAAGCTTTTGTTTTTGTTGTTTTATTGGGGGGGGGGGGGTACAACTTGGATAGGGATTGGGATATGGGATGCCCATAGAATTAATCATTGCCATCATATTTACATATTTAATTACACTTTGATCATAGTTGGAGCCTGAAGGTTGAATGTGCACACTTGACTAAGTAGAAATCTTCTCCTGCAGCTCCCTGCAGACTGTTGCTCCCTCTGCATCTCCATGCAGACTGCTGTTCCTAAGAGTTCTCCATCCATCACCGTGTGAGGGACAGAAACATCACTTTTGACCGTGTAAAAGTAATGGTCTTAGTTCTCTTCACCACCTGCCCCAACTTGCTTCCTCTTGCACACTTGGTTTCTTCCTGCACAACTTGTAATTACATTTAAGGTATAACACATCCTCTTCTAATGGGTATGAAGAACTCACTCTGAATAAGCCCCTCTACTGGCTCTGGTGACTCGCTGTTACTAGGCCTGAGGCCTGTAGAACCTCTCCCCGGAGGCCTAGTAGGTTAAAGTCGATGTTCTAGGAAATGGACTACAGCTCCCAGCCAGTCCAATTTGCAAACCATGTGCCATCTGATTTGACACACATCCCCACAGTCTCTTCTCTGATCCAGGACTCTCCACCATCCACCGTGTGCATAATAAAGACTCTGCTAGTGACCGTGTAGAAGCAGAGTTCCCTTACAGACCCCCTGGCACCTCTAGCCATCCACTGTGGTAACACTCACCGACCTTCCAGACCTGAGTCCTTGATGAGGAACTTACCCGGACCAATGTGTTCTGACAGCTTCTCCTGCCCCTCTGCTCCAGAAGTTCCCTGCCACCGACCGTGTGGTGACAGAGACATTGCCAATGACTGTGTAGAGGCAATGTTCCCTCACAGTTCTCCCTGGGCCTTCTCCTGCAATCGCTACACCCCCCCCAGACGGGGGTGTGCTCCTGCGGCTGTCTAGCACTCCATTCCTCACGTCACCCAGTCGACTTCTCCTCCCCAGCAGCCTCAACATATATAGGAGGCCCGTCCCCTGCCAATGCCAGTTAGGGATTGGTCAGGGCTCCCACATGTGCTGCCTGCCACTCCAGCTGTAGGCTCAGCCTCCTCTTCCAGAACATTCTCCCTGGAAGCAGGGGGGTGCCTCAGAATTGGAGCACAGGTGGTCACACCCACTGCTACTCTAACCACTCCCAGATTCCAGATCAAAACAGACAGGCCTAGCTTGCAGCATAGGCTTGCCAAAATTTGCCTGTGCTAAACAAACCTAGTAAAACAACCCTTACTAGCACCTACCTTCTGGTAGAGGGTGCTACACACGTAGAACTGCTTTTTTGATTTTTAGCTCCTCCTAGAGCCTCAATTTAAAAAAAAAAATTTCCGTTAGTTGGGCTTTAACATTATCGCTATACAACACACTCAAAACCTTCATAACATATTCTAAGGACTTTTTTTTCGGATCCCATTTGCTGCAAAATGAAACATGCACTTTCAAAGAATCATGTTAGGAAAAGGAAGAAGCTAAAACACCCTAATAAAAAATAAATCTGACTTTAGGCTGGGTTCCAGATCTCATTCCAACCTGAACCAGGGTGGAGCCGTTTTGTACCCTCTGAGTTTTGTGATCTCTTGCCTGACTCTCCAGGTGTTTATCCATGCTGTCTTGGACTGTCTATAAAGTCTGTCACTCTCCCGCAGCTGAAGACATAGAAATCCTTATAGGAATAACACCTTCCTTGAAGCCGTGCTGACTGCCAAGACTCAAACAGAAAACTACTGTCAGCAAGCTGCGCTTTCCTATAGGCCTCCAGAGTGCAAACAAAAATACATATTAATCATCTGTAAAGCATGTTCAGAAAAATGGAGAGTTGTTTATTTTTTAAAAATATGGCCAGATTGTTCGAATGAAAGCCAGGGGCACATAAGTACACCAAGAGAAGTGCAATGTTTATGCAAAATCCACAAACATCTTAGGGAGAACATGGAACACCAAATAGTCTACTGGTTTTGTTGTACCTTTTTCTGGATCAACAGTAATGATAACACAACAGCAGAACTGAATGTTGAATTTTAAGGAGCTATCAACCTTACATACTATGTTATTACAATTAAAGTGTTACTAAACCCACAACAGTAAAATCAGACTGTTTATGCAGTAAAGCAGGGGTAGGCAACCTCGGCCCTCCAGCTGTGGTGTAACTACAAATCCCAGCATGCCTCTGCCTCTAGGAATCATGCCTGTGATTGTTAGTTCTTTGCAATGTCTCATGGGGCTTGTAGTTTCAAAACAGCTGGAGGGCCGAGGTTGTCTAACCCTGCAGTAAAGCATGCTTGTTATACTCACTGTGTAACCTAAGGGGTTAATCCTCTGCATTGTGTAAAAAGGCTGTTTTATCCTGTCTTCTCTGATCCTCCTCTTCTTCCACTATCCCCAATCCATCTGCTGATAGAACAGAGCATAGGGGGATAAGCTGCACATGCTTAGTTTGGTGTGTATTGCTAGAGAGTTTTTTTTTTTTTCTTGTAAGGGTGCATGTGAACAGCACAGGGCCAATCAGCACTGTCCAGACAGAGGGACAGGGGATCCTGCAGCCTCATAGGACAGTCAGAGCAGAATGAAAACTCCTCCTACAAGCTTTAACCAAACACCGATAGAAGTCACAAGACTTCTCTAATTTCTAATGATAAAAGGTATTTAGACTTTTTTTTTTTTTTTTACTAAAACTATTGCATTTCCATTTTCTGTGTACTGTGCGAGACCAGATATAGTGAATGCATGGTCCTGGGTTCAGTAACACTTTAAAGGATAAGTGCATTTTAGAACAAAGTGCTTCTATTCTTTTTGCACCCTTCTCTGACCTAACCTATTTGCCCCCCACCATCACCACCACCACCACCACCACAGATACATACTTACTACCAACCAATGGCTGGGGTTTCACTGTTTGTTTACATCTAGTGGTGCAAGTCTTCATTGTCCTTACCTCTCCTGCACATACAGCCACATAAGCGTCTATAGGGCCTAAGACCAGGGACGATCATTGACATGAAGTGTATGGGTGTTCTGTTTCAGATGCTGGTTTAAGCATCGATATACCCCTATAGATCCAGTCTGGACGGCATGATCGCCCGCTGACTTGACAGTATCTACAGTGAGCTTAACTCTTTAATAAGACACAGAAGTTGAATCCAACACAATTTTACTTCAGATTAGTAAAGTACAGAGAATGTTTTTCTAGCCTGTTTGAATTGTGAAAAGGTAAGGAGGATCAACCTCTATTATCACACCACAAAAAGGGGTCATAGGAAGAGTCCAAACAACTGGCAACTCTCTTGTTTCGCTAAGGAGGTAGACGGGCAATTCTGCCTACCTCTATAAATTGTTTACTCAGGGGTATAAATATTGTGGTGGAGCCTGTAGTCTTTGTCAGAGTCGGTGGTAAGAGGAGAGAATCTAGGACTCCTAGGCCCTTATGGGAGTTCCAGGACTCGCACAGATATGATAATGTAGTTTGTTCGTGAAGTGGCCTTCCACATCTGAGGAACGTCATCTGTTGCTTCCCCATAGTGGTTCATGCCAGTGAGCTGGAGATCTGTTGAGAGGATAACCAGATGTGGGCAGAGGGATCTGAACCATTGTTACGCAAAACTATAAACATATAAATATATTGATGGAAACTATGCCATATTGCACCCTTATGAACACATTGAAATAGACTTTGATGATGTCTGTTGCACTTGTAAAATAAAAGTCCTAAGAAGTGATCAAGCCTTAATAATCCAGTGGTGTGAATGCAGCCTATACCTAGGGAACAAGAGGTAAGTGTATAGACTGGCTCAGTCAAGGGGACTGCTGGTGATCAGGAGGAAAGCTGACCTGTCTGGTGTTGGTGCTAGGTCCCCTGTCTGGGCCACATGCTTGGAAACCCCTCTCTCCATGAAGTATTTGGGCCGAATGTGACGTACCTGACCTGGAACCAAAGGAATGGGGCTCCCTGCAGTTTATTGGTAAAGTAAGTGTTGGCCCCTTAATAAAGGCATTGTATCCTGCAGAATGTGAACTGGAACATGGGCCATGGGTTTCTAACCAGCCGTGCTTCAAATAATTTCCCCCAAAAGTGGGAACTGACTTGTCAACCACCACTAGGAGGCACTACAGGTGTGTACAGAAACCCAGGGAGTTGTGGGAAATTGAGTTAAAGGAGCCTGAGCAATCATAATTACTATTCAACGACTTTAAAAATTGAGTTTTTTTCAGCATGAGGCAATGATTTTTGGGGAAGGTCACGTTTTCTGTGGCAGAATGACATGAAGAATTGTAGCCCAGCTATTGAAAAATAGGAATTATGAAAACAGATATAATAGCATGATTTTAATTTCTCAGGATTAAAAAAATCTTCTCTGCCAATGGTAAATATCTATATATTGGTAATTAAACTTTTCATCATTAGGAGGAACCCCACTTTTTTCACACGCACCTTTGAATGCTATGGCAGGGAGGCTTCCTTCCATTGTTACAAATCATTCACAGCAATAATTGCAACATATATGTAGGTGAGACCCCAAACTGAACCCTCAATTTAAACCAGCTAAATATGTTCCAGGTGTATCAAAATAAAAGGTTCAATGTCTTACAGGCTCCTCTTGTTCTAAAGCAGCCACAGCCTGAGTAGAAAGGCCTGTGTCCTGAGCTACTGTGTTTAGGTTTAAGAGATTTCTCCATGCTTCATTTGCTCATAATAATGTTGCAAGAACAAATGGAAGTGAAGGTAAAACTCCTAATAGGGACACAGACAGCAATTAAACACTGGCACAGGTTCTAACATTTCCACACTCTATCAAAGACATAAATAAAAGTTTTGGCTGCTGGAATTTTGCTTTAAATCAATGCATAATCTATGTTTACTATGCAGGCGAGATTCCTGCAAAACAATAGCATGGACTAGCAGACTTAGAACTTTCTTCAATTAATCCCAACGAAAAGACCATGATTTAGCCTTGAGGACCATAGGAGTGCAACGGCGCCAATGTAGAGGATAGTATGCAAAGAAAATCCCAAAGGTGGAAACAGCCTTGTATATCACACAAAGACATTACCCATACACAAACACAGATTTTGTCTGTAACTGCACCATTTAAGAGCTAATGAAAGCTCAGCGGACAATTGCTACCATTTAAGAAACTCACATAAACTTCTAGCTTAAGTTACAGGAAAGAAACTGGAGACATGAAAAATCAGCGTTATTTAGTTGTTAGACAAACAAATGATTACTGGCCTGCTTCTTCAGAGACGCGTCAGCCTTCATCTCTACAAACTCTGTCATTATAGAACAGAGCCCGCTAAGCACGTCTCCACAACTAATCAGCAAACCCGTTTTCGAAATCTGCCTAATTATCACTTAATTAAGCAATTTATCTACATTTAATTACCGTGAAGACAACCTTCTTGGGTTTTATGTCCTGGGGGCCTACCTTGGCTCACTGGTTTCTCTCAGCCGCTTTATATTTTGTGGAAAAACAAAGAAAAGAAAAGTTGCAGGAATGATTTTTGTAGTTGAGTGGGATAACATTATAAACCACACTGACAAAAAACAAGATAATTTGTATTAATATATACTGTGACAGCGCTAGGACCTGCCACTGTGTTAGAAGTAGTAAATGGCTAACAGGGTTCTCACGGATGCTGAATGAGGTACTGGAAAGCCAGCTTGAGATCTGGAGTCCGGAGGCTTTAAAGAGCTTTGGGAGGGAAGAAGGCTCCACCCAAGTGTCCAGGTTTTACCAAAGATCGGCAAGCTATGTAAGTGTGTATGTGTATACCGTTTGTCGTCAAGGGGTTGTCTGCAGTTCAGGGCCCCACCCAAGAGACAGGAGGTCCCCTGCCCAGACCAAGGTGTAGATCAGTGCAGGAGGGAAGAGTAAGAGTGCAGAGAGAGCTGAGAGAGCTGTTAGAGCTAAGAGAGAGGCACCGAATTATGCATTTCCACAGTGGTGCTGTGTAACGGTCTGTGGGACCAGACCAAAGGCCTAGGCTTGAGGCCTGAGCAGCAGCGCTGCAAGAGCAAGCCAGGAGGCTAATGTCATTGACTTTTGTGTGTGATGGTGAAAACCCCTGCAAGGCAACCATTTTTTGTTGGAACCTTTTTATGAAAGTTGGCCATGAAGCCCTAAACAGTAACAGTAAACAGAAACACTACACTTGAGCCAAAACCCCCTACATATCACAATACATAGAGCCCATCCCCAGGCAACCCCCCCTCCATCCCTCTGTCCCAGACAGAGATCCCTATTAAGCAGTTATTACAACAAAAACCCATCTGAAGCCTTTTTTAAGTTACTTTAGGTCCCTTTCATACAGACTTTCCAATGTTCTTTTATATCCAGCCAGCCATAGATTCATCATGGTACAGTCAAAATGTGGACAAAAACTGAATGGGCATGGAAGTCACAAAACTCACATCTGTCCCATTCTGCTCTGATTCTACAGGAAATCTTCTCAGGAACCCCTACAGAGCAGAGCACTAATGCGTGAAAGAACCCAGCTCAATCATCCTAATCTCTAGACCACTGTAACCCTTTGGAGTGATAATCGGTTATCCAGCACTGCAGTCAGTGACTGCATTAACCGGTCATCTCTTTGTGATATCATCATTCTGCTATGATCTTCTGAAAGAACCCTGCCACACAACAACCACTAGAAAATGCCCACAAGACCCTGGCAGAATGAGGAAGGGTATACACACACTGAAAATCAGCCAAAATCAGCAAGAACGAGACAATATTTGGTCCGTGTGTACTGTTGCCTGTTCAACAGAAACCGGTCTAACAGCTGACTTTTGTCAAACAGTCATGCTGGAAAACCAGCATTCGATCAGCGCTTGAAGCCAATGGCTGCAAGTGCTGATCTGTGTATTCTGCCGGGGTGGGGGAGTCCCCACTGTCATAATACAATAACACAGTGGGGGAGATCCCTGCATCACACTTTGTGATGTATACTCAGCTTAACATGGGAACCAGAGAAAGAATCCTCTTCTTCTTCATTGAAGAGGATAGAAGACACTGGACCCGCTGAATTATATGGCGATAAGATTATTAGTGTTTACACTTTTTTTTCTAAACTAACTCAGTTAGAGTTCAGCAATAAATGAATGGTACTGTATTCTTTCTTTTATTGCTGCAAATATTTTCTAGGCGTTGAACTACTAAAAATTGTTTCAAATCTGTTTTTGTTTTAAACTGGGAGTATTATTTTCAACACACCCAATAAAATAACTTACACTGAATTATGGATGCAAAAAGCCAAATTAAACCTTATAATACCTTTTATTATCAATGTTTAACTTCTTCCTAATAAAAAGAAAAGTCTTTCTCTCTAAGAAAAAAGTCACATCCAATATGTTAGAAGACATGATTCGTAAATACAAGGCATGACACATCAAGGTGAGAAAAACCAAAAGGAAAAGATTATGGCAATGCCATACTGTCTTGTTACTGTGTCTCCTTCACACGACCTTTCACCTTCACCCTATATTTCATGTATGCTTTTCCACACTGATAGTTCTCTTCACTCATGTGGCTACTTAACCCAGCCAACCCAATCAGCCAGGATCTACGTAGCAAGTCACATGAACTAACCCCTTGTCCTCTCCCATCGGAAACACATACATTCCCCCGGCATCAAATTTAAATCCTCCCAAAATAAATTGATTTGTAATCAAAGCTGAAGCCCTAGGGAAGATCTGTCCACAAGACAAAGCCACCCAGAATCTCCTTTCCACCAACATCCTCTTGTTCACTGGAAGGTCAAGGTTGACCTGACATTACATGGATGTGATGTAATATGAACCATACCCAGAACAGCCATATCTCACGCTGGGATCTACATGTGATTTGAGACAGAGACATATTTAACATATTTTTTTCACAGCTCAACTATTATGGATTATAGGTCCTGTCAACCAATACTTGCGGCTGCTCATACAGATCTACTGTCATACCACATGCACATTTTTTTTCATAGTTCTTTAAAAAAAAATAAAAAGAAGTAAATTCTACCAAAATCCAACGCCCATTTTGGGAGAGAATACGTGTAAATTGGAACATCTATAGAAAAATTGGTGACAGATGGGAGTTTTAAGATTGTATCTAGAATGAAAGAGTCACTGGCAGCTGTGCATCTCTGGAACACTGGTGGTGACTTTTTTAACCAGTGTGGGCCTCCAGGAGCCTAATCTTTCTACTGAAGCTGGGTGCAGACTATTTAGGTATGCCCATATCCTTTGGACTTAAAAGTGTAAAGTGGGGGCAAACTCTGTTAGGACTTTAGTAATGTAAACTTTGCTCACACTAATAAGCACTTTTTTTTTTCCTGATTCCTGATGTGCTATCCTGCTAACAACCTAACATGTATACTGGTTCCTGATACCTGACTGTCTACCTGCTGCCTGAGTCCCTGGAAGGGTAATCTGGTAAGCTGTATAAATGGAAAAACTTGCACGTTGCTATGTGAAAACCTCAAATCAAACCTGGTAAGGACTCCTTATGGCTTCCTTAGGGGCTGGTTGTTTGTGCAGGCATGATACAACTAGACTTTGTCACTTTTGTTCTTCACCAGGTCCCTTAAAATAAATAGTGTTCATGTTTAGCTTATGAGCGGGCAGGGGAGGGACGTATTTGAGGGTAATTTATAGTGACTGAACAATCTTTGTTCAACATTAGACTTTGTGACCCTAGTGCAGTGTTTCTCAACTCCAACCCTCAAGGCGCTGCAACAGGTCATGTTTTCAGGATTTCCCTCAGATGAAATGGCTGTGGTAATTACTAAGGCAGTGAAAGTGATCAAATCACCTGTGCAAAATAATGGAAGGCCTGAAAACATGACCTGTTGGGGCGCCTTGAGGACTGGAGTTGAGAAACACTGCCCTAGTGAGCCTAATAACTGTAATATTTTGAAAGTCAGATCCAATTAGAATATCACATACAAACCAATCCACAAAGGATAAAATGTATACCCCCCCCCCAAAAAAACAGGTTTAAAAGGATGCAATCCTTATCACACCAAGGTCCATCCATGGGACGTATCTGAAGTGTTTTATCTCCTTCTTCATCAACTACTGCTTTTGACATAAAGGATCGGTAATTTTCCACAATTGATTGAGCCTGTTTATATCTTGGCTAATGATTTTAATACTCTGCCTGAGTGCTAACCCACTAACGGTATATTTAGTTTCCAAAAGACCCTTGTGCAGGAAACATTTTTGGGCTTTCTTCCATGCCTTTATTATGTATGAACATTTATCCACCATCTATAGAGTGGCTGATAGATGCAGATGAAAAACAGTCTTTGGAATGCCCTAAAATCACTGATATCTCATGTATTACCCTCTAGTGTGCTATTAGTGTAGTACAAGCAATTTTTTGACTCATAATAAGTGTGAGTCTGGAATATGGATTAGGGTTTTTTGCAGGTCAAGCTGGATGACTCACAGAAGCAGGTCTCTGGTGCCTCCCCCTGGCTCTGGAAGTTTGGAGAAACTTCTAGAAGTTAGTGGGCGGAGGCCAGGACGGTTGATCTGCATACTTAGGAGAACCTGGCCAATCCCCAGGTGTGCTATCCTGACAGGGTGGTTAGGCCAGCCCTAAATATGGGTGAGTCATGCTAGCAGGGTAGTTGGGTGGAAGATGGAATGCTGAGGAGGCTGTTGGTGCCCTTAGAGAGGTCTCCTAGGTCTAGGGGAGACCCCAGCCCCAGGCTGGGCTCTGGCTGGATCAGGAGGATCTATTTAGCAGATCGGTTTGACTTGGAATCTTGCCTGAGAAGAAGTGGGAACAAGGAGGACAGAGTGAGTACATCAGCACACCCAGGGATTTTCATGGGGAGAGACTACTACATGCTACAAGCTTTCTAAAGAACAGCATTGCTTAACCCGTTTAGCCTTGCCCTGGGAGATCTTCAGAGCAGCCAGGAGGGCTGGTAGTGCCTGCAAGCAGTATAGCTGGGAGCAGTTCTACACAAGGAGAGGATACACTCCTGCATGCAGTTTTCCTCAAATTTGGTGCTATTTCAAGAGGGGCTAAGAGCTCCTAGTCTGTAACAGAGGAAGTGAAGGGAATTGTCCCCTTTTTATTGTTCTTTACTTCAAGCTTCAAATTTCATCCCATAAATCCCTTCACCCCATCCAAGTTGTTACCCCTAATGAAACATCAAAAACAAAGCCAAAAGACTGACTTCTTGTGTTTGGATGCAAGCAGAAATTGCGTGTTGCCTGGCTATGCAGGAGTAAGGGGACCAGGAGCCCTTACAAGGGTAGTGCTACACTCATAATATGTAACAGTGTTCAGACAGAGGAGATAGAAGAAGCATTCTGCAGATCTTAGGATAGTTGGGCACCTGGGTGGGCTAAGGTACCCAAATGCAGAGAGAATGGCACACACACAGATCAGGAAGAGTTAACAGTTATTGTATTTGATAAAGTAAGAGGGCAGACGTACTAGAGTACTTGCAGTAACAGGTGCAGCAACAATTGTAGTAACTGATGTGGTAACACTTGCAGTAACACGTAAGATTAATGCTTCATTCAACCAACAGTCACCCAAAAATATGTGGTTGCTGGGGCAAATGATACTGAGGTAGCATGGGTAGTAGTGGTCTTTCTGGTAATCCTGGCAGGTCACACAGCATCAACACACATATACTGTATGCAGAGATCTTTCAGACACTGTAAGGCACACTATCAGCATGGCACGCTTGACCGAGACAGCATTTGCAGGTGGGGTGGCTGACTGGCAGAGTGGCAGATTCAGCTGGAAATACAGAGAAAGTGATGGCAGTGGCTCCAGTGGCTAGTTCTTAAGGGGTGTCTTGCGGAAACCCTGCTTGCCCTCCTTGTAACGGAACCTTTCCCTGATCCTAAATCTTTATCCCTAACAAACAGCAAATTTCCTGTCCCTACTCTATCCACTCACAAATGAGCACCAAATCCTGGTAGGGTCCCTTATTTATAAGGGCTGCCTCTTCCAAGATGGCCACAGAAGGTCACTGGGGATTGCAGCATCCAATCACACAGCTGCTCTACATATGACGCCTATGAGGGCTGCACAAGACATCATTTCCTTTAAGTCTCCACTCCATCCACACAGTGACGAGACACCACCTACTGAATGGAGTGAGAACTACACCCACCAACAGGCAAGTAGTAAATGAAATGCTTGTGACAGACACCACTTGGACATTATAAACCAAAAGCATGGTTGTTATATCATAAATATTACCTACGACTTCTCAACCGCCCTAGATGCGATCAGTGTCTAGGTCATAGTGGCAGTTTGAGGGGACCCAGCAACCATTCAACAACATATCTTATGTAAATGGGTCCCTTAATTTCAAAGGGCCCTTCTGCAACTGCACAGTCTGCACAAATGACATATATGCTCCTGCCACTACATTTCTGATCTGACTTGTGCATTTTTCCATGACTTATATGTCTTGTTGGTGTCCATAAAATAGTAACAAAAGGATTAACTTGCCTTTGAAACTCAGCTTCTTTCCTGTCAAAAATTACCCCTCATTGCATGAGTACAAAGCAATAATATGACACTGATCAGCTATGGGAACATTATTTTCATTCTTCCTCTGCAAGGCTCTAGTACTTCCCCAGGACTATCCTCAGGCAGAATAAACTGTATGAATAGAATAAATGATACAATAGTTTTTTTTCTTTCATAAACCAAAGGAATGTGTTGAACTCTGTGTGATTCTTAAGGGGGAAAAAAAGAGATTGGAACAACTTGATCTGTTTTCTGTATGCGGTTGTGTCGCGATGCTTCTCAATCAAGTCTCCTGTGCATGCTACAGATTAAGGGATAAAGGACAGAACTTAATCTGATATGTGTCATTATAAGATGTGTCATAGTTCCACTGCTAAACTTAGACTAACATTGAACAGATCACACCAAGAACAAAGTGTTTGAGTACAATGATACATTGCGAGTCAGGCACACAGGAAGACCATATCTCTCACCAGGAGAATGTTGTCTCAGCAGATGGATTGCTGTTTTGCCCTAAAACATAGTTTGGATTTGTGTGCCATGTATTATTCATAAAGAATGGACAAGAGGGGCAGAAATACAAAATGTATGCTGTTCAGTTATTAGTTAAGTGGAAATCCAGCTTAAAAAAATTAAAACGGTTTAGTCTGCAAGAACTATAGCAAATCTTACCTGTGCCTATCCAGAGGAAGATGCTAAGATATTATACAGTATATATATATATATATATATATATATATATATATATATATATATATATATATATATATATATATACGTACCAGCGTCCTAACCATCCTATACAGGCTAAATCTCAAGGAGCTCTGACAGGCAAAGCTTTGGTACTTCTTACTAATGTAGAGCTACCACCGAAGAAGCCACTGTAGACTAGACAAGTTTTTTCCCCAACAGTACAGATGCAGACAGGAGCACCGTAACAACAGTCCATTCAATCTGGCTCAATAATCAGTCTAGAGGTTGTCTTTTGGAAGTTTATTTACTAGTAGAAACTTGAGGGGATTTGGGATGTTACAGGATACTCCAAAATGGAACGTATTGCAGCAGAGGACACTTCTTTCTTAGCAGCTTTATAGGAAGAATGGAACAGTCCATCGTTCGTGGATGGGGACCCTGAAGTTGTATGAGCACATGTTATTATTATTATTATTATACAGTATTTATATAGCGCCAACAGTTTGCGTAGCACTTTACAACATGAGGGCAGACAGCACAGTTACAATACAATTCATACAGGAGGCATCAGAGGACCCTGCTTGTTAGAGCTTACAATCTAGAAGGGAGGGTCAAGTGAAACAAAATGTAATAACTGTGGGGGATGAGCTGATGGACAAAATAGACATACAGATGTTAGGTATGGGTAGGATAGGCTTCTCTGAAGAGGAGGGTTAAGGATATCACAGGATACTCCAAAATGGAATGTATCGCAGCAGAGGACACTTCTTCCTTAGCAGCTTTATAGGAAGACTGGAACAGATTGTAAGCTCTAAGGAGCAGGGCCCTCTGATTCCTACTGTATCAAATTGTATTGTATTTGTACTGTCTACCCTCAAGTTGTAAAGCGCTACGTAAACTGTTGGCGCTATATAAATACTGTATAATAATAATAATAATAACAGTCCATCGTTCACAGGTGGGGACCATGAAGTAGTATAAGGACAAGTGAAGGCAGACTGAAACAGTGCATGGTCCACGGCTGGGGACCATGAAGTAATATGAGCACAGATAAATACAGACTGGAACAGTCTACGGTTCATGGCTACGGGCCATGAATTAGTATGAGCACTAGTAAAGACAGACTGGAACAGTCCGTGGTTCACGGCTGGGGACCATAAAGTAATTTGAGCACAAGTAAAGGCTTTACACACTGGATCCTGGTACACAGACAGTCAATAGGTGCAGCCTCTTGCAAAGTGGTCCAGCATTCAGTCTATAGGGCTCCAGGGGCTGGCAGCCCCTCCCCTCTCAGCTCACAGGTCCATCCCCGCTGGGGGGAAAAAAGACCATCTTTTCAGGACTCCAGACTATTTAGCAGCAACCTAACTGCATCCGGGTAAACCTCCCCAGGGAATGGCTAGGCCCTGATGAATATTCAGAATGTGGTATTGGCCAGTAGAGCTGCCAATCATAGTGATGGCCAGACTTTCAAGGCACAACAAGAATTACAATTAAAATTAAATAAAGTTTATTCATACAGCAAGAGTCTCTTAAAAACAGATTCCAATTACATGTAGGATAAAATCTTATTAGAGTAGGTAATTTCTTTAGCACTTGTCTCCATAGTGCATTACCTACACTACGTTAGACATTACATATATAAAGACTAGCATGTTCGGATAGTGTTATTCAAAGCCCAGCTTGACGCATTTTCTGGAATATATCCACTTTAGTAAATAGATGTAAATAGACTTACAACATGTTCATAAAATACATCATTTTTAATGGTACTTTTGTGAATGTCACCTAGTATTCGTAGTTGACTGAACGTGCACCAAACAAGGGAAAAAAACGACCAGAGGCCCATGCAGGGGGCTAAATCAGGTGGCAGAGACCCACCCAGGGCATCACACGTATGGGAAGGCCCCACACAGCTCAATAAGTAATGCTGGATCAAACTGGCAGATTTTTAAAGGCTCTAGGAGTCTTTCAATTATAATAGGGGTGTGGCACGTATAGGCCAAATTGATCCATAGTGATGGCCTAACATTTGGCTGCGACAGGAAGGTTTTAGGGGGGGCTGCTGCAGGTAAGGGGAGTTTGCTAGCTTTTCTTTAATAATAAAATTTCTTTCAGTGGTTAAAACAGAAGCTATGTACCATTCCCCTGGAATTCACTTTAAATGCTTGACAATTTACTGTAACAGAAAGAGCGTTAACGACAATACAAAAGAGACAGTTCTGGAAGACGTAGGCCTTAACTTTAACTTGAGCTTGTGTGGACAACATACAATTGTTTGTAATGGCTGACTTAGTAAAAGGAAGACAGACCAGAATATATTTTACTTCAATACTCACCTCAACTAACTGCCCTAAGAACCAAGAAATGGCCAATGGAGACAAGAGATTTTGGTTTGGGATACCCAAGCAACAAAAAGTGGTGACCAGTAACCAGTATGCATTTTTCATGCCAGCTCTGCTCTCCTCAGCTACCTGGACAGAAAGGATATATTGAGTCATGCATAAAGGAAAGCTGTCTCGATAAAATGACAGGCTTTGATGTTTTAAAATACTGTATTGTAGAAATGATTTTCAGATTTTCAGATCTTGAGGCACCCTTGGTATAACTAATTTGATGGTGGTCACTGGTCAGTGGGAAAAATTCCCCAAACACTGATGGCTAGTGGGAAGAATGCCCCCCCCCCCCCCACACACACACACACACACACACACACACACACACACAGACATCTAGAAAGATCTTAGGGTTCATCAGAGCTACATAGGTACAATCAGATGGGAGGTCAGTCACCACAGTTCAAGAACCCCTAGCAACCTCTGGAGAAACCATAGTGTTCCACAGAACCTTGATTGGGAGTTTCTGGCCAAAAAGCAAATACAATTCAGTTATTTACCATAGTTGGATCTTAAAATCCATTTTTTTAAATTAAATACACAACTGCTTTTATTGGTGTTTTTTTATCTGCCTTGGTGGTGATTGGAGAATTTGGTCTCCAATGGTGAGTTGCAGGAAGAGGGTGGACCACTGCCATTTGCAGAGAAAATCATGATATCACAAAACCCAGGCTTTGAAGGTGTGTGTGAAGGTAAATGAATGGTGCATGCGAACTTTGCATACAGATAGTCGCATCCCAGGTAGCAAGGATAACTTGCCACATGTTTGTGGCAGTGTTGAATCGTAAGTCTGTTATGCTGCACATTTTTACTGGCAAGTTGTACACTTGCAGAGCACTTGAAGCACAAATTTTAAAAGACACTTTTCAAATTTGTAGCACATTTGTGTGGCAAGTCTCTAGCAAGAGCAAAGTTGCACTGATGAGTCTACAGCAAGAGCGCTGCAAGTCTACAGCATGAAAATTCAACCACAGTGACCCCCTGTGGTGGGATGACTATTGCACAACATAACTGAACCAGAACTTGCAGCAGACTTGCAGATTGTTTGCAAAGAAAGTTGATCTGGAGTCATGCAATGTGGACTTGCTGCATTTGTGCAACAAACTTGTGAAGCCTGGCAAGTCTAGCAAGAGCTTAGCAAGTCATTTTTAAACTTGCAGCACAATTGCTTGCTATCTGGGATTTACCAGGTCATCAGTTCAAATGATTGCAAAAAATTGCAACGCTCTGCAGTCTAAACATACTGTAGTATTGGATTAACAAAACTGGTTTGGAATGGGACTTTTAAAGGTACAGGTATCAGTACACAGATTATAAAAATCATACAAATTGTATTCAACAAATCTCATTAAAATCACATAAATATGTGATTTTAACAAGATTTGTTGAATAACATTTGTATGATTTACATTTTAAACCAATGTTGTTTCCAACTGGGGAAGTGGCATGGTTTATCTAGGGGTCAAAATACTCAAAGCTATTGTATGCCGTAGTATTGATTTTTAGTGAATCCAGGGGGCTCTGTTATATATACTATTATGTTAGTTATAGTTTTCTTTGTAACTTTGTAACAATAAGTGTGCAGGATGATTTGTTTTTACTCAGTCTATTTGGGTGCCCAGCATTAACCATGAATACCCGCAGGGCTTAAAATAAGTATGCACACTAAAAATAAACACTGTGTGGTTTTCCTATTGCTGGCGATTAGTAAAAGTCTTTTTGACACCATGTCTATAAGCACTTAATTGCCTTATTAATAGTTAATTACCGGGCAGTAGACGACACGTTGGACTTTGAAGTTCCATCCCACTTAGGTTCTCCTGGAACACTGAGCCACTAATTAGAGCTGAAGGTTACTTCCTGCTGATTGTGTGCACTGTTAATGACTTTCAAGAAAAATGAATTCTAGAACAGAAATAGCCCTGTACAATCATCATTTCTATTCTGGAGACAGGCTGGTTCCTCTGGGGCCTTGGGGAAACACTCTTTTCTCAGTGTTGCATACAGCAAAGCATGTTTCAGACTCATAAGAGGCTCGGGTGAATAGAAGTCATTTCATAGTAGCTCATAGAGAAAGCTAAGCCCAAAAGAGCCAAGAGACATCGCAGTAAAAAAATATTTATAGTAGATCCAAATCTGACCACTAAAATCTTATATTAGCTTTAACATGATAATTCCATTTTAAAAGTTTTTCAATATTTTTAAATCTGCAGCGTTCGATAAAATAATACCTGTTGATCTTGCCATGAAGGTCCTTGTTCAGGCACTTCCTGTGATAGGGTGACAACACTCTGTCCTTGTCTCCCAACTGCTCTACTGCATTGTTACTCTACCAGTGAAAATTGGTAGCGTCGTCTTCATGAACATTTCATAGGTGTTGTCCACTGTTGTATCAGGAAACCTGCCCCGAGAAATGCCATGCAGCCATTGATGGAGTATATGCCTGTAGACAGGAAGTGACTGCACAGAGGCAGCATATGAGATCAATAGCATTGAAATACAAATCAGGGTAAAAAAAGGTGAAAACAAGTATCTGATTTAGGAAAACGGTAACTGTACATGGTGCATAGAGCTCTAGCAAACAAAGTGTCATTCAGTTAGGGCTTCTGGAGGGGTGTTTAAACATGCAGTTGAGCCACATTTATACTCAACTGCCCTCCTTAAAGTGGTTGTACACTGAAAAAAAAACAAAAACAAAAAAAAACAAACCATGTAAGGCAAAGGCATAATGAGGTTATTATGAAAAACTTACCTTAGCTTGAAGCTGTTGCAGCGGTTCCCGCACACCGCTGTGACCGGCGACGTGTCTCCCGGAGTTATTTCCGGGTTCGCGGGCTTCTGCGCTGTGGTTGGCTGGAGCCACAATAACGTCACACGGTCATGGCACCGGCCCCGAAGAAACGGCAAGAGAAAACCAATTCTTCAGTGCGCATTCGCCAATGACATCAGCGCATATAGTAAATATCTCCTAAACCGTGTAGGTTTAGGATATATTTACAGTACCTACAGGTAAGCCTTATTATAGGCTTACCTGTAGGTACAAGTGGTGTAACTAGGTTTACAACCACTTTAATCGCTTGCCGACCAGCTGCTTTCGTTATACTGCAGCAGGTGGGCACGAACCGTCGTAGCTGTACGTCAGTCCTTTAATTGCCCATAGCAGGCACGTGCTCCGGTGGGGAGCGGTGGTCATGATGACCGCCGGCTACGCGTGATCGCGGGCACGAGAGCCAGAACAGGGACATGTGTGTGTAAACATACAAATGCCTATTCTGTGAGGAGAGGAGAGACAGATCGTGTGTTCCTACTAGCTAGGAACAACAATATGTCTACTCCTAGTCAGTTCCATCCCTCCACAGTTACAAACACAAACGGTTAAAAACATTTAACCCCTTGATTGCCCCCTAGT